>CM023488.1:39829290-40113645 GCA_013339685.2 Hyalomma asiaticum | reverse complement strand
AAAGTCACCTTTTTATTCTTCTCAACGTAACGATCACAAACTCAAAATCCGTGAATACCGGTCCAGGACGTGCATGTTCGCTAATTATTTTTTTCCGAAGTGCGTAGCAGACCGGAACAAGCTTTCGGAAAAACAAGTATGTTGTGCAAAGGAAGACTTATTTGTATCTTTGTTGTAAACCCCCCCCCCCCCCCCCTGCTGTAACGCCCAAGGGCAATGCGTAAATAATTTCAAGTACTCTTCGTTATTCAAGTCGATTTGCACTTAACTTTTACTATTTGAACTGTTCACAGTTGGTAAATACGGGGCAAAATATGCCGTCTTGTGACAAATGGCCCATTCCCGCGTGTAGTACACTTCGCCACATAACACATGCATTGTGGCGAAGCTATCGATTGTGTACTGTGGTGGAGCTAATACCTATGTACTGTGGCAAAGCTAACACTCATGTACTGTGGTGAAGTTAGCTCAGCTTTGTACTGCACACTTCTCTGTTGGACTCGTTTTTTTTTTAAAAGACTTTCAAATGGCACTGTGGAAGCGGACTTGTCAAGCAGTAATTTTTTTTTTTTGCCCATGTGTGGCAGTACATTTTTTCTCCATAATTTTACATGGTGTTACTCGAGATATTGTACCATTTTTCAAAAAAGATTCTGTTCAGTTTGCACTCAAGTATTAATGTTTGAATTCACTTCGAACTCGGATTTTCGCTGTTCACACAGCTCTAGCAAGCAGTGCTGGTGATATGCATGTAAATACACAATACTACACACCTTAGCACCCGGTCCATGTCGCTTGCTTACTCTCATGTCGAGGACCCATCACAACACACCCACACACCCATTGTCTAATTGTTTGTGCCATATCCAGAGAATGGTTACACCATAAAAGGAACACATGCCACTTGCTCTTACGTAGACCTGTGTCTGCGGAGCCAGTCTGCCGCAGTGATGGTTCGTCCAACCTCCACCTCCGCCCCCCGAGCCACCAGAACCAGACAAAAACCTTAACGAGCACGCTGAAGCCATGGCCGAAAGCAGGGAACCGCCAACAACGGTAAGTTAGGCTAATCTTACATACCGTGCTTCCCTTCCATGGCGGCCTAGCAGCCTCATTGGTGCATTGCCAGTAATAAGAACGCGGGCTGCCCAACTATAGTAGGCTGCCGTTTGATGCAAGTGAAAACGATGAAACACCTGCAACTTTGATTTAGGTTCGCGTTCACAATCTCAGGTGGTCAAAAATTGAAGGGTCACTGGGAGTGACTTTGGTGTTTTTGTGCATACGCATTGCGCCGGCAGCTGAAGTCCTTCTAATCATTAGCGGCCCAATAGCAGGACAATAGCAGACCAAGGAGGTTTGTTTGCAATGCCTGTGATTTGTTTGCAATGCCCAAGAGTCTGGTGTAGGGCCTTTGAGACGAGTCTGACAGGTGTCCTTCTATACCTCGTGTGACAGGAACCCGGTGAGGACTTGCTGTCGTGGAGTCAGCGCATGACCGAAGGCTACGAGGGGGTCAAGGTGACCAACCTGACCACCTCGTGGCGCAACGGCATGGCCTTCTGCGCTCTCATACACCACTACCACCCCGAGCTCATCGACATGGACTCCCTGTCACCTCACGACATTGCAGGCAACTGCAAAAAGGCAGGTCTCTCCTGTTGTGTCATCACTCGTGATTGCAGTGGTCCGTACACGTTGCTTCGAGGCTGCCGACTTTTATAACTCCTGATGGATTGCTGAATCCCCTAATGTAAAGGGGAAGGTCATGTTTCCCGAGTCGATGTCTCCAAAAGTCGTCATCATCAGCATCGGCCTGTCTGTGCCCGATGCAGAGCAAAGGCCTTTGCTCGAGCTGTGTGAATAGCAAAATTTGGAGGTCGAAGCAAATCCAAATATTAGTGCATGAATGAATCTTCTAGAATATTTTTCTAATAATGTTCAGATACTTTTCGAGTAATACCAGAGAAATTTACTGGTAAACATGGGCAAGAAAAATGAAGTTTATTTAATGACTTATGTGCTCCGGGAATGTTGTCCCTGGAAAAAGAGCATCTAAGTCTCAAAGAACCGTCGAACAAAGAATTGCACACATATATGAGCGAACTTTGCCACAGTACACACATGCTAACTTTGCTGGAGTACATAACTGTTAGCTTTGCCGCAGCACACGAGTAGTAGCTTTGCCACAGTACATGAGTCTTATGTGGTGAAGCATACTGCATGCAAGAATGGGCCACTTGTCATGAGACGTAGCATGTTTTGCCCCTTAATTAGAGGCTTCAAATAGTTTTAACAGTAAAAATTAAGGGGTATGAATCAAATTGAGATAGCAAGCGCTATTTGAAAACTACTCGAAAATCTGAACATTCACATACCCCTGGCATTCACCAGATTTCTCCAATTAAACCTGTACTTGTGCTAACTGCAACCACGCAATTTCCGCAGGCCTCTTGACCTCATCTGTCTAGCTCACTTTATGCCACCCCCTGCCACACTTGCCTACTCTAGAAATCCAGTTTATTAACCCTTGATGACCATCAGTTATGTTATTTTCTCGCATGTCCTGCTCATACGCATCTGTTCTCTTTGATTTCCACTAAGGTGTTGGAGTTGTTCCTCACCCTCTCCACTCTCTGTGTAACGTGATTGGCTGTATATGTGGCTGCTTTTCGATCATAGAAGCTCTCATGGAAGCTGTCTTCTTGCTTCACAGTGGAAAAATATTGAACGTAGCGTCATGAAACGATATACGAGAGTTGGCTTCACAACAGCAGAGATTTACTGTGAACATCACGGGGGTTCTCTGCAGGCGTTTGAGGCGGCAGCTTCCCTGGGAGTTTCCCGACTCCTGGATCCGGCTGACATGGTCCTCTTGACTGTGCCAGACAAACTCGTAGTGGCCACGTACTTGCATCAGCTGCGGCAGCAGCTGACCGCACCTCCCGAGCTGCAGCGGCCCCTGCCTGAGGCGGCGCGCCCGTCTCCGATCTCCTCCGCAGCCAACGACGAGGCGGCGACGCCTGCAGAAGCAATAGCGAGCTCCGACTCCACCGCAACGTACGTCTACCACTGCTAACCGGATCCGTGGTGGCTGCTAAATACATAGATATCAAGTGGCAGTCGCTGTGTAGCCAAAAACATTTATAGGCTTTAAAATAGTTAAATGCTGGGCTAGTTGGTGTTCAGGCTTCACGTTCATCGTAGTTTAGCGCAAAGGTAACACACCAGTAAAAGTTGTTTGTGGTCCTTCTTACTGTGTGTGTACCTCTGCGCTAAACTACGATGAATTTATAGGCTAGTGAGTCGTAGCCTAAAGGCAATACGTAAGTTTAACATTTTTCAAAAAACACAATTTCCTGCCACGGGCATCTGGCAGATGTGGCACTCGACTGCGTTTCTATGGAGACAAAATGTTGAGGCATGTGTAATGTGTGATGTCAGTGCACGTTAAGAACCCCAGGTGGTCAAAGTTTCCGGGGCCCTGCAATACAACGCGTCTCATAATTATGTTGTGGTTTTGGGACGTCATGTCCCAAAAATTGTCATTTTCTCGGCTTGCCTAAACTGCATTCGTCATCATCAATACACGGTGTGCCAGTAGCGTTGAGCACGTATGCACGGGCCACATTATGTTCAGCTGCATGGACTCATTCATGTGACCTCGGATTTTTAGCGCTGAGAAAATTTGCAGATCAGGGGCAATTGGTTCATGTTAACGGATCATGTGACTGGCTTGTTTTTTGTTTTTTTTTAACCATAATGACTACAGACTCACAGTTAGGTAACTTATAACCAGAAACGGCAGGATCGATGATGTTTTCAAAGCGGTGTGGTGAGAATTTTACTTACGATGTTTATGCACTAGCTTGCGATCATGCCACACATCTTGCTTTGCTCACTTTGAGCACGGCCATTTAAAGCGAGGTGAGTGGGAGCGGGAAGTCGAAACTCTGAGCCCTCTGAGCTTCTAACGTTATTTGTATGGCAGCACTCAGTGAGAGGAAAGCCGAGAGATGACCTGCGTGAACGCTGCTGCATTTGCGTGATTCTAAGCTCTTGTATTGGCATTCTCATGGACAGGTGTAATTTTTTGGCACTTACCCTGCGTGCTCAGTTAAAATCATTATGCATAGGGCAGATCAGTGTTGCGCATGTTGAAGGGGCGGTGTGTTTCAATTATCGACTGTAAAAAGCATGCAGTATTACTGCTTCCAACGGCTACCACACACATGCTGACGAAAATACACTTATCGTGATAGTGTTAGCAGCGACAGTGGTGAATGGAATGTGTGATGGCTAGCACTGCGATTTACTGGTATTGGAAATGAGCGCACTAGCGTTTTCTTATTACATGGTCGGGCGTCCACCTGTGCAACAAAACTTGCTGGTGTTGGCGGCTGCAAAATGTGGCATACAATCGTAGCCTGCCCACAAACTAAACGTTGGGGCCTAACGATCATATTTTCTGTGAACATATTAATCAATAAGGAAACCTAACTCTGCTAGATCATTATTTGAGTTTGCTATCAGGGACATTGGAACTGGGAAATTGTGTGTAGCAGGGTCATATCAACGAGGATCTACTGTATTTGGATTCTTAGGCTTGACCCACGTTTTTCACAGTTTCATTCTAAATGGTTTGCCAGCTTGTCCAGTGGTCCATTCTTCTGTGTAACATGACAGACAGTTTAGCTGTGGTAATGCCAGCAACGTGCCTTCCTGTCCGCCTGTGGATGCCCTCCCCACCGAAGAACACCCAAACAAACAAAGCTCAGCGAAAGAATCCAACAACGACGGCCTCGACGGAAGGAAGTCCAAACAAAGAAGGCTCCGCGAACAAAACGTTTAAGCCGGCAAGCCTCGGTGGAGGAAAGCTCAAACAACGCGAGTCGGCGGAACGAAGCGGAATAAAAAAGCAAGGGTCAGTGGAAAAGATTGTAAACAGGCAGGGTCCACGGAAAGGAACCTAAAGAAGCAAGACTCCAACGAAAAGAATTCAAGTCGGCAGAGCTCGACGGAGAGAGGCCTACGCAAGCGAGGCTCGGTGGAAAGGAGCCGAAGTAGAGAAAGTTCGACGGAGAAGAGTTCGATGGAGCGCCGTGGACGAGAGGATACTGAAGATAAAGATTCCCGTGGCGACAAAGCGGCCGTCAAGGACTTGCCTAAGGAGACTAGTGCCAAGACTAGTTCACCTCCGAAGGAAGACTTCAGACGGGGCCGCCGCTGATGACGCGGCAGCAGTTGATGAACCCTTTCGACTCGGATGAAGAGGATGCCGAGAAGACAGGTGAGGACAAAAAGAAAGATTGTGTAGTTAGATGTGAGTTTGAGTTTATTCAACCACATTTTACAACTAGCATACATACACGTGGTAAGGTGTGATGGGAAAAAAAGCTGCATATCACAGCTTGACTGGCTCAATCTCCCAGATGTGAGATGCTTATGTATTGTTATTTCTGTAATTACTAGAAAGAAATCTACTGCTTGTGACTCTAGGACACCCCCCCACCTCCGAGGTAGCCTAACAACTAGATGCTGGTCTGTGAAGCCTGTGAAGCTCGAGGTTGGAGGATTGAATCCCTGCCACGGTGGCCACATTTCAATGTGCACAAAATGAAGAAAGCATAAGAATGAAACCTGGGCGGCAAGATAATTATAGAGCTTTCCACTATGGGGCATGCCTCATAACGATAGGTGGTTTTGGGACATAGGGTTTTTCATCAGTTATTATTATTATTACTTGCAATTCTAGGGGTGCATGCGATTAGGAGATTTTTGATACCGAAGGAAACACAAATCAAGTCATGCCAAATGGAATCACCATCAAAATGCTTTTCAAATTTTTGAGTGTTGAAGAGCTGTTCTGGCAGTGAGTGGGAATCGATGTTCGCATGAAAAGGATTGAAAGCTGGGTGAATTGGTTTGAATTCATAATGGATGCTTACTTCAGTGCCTGTTTGTATTCTTTCTGGCATCCACGTATCTTTGGTGCGGGATGAAGTAAGCATCCGTTACAATGTTCACATTTTAGTATTCACATCTTAATATTCAAACTTTAGGATTACAACAAACCTTGATAGTGAAGACATTGCTCTGTTGTAAAGGGCGCATGGAGAATAGAGATACTGCTACAACAGACATTCATAAAGACACAAGGTCTGTTATAACCAGAGAGAATTATAAGTGATGGACATGGTCAAAGAACAGATTCATTCCTCTCGATATTTTCTGAAAGAAAGTTGTTGCTTTTAACTGTGCTGTTGGCGAACAGTTTGGATGCTATGCACATTTTCATGATTACAAGGCAGTTCACTTCATCCATTACCACAGCATCTCTCTATTTTGATCCCATTGGCACTGCCTTTGTCCCTAAAGTAGCGATGTTCAAAGCTGGAAGTTAAAGGGTCCCTGAAATGTCTCTTTGACATTGCGTCACTGATTAGGCAACACAATTGTGGAATCATTCACTCCATAAATAAAGCGAAGCACCATGCAGTAAGGCAGCTATGAGCTTATTTATGTCGCCTTCCTCCTTACCACTGCTGTTCCCCCTCAACTCGATCAGCTGCGGAGCGTGCGCTAGCGACTAGTGCGCCTCCCTCGTCAGCCGCCCTGCCAAGCCCTCTACAGTGACGTAGCGCCTCAATATCTTTCCTGAGGTCGCCGGCCTCGGCAGTGCAAGCCTCTGTAACAGAGTGCCGGCGACTCGTGTGACCGCCGCCAGATGCCACGACGATACCGTTGGCTGAAACGAAGGAGCACGTTGTATGAGCATGTTATTCGTGGTTAGGTTGGGAAAGTTACGTGCACATCACTTGTTAGGGGCCATTCAGCGGCCTCTCATCCATCGTTCGATAGGCGGGGCCATTTGAAAACGCATTTCGGCGAGCCGCTGCAATCTTTTGCGCTGCGCGTGTTCATAGCCTTGTTGTAAATTACACACTTTACGCACAGCGCTGCCCTCAAATGATCTTAATGACTCGCTCTGCCGGATCATCATGTTTGCGCAAAATCTTCAAATCCGTTTCAGGGTCATTTGAGATGTTTACAGTGCAGAAGTCTGCTGTAAAAGAAGTGCTTGATTGTCTTGCTGGCTTTGTAGTTTAGTCCGCTATGTCCGCATTGCATTGGAACCCATTGTAAAAAGAGCTCAATTAATAGAAGCAGTGGGAAGATCAGCATAACGCCACAATTTAGTACAATAATTTCCAAATGTCTCTTGCAAGCAGACCTATTGTAATGATGTTATACTTTACCCCAAAAGGTGTAAACACTGCTTTTTTTTAAGTGTACGCTTCATGCTTGCAAGCTTGGAACAACAGTCATCTGAGGGACCCTTCATGTTTTCTTGCAGGCCTGTAAGTAATGCCAGCAACGTGCCTTCCTGTCCGCCTGTGGATGCCCTCCCCACCGAAGAACACCCAAACAAACAAAGCTCAAGCGAAAGAATCCCAAACAAACGACGGCCTTCGACGGAAGGAAGTCCAAACAAAGAAGGCTCCGCGGAACAACGTTTAAGCCGGCAAGCCTCGGCGGAGGAAAGCTCAAACAAGCGCGAGTCGGCGGAACGAAGTGTAATAAAAAAGCAAGGGTCAGTGGAAAAGATCGTAAACAGGCAGGAGTCCACGGAAAGGAACCTAAAGAAGCAAGACTCCAACGAAAAGAATGCAAGTCGGCAGAGCTCGACGGAGAGAGGCCCAAGCAAGCGAGGCTCGGTGGAAAGGAGCCGAAGTAGAGAAAGTTCGACGGAGAAGAGTTCAATGGAGCAGCCCTGGACGGAGAGGATACTGAAGATAAAGATTCCTGTGGGCGACAAAGCGGCCATCAAGGACTTGCCTAAGGAGACGAGTGCCAAGACTAGTTCACCTCCGAAGGAAGATGTTCAGACGGGGCCGCCGCTGATGACGCGGCAGCAGTTGATGAACCCTTTCGACTCGGATGAAGAGGATGCCGAGAAGACAGGTGAGGAACAAAAAGAAAGATTGTGTAGTTAGATGTGAGTTTGAGTTTATTCAACCACATTGTACAACTAGCATACATACACGTGGTTAGGTGTGATGGGAAAAAAAAGCTGCATAGCACACCTTGACTGGCCCCCATCACCCAGATGTGAGGTGCTTATGTGTTGTTATTTCTGTAATTGGAAGAAACCTACTGCTTGTGATTCTAGGACCCCCCCCCCCCACCTCTGAGGTAGCCTAGCAGATAGATGCTGGTCTCTGAAGCTCGAGGTCAGAGGATTGAATTCCTGCCATGGCGGCCACATTTCGATGTGCACAAAATGAAGAAAGCACCTATGTACCTAGATTTAAATGCATAATAACGGAACCTGCGCGGCAAAATAATTCTGGAGCTTTCCACTATGGGGCATGCCTCATAACTATAGATAGTTTTGGCACATAGAAAAACCCATCAGTTATTATTATTATTACTTGCAATTCTAGGGGTGCATGCGAATAGGACATTTTTGAGACCGAAGGAAAAACAAATCAAGTAATGCCAAATGGAATCAACATCAAAATGCTTTTCAAATTTTTGAGTGTTGAAGAGCTGTTCTGGCAGTTAGTGGGAATCGATGTTCACATCAAAAGGATTGAAAGCTGGGTGAGTTGGTTTGAATTCATAATGGATGCTTACTACAGTGCCTGTTCGTATTCTTCCCTACATTCGCGTATCTTTGGTGTGGGATGAAGTAATCATGCGTTACAATGTTCACATCTTAGTATTCAAACTTTAGGATTAAAACCACAAATGCTGCATCTCAGGGAAATAAGCAAGCCCTTTGTATCAACATAATTGTTTGTAAAGTGCGAGTGAGATTTGATAGCCAGTACAGTTGCGCTTCCGGAGCGAACTTGCTTGCTGCACTACGTAGGCTTGATGTTTCGTGCCTGAAGTCTGTCAGCGGGGATGAAATTAATTCTACTTTTAAACCAGTATTGCGCTTATTTCAGTGCAATTGACGTTTTGAACTTTTCGTAAACTATTAAAAGATTATTTAGTTTAGAAATAACGGCTGTTCTCCTGAAAGATCAAATTAAACAGGACACTATTTGATACTCCAAATCTTTTACGCACACCCTTACCATTCTGGTAAACATAGTCGAAGGTAACTTCAAATTTGTCTGAACTTCATGCTTATGTAGTTGCTACAAAGCATCAGAAGAGTGATGAAGTGTCCAGGTTGGTGCTTAATGAAATAGAACAAACACTGAACAACAGACGTGAGATGATGTCATCCTTTCGTATGTCTTGTGTGCTACGTTTTATTACGTATTCTACCGTTTTTTGTTTACATCCTGTTGTTTCACTGTTTGTCCTTTTCCATCATGAAGCTTCTTTACTAGTTTCTTGGTGTAGGCACTTAGTAAGCTCTGTGTGCTCACATGGTCATTACAAATTGTTTCATTTGTAATGCAGTTAATTTTTCTTGGGACATTAGTCTGATGAAAAATTATCAAGATAGTGTAGAAGGGTTTAGTTTGAGGTTATTGATAGGTTCCAATAATTGTCTAGTGTGCGGAATAGCAGTAATGCAACTGAACTGGGATGTCATTATAGCCTCCTCATTATAGAAAACCCCTGCTTTTCTAATAATTTGTGGTAATGTATTATTAAGAGTAACAAACTAAACAAAAATTGTCTATTTGCTACTACAACATAAGGTTATGTTTATAACACTTCCATTATAGTGAAGCTACTATTGTGTGAGGTGCAACTTTGTGATGAGCTCTGCTTCCCCAGAATTGTCCTTTGAAATAGAATATGAGTCGGTTAGATATTTGTGCATTCGGATGTGACGAATTATTGGGTATAATGAATTAAGTGACTGGTGCCATTGCCATTGTAACAGTATTATGAATACACGTTTATAACGAATTATCGGATATAACGAAGCTTCTTGCCTGTCGCACTAATTTGTCATAGCAAGGCTTTACTGTATGCTAGTTTCACACTGTTGAAAACCGTCATGTAATGCAGAAATACTTTCGTGCACATTGTTTTGCTTGCTTTCCATGTTTTTACATGCTTTTTAGTACCGTTAGCAGCACCAAACGACATGGACAAAAAAAAAATTACACCATCTCCCACTAAAGGGGACCATGAGGCATTGCGAAGCAGCACGGGGGGTGGACACCGTGTTTGCATCGGTTTGACTAGGTGTCGCGTTTGCATCGGTTTGATGCTAGCAGACGCTACCAGACGCGCTAGCAGACGCTAGCAGATGCACAGTTTGACGCGAGCAGACGCTAGGAGGACGCGCATGCGCAGTGCGGGTGTGGACGTCGCACGGCGGATGTATGGCGGGGAGGGAGTGACATAGCTCCAACCAGAAGCTGCTTCACATCTAAAATGATTTTGAAAGACAAAAACTGTGCCGTCTTGTGAAGGTGTCGAGACACAAGAAGCTGTACCTGAGAAGCCAGAGACCCGTGTGCCATGTCGTGTGCTGGACCTGTCGCCGACGAGGCAACCCTCTCCACCGGAGGTCCTCGTGTCTCCCCTTATCGATCCCAAGAAGGCAAGTGTCGCCGTGAGTGAACCTCGCATGATTGCGATTTTCTATACCGTCACAGAATGCGTTGCGGTGCTCGTTGCTTGCGGCTCGGGCACGCAACTGCGCCATCGTGCGTGTAATTCTTGTAGATCGGTAAACCTGCAGCAAATGTGCGCAAAACGAAACTACAGTGGCCCTGAAAACCACTCCGTTTTGCCAGCACAAAACACTATGCTAATGTTTAATGCGTAGTGTTTCATTTCCAGAAACTACGACCGTCACTGTACCGTAACAAACAGTAAATCATCACTCTCTCTTGCCACCTTGCAATCATGCAGACTAATTGCCTTGCTCTGCCTATTTCATAAGATAATCTATACAGCCAATCAGTCAACGCTGCCTCTGGTAAAACCTTTTCGCACCTCACGTCGTTTGAATAACCCACTAAGCTTCCAACGCATTTCAGGTAGAACCATTGCATTTAATTCATCCGCTTTGCCGCAGGCAATTATTCACTGGAATGGCCTTCTGGAGCACATCGTAAACACTTGAAATGCAACCAGTTTTAGGGCCAAGGTAACAATCATCTTTTCTGAATGATGTGTTATTTCATAAATGTATAAGGGCGCCTTTTTGTTTTTGTTTTGTTTTGTTGTTTTTTGAGTGTTCCGTACTAACAGCCTACAAGCATCATATAACGAAGTTCTCATGCTCCTGTTATTGTTAAATGTAATCCCCCCCTCACACAATACTCCAATGTAGGAGCCTGTCAGGTGATTTAAATATATAAATAAATAAATAAGTAAGTAAATAAATAAATATCAATACTTTGGAGCTTCCACCAGGGCTGCTATTACATTCTTTTAATCTGCTTCCAAATGGTCTGCCGTGAATGCTGTGCTTTTGACAGACGATATTACGAAAACTACAAGCC
Source organism: Hyalomma asiaticum (assembly GCA_013339685.2). Classification (NCBI taxonomy): domain Eukaryota; kingdom Metazoa; phylum Arthropoda; class Arachnida; order Ixodida; family Ixodidae; genus Hyalomma; species Hyalomma asiaticum. The sequence goes on along the minus strand of CM023488.1, from coordinate 40,102,210 downwards.
CACTGTTCGAATAGTGCATTGCATATGAAGGGGAAAAAGTTGAGCCCACTCATAACGATCCTGGATAGTAATGATTATAAAGGCTATAACGGCCATATTTTGATGCACTTACGATTTTCTTATGATAACCATTGAAAGTGCGTCCAGATATAGCTAATATTTTTCAAAGCATCCTACTTTTGGAACAAACATTTCAGGTGTTGTTGCAGTAAAGATATGGTGCACATGTCATGAAAAAAAAAAAAATCTAAACGCGCCTTTAAAGCATGGGAATGCTGCTCATGTGGCTCTGCTTGATCACACACCACTTAAGGATTGTTACCACGAATATTTTGATAACGTAGAGTTGATAACGTAGAGTTGATAATGTAGAGCTTGCCATCGTGGTCTGGTTATTTTCCTGTTTTCGCAGGTAGAAACTTTTCCCAGTTGTCGTCCACCTGTAGATTTGCTCTCTCTCTTTGCATTACTCACATCACAGGCTTCGGGCACTTAAAGACGTGACGTAGTTGTCTTTAATGCGCAACTTTTGTTCGGACTCAGCTTGGTAATAAAAGTGGCACATCACCATGTACTTACTTCGGAACAGGTACGACACACACACAGGCCACAGGCGAGCACGACATGCACCAAGGTAAACTCGCTTCGAAGGTGATCTGCTGCTATTTTGCGGCAGTGATTGTATAAGACGTGAGACTGCTGCCATTGCCAGCGCCACGCACGTGCTTTGGATTTCATGCTCGACGCTTACACGCAGTGAAACTTTTGGGCTCGTTTTTGTGGAAAAAACATGCGCTTTAGTTGTGATCTGACACAGAAAATTCTGCCGAGGCTAACTGCCTGCGTGTCGAAGCGTGTGCGTGAAGCCATAATTGAACATTATACGCCACTTTGTTCCCACTGAAAACCACGTCAATGGATCTGTTGTTGATGATGAAGGCCAAATGCAGAAAACAACCATGTACCATGTTTAGGCGCACGTTAATGAACCCCTAGGTGTTCAAAACTAATTTGGAGCCGTCCAACTACAGCACACCTCATAATTGTTTTGGCATTCATATTAACCAATAATTGGCATTCATGTTAGCCAATAATTCGTTGTACCCACGTTTGTTACATTGGTGTTTGTGCACATGATTGCATTTAGGTCAGCGTCTTCAATAACGTGCAAAGTTATGCCTTTTAATGCATTACTAAATGTGACGGAGATGTTTACTTCATGCAAAATCACATGTGCAACATACCCTCATATCCCAGGATGGGGTATGTCGGTGTGTGATGGCGTATAAGCATTTGCGTGGTCTGCACGTCACCGCTCCACTTGGGTATGAGGCTATGCATAAGGTATAACATTTCCATGCATTTGCATACTGTTCACATGGTATATTTTGCACCACCCGGCTGTGCACCGCACGTCATCCTGCCATGAATTATTCGAGGCTTCTGCCTTATTGGGACACTAAAGAGCAGAACAGTTCTTTGTATTACTAAATTACCCTTTCACGATACTGACAGCTCCACTCTTGCCACGAGAGAGTGCTTTGTAAGCGAGAAAATGCACGAAAAGAAAATACAGATGGTGATGCTGCCTTCACATTTGCGCACAAGCTCGCCGTGATGTCATAGATTTTGGAGGCACCTTTTATGGAACACAAATTCATTTTCCGCTAAAAATGAATTGTGTTGTAAGAGGGAGATGAGAGACTTAAGATAGCAAGTTTCATCATATTTCAGTGGACCAATGGGGCCGAAATACGACGTAAATACTTTGGAATCTGAGATGTCATGCTTACGTTGGGGTGCCTAGGTTTCGTCAGGAATTTCAAAAAATGAAACTTTAACCTTCGTTTTCTCTTCTAATACTGAACCTGAGGTGACAAAATCAACAGCACAATAGAGTTCTGAAGTAGTAATTTATCGGTTTCAACTGATTGATCATTTCCTTATAGTGTCCCTTCAACAACAGTGCTCATTTATTCTAACTTGTCGCACAGAGGCCGTCGAGCCGGCTCGTCGAGCTGCAGGAGCGGGCGCGCAAGCTGCTGGAAGAGGCCCGCCAGCCGCCAGCCGGCCGCGAGCTCAGCCCGGGTTCGTTGGAGGAGCGCCAGCACCAGGAGCAGCTGCGGGAGCGGGCGCGCCGCATCATCGCACAAGCCCGACAGGGGCATCACAACAACAACAACAACAACAACGTCAGCGAACCCGGCACCCCCGACACGACGGTGCCCGGCTCCCAGACCGCGAACGGGCTCAAGGAGTCCGGCGAGGATGCATCTAGTCGGGAGGACCTGAAGGCTCGGCAGACCCCTTCGTGGAGTGTGCGGCTTTCCGAAGGTGAGTTCTGCCGGCTGCTATTCACGAATTATTGGCTAACCTTGCTTGATGTGTGCCCATATTAGTATTAATCCTTGAAAATTTGTCGCACATATTTTCTCTAAACATACTAAGAACTTAAGGGGTGCTAATGTAATTATACCAAATTGATGAACTTCTAGTATTTTCTTCAGAATTATCAATGTTAATGATAAAGACATTGTAATAAGGCCATTTGAAGCCAGTAAATCAAGGGTTTGGAAAATTTGTGGCCTAGACCTATCTTCTTGGTTTGAGGACCTAGGTTTATATAGACGAAAAATATTGCCAAGATGTCTAGATTTTGTGAAATCGCTTTTTTGAAATATATAGCTGCTTTTGCACATGTATCTTGCTCACATATCAAAGTGTTTTAGAGACTTAAATTACTAAGTTTCATGAAATTCTGCTGGGCCAATTGGGCTAAAATGTAAAACGATAGATGAAATTTTTGACATCATGCTTGCGTTCATGTGTAAAGATACTATGTGTGTGAAATTCAGAAATGAAGCTTTGACCTTCATTTTCGCTTCTAATAATATACCTAGGATTGCAAAATGATGGCAATAAATTCCTCATATAAGAATTAATAAATCTAGATTTATTCATTGTTTAACTTTAGGGTCCCTTGAACTATCATAGTTTGGCTTCCTAGAAATGACATTAGCACCAGATTTTGTGCTAGTGTCATTTCTGGGAAGCTCTGTGGACCATGTTGATTAGATATTTTGAGAGTGGACGAAAGATAAAACTTCATGTGAAGAAAAGAAATCAATACATACAATAAGTTGTGTCTTTCAGGAGCTTTAGGTTCAGAAGAAAACTCTTACGTTGCCTTATGATTGCATGACAATTCTGAGCTAACTTCTGATTATGTGACTAATGAATCAATTTGAAAGAATAAGTGAGTCAAGCTTGGCAATGTATAGAAAGGGAAAATATGCGTGCTGCTCAAAGGCAGAGAGTCATCACACAGCTAAAGCTGAACTTCACAGATAAATGAGCCAATTCAATTGATTTTTCACACATTTAGGAATTTACACTCTTACTACGATTTTCTGCCTGTTGTTTCAGACGTCAGGGTAATAACTTCTATTTGCAGCATAGAAGAGTTTGCAAGTGTCTAAAAGGGAGTTAGCCAATATTGCAGAAAAGCAGAAAACAAAACATAAGTAAAATACTCTGGCACGTCATACCTAACGGAACTGCGTGCCAATGCCTGTAAGCGATTTTACTCATGCTGCTATCCAATGTGGGCACGATATGTCATGGCCATTGCAGAAACATGGCTGACGGTAGTCTTGGTGCATGGTAATGCTATTTCATTACGGTGTGTGTGGTCAACATATTTCGAAAGGCATTGCCATATACAACACCAGTGGCAAATCCAGAGGGGAGTTGTCAAGATGTCCTGACCTCACTTTTAATTTCTAAATGTATGCCCTCAACAAGAGGCCTTACTTCAAAATGTCCTTATAAGTGCCTTCTTAGTAGCATCAAATGGACTATCTCGGATCTGAAAACCATGCATGCTAATTTGTTTGGGTGCTGACACCCCATATTCAGCTTTAGGTGACAGACTTCGCGTAAGCTGACGCGATTCTTGGAAAAATTCTGTATCCACCCCCTTATGACAGCCAGTTTGGATTTAGTGGGAACAAAACTAATATGTGAGCCTGTAAAGATTGTGTCAAACTAAACTCATTCAAAAATGCACCTCCTTTGTGGTGTGTGTGCGTAAGGCACTGGTTTAGCACATAGTGTTGTGTTACGTGTGGTTATAAAGCAAAACCTCAGATAGTGAATGTGAGTTGAACAAATTATTGGTTATAACAACATAATTAGATATGGTACTGCTATTAAAAGATTGTTACGAATATGCATTTGTATAAGAGATTATCAGATATAATGAAGCGATTCCCATGTCATGTTGAAATTCTTATATATAACAAGCTTTGGCTGTACTACCCGGTTATTATGTGCATGTGATACTGGCTGTAACACATAGTACAATCCACACAAGAGTCTGTACATGTGGTCACCTGGATATATATGCTTGTGTTTAATAAAGGTTTTTATATATATTAAAGCTATGAAAAAGATTAGCTGGCGTGCTGCTTGTGTTTTAATAAAGGGCTTTTACTTGCAAGGAAGTAGTGGAAACAACAGATGCGCAACCTGTACATCTGTGATGGAAAAAAACAACAGAATCCAACAACAAGAACTCCTGCTCTTCAAGAGAAAGCCACCAGACCAACAGCACCCTTCCGACATGATTCCTGTGCATTCGGCAATGTCTAGCACCGCATTTTCTATCTTTTGGCTCGATATACTACAACCGTAACAAGCTGTACCCCCCGGTAAAAGTGTCACTGGAAATTAAGCTGTCACTTCAGCTTCGTTTTGTGTTTGGTCAATTTGACCAAACATACTTGACACATTTCATACTTGACACATTTGTGTTCTTAGGGCCTATTTACGTCGAAGCTGCCCTGCCGCCTCGCATAGTGTGCCAGCCAGTATGCCTGCAAACAGAAGGGGGTTCTGATCTTTCCATAGTACAAGGCATTAGTGCAGCGTTTAGCATGAATAGGCCCTTAAAAGGGCTCCTCACCAGGTTTGAGAACTGCAAACAAGGAAGCACAGTGGTTAGGCTGCTCAGTGGTGATTGTGTCTACAAAGTATTAAACGGCTATGTTACGTAAAAGTGGTTTAAATTTGAAACGGAAGGCCGCGTAGCCTTCCTTTCGAGAGAGCTGCACCTTTGACCAAGAATGAGCGTTGCACGCATGCGAGCCCTACACAACAGGCAACACTTCGAGTGCCACTGGCCATGCTCTCATGTAAGCCGTGCGCTGAAAATGAAACAAAAGTAGATGAGGCTGGGCTTTAGTGCGGCGCACTTGACTTCTGCCGTTAGGAAGACACTGGGATCATGTGCTGCTTGAGGGCCCTAGTATATATAGTGGTCTTGATACATGACATCTAAATGTCAGTTGCGTGTACTCGGATGGTGAAAGAAGCATGAGGACACAACGGAAGTTGAGGCTTGAGTGGGAGTGGAAATAACTTGATTGACGAGAGTCCTGCAGAGCTTTTGCTAGCCAACCTGACTTGAGGTCTCCCATGTCGGGACGTCAAGGTTTTGCATCTTCGCCGCTTCAAGGGCCTGCTGGATAGCCCAGAGTTGGTTGCGAGAGGTGGAGCTGCACAGAGTAGCTGCCATTTTCGTCGAAAGGTTTCAGAGATTTACCAATCGCCAATCTGCCAAATATGTAAAACAGAGCCAGGGACTCTGACACACATGCTATGGGATCGTGCCAGGAACCCCACATGCGCTAGCTCCAAGTTTAGGCGCAATCCGCTTTTTATTCTGTGCACCTTGCACAACGCGGTGCCGGTACTGTTATCGGGAGTGCACTGCGCGAAGCCTGAATGGGCACAGGGCTTGCCTAATTAAGGTATAGTGTGCTAGGACACTATACTGTCATATGTTAAGTGCTTGTCAGTGTATATACCTTACCGATCACCCAGCATCTGGAGTTGCGTGTCCGGTAAGTAGCCAGGCTGACATCTCAAACATTTCATTAAAGAATCTCTCTGTGCTTAGGGTGCACTGCTACAAATAAGAGAGAGGGTGCTTTCTGGTGGCATGGCAACAAAAAAAGTACATTTTTTTCTAATTCTTTTAATAACAGACCACTTTGAATAGCTCCTTTATTACAGCGCTCTCTACACAGGAGCTTATGACTTCCTCTGTGTGACCACGATTTGCAGTGATGCCCGGTTAGGGGCCCTTTAAAGACTAGGAAGCAGTGCAAAAAACATGGACCTGTGTGAGCAAACACAGCACTTGTAGAAAACGCAAGAGACACTAACAGTGGAACAGGGAGTACAGTCACAAGGTAACCAGCACCTAAGCCATTTGTTGAGCCATCGGCGTAAGTAGAGCGTGCTGTTGGTACAAGCACCGTTTTCTTGCTGGTGCTGTCTCAAATGTTTGGCACTCATGAGCAGAGAGCGAAAGCGCTAGCGTGATTTTGATGCCTAATGCTTTTTGACGTTGCAAGAGCACATGTGCTTGCGACGTGACATCTGTTCAGGAAAAGGTGTGTACACTAGCGTTGTTTCTTTCCTTGTCTGCTCACTCGTCCTTTCGTGTTTTGCACCGTTTTTTTAGTTAGACATCCTATCCTTAGTGCTCCCTTAACGTTCCTGTAACACCAGCACGAAATGCATGCCTGCTTGCTGCACCATAGCACTGGAGAAAGTCGGTGAATGGGGTTGGTAAACCGGTGAAGGGAATGGTGGGTGATGTGCATGCTGAACGTGGTGGTGTGGTTCTCTAGGGAGCTCCTTGCGGCCTGCCAGGTTTCACCAGTTCCAGAAGAGGCGCATAGGTGGTGAGTAGAGACGGTCCTGCCTGCCTTGCTCGTGTGCATGTAACGTCTGCTGTATGTGTGACGTAACGTCTACTGGAACAATCTCGCCTGATGGCCTAAAGCTTCCTGTGGTGACTGCTACTATAGAAAAATCTGGTGCTAGTGTCTGGTAGCTGTGCACATGGGGTAACTTATCCCACATGCCAGTAATTGGTAAAACAGAAGATCCTTGTCACATAACAACTGGTATTCAACGTGATATTACCTTCCTGATATTTAGTTTCTCTTGCAACTATGCATTAGATACATCCTGATATTTGCAATTATTATTGTCTGCTTTGTCTGCTGTCAAGAAATAGCTGGGTAAGAGCGATATCTGGTGAAAAATCATCAATAGACTACTAAAACAGCTTAAATGTGATAAAATTAATAAGTCATGCTTTCAAGCATCAAAACTTCTATTAAATTATGATTTTTATTGAAACTACAAAAAAAATCTGATGACCCAGCCCCCCTCCCCAAAGAAAAAGGACCTGTGGTTTTCCCAGAGCACTGTGATGGCAGGAGCTCTGTTGCGCTGTGTTTATCACTTTGTGGTTAAACGCCTTAAGCCAACAGAAGCACACCTGCAATTATATTGATCAGGCCAGTGTGATTGTTCCAGAATGCACTCCTTGCCATCGCATGCCACTGCACATGCCCGAAGCAGTATCGGAAAGGACGTGGTCGTGGAACTGGAAGATGGACATCACCTAGTGCACGTTTCAGTGCTTGATAGAGCAAGATTGTTTTTGCCCAGCAACCATGCAATGAATGCCACAGTGGCAAGCTGGCAGTACTGTTCATGTAGAACCACGTACTCACCCCAGTACAATAGCTACAGTAGAAGGTATCGCGTTTGTATTGTTAAAGATATGTTAAGCACAGTTAGAGGTTTTCAGCACCTGCCAATTGCCAATGGGTAACATGATCCAGTTCCATTACCATGTTTCTTCTAAGCGCAGCCAGTAACGCAATTTGCCTGATATCGCACTGTGCCTGATTTTTCTTGCCCCTATCATAGGAACCTGCATAGTGTGTCAGATCTGCACAGCGTCATCTAGTAAACACAGAAGGCTTTACCACTGTAAGTCCAACCGGTAATCGTACCGCGGTCGGTCGTTTCAAAGGCAGACAGGCGATGGCCAGTACATGCCTGGAGGGTGTCACATCAGCTCTAGCGTCCTTACAAAACAATCACTTCTTTTCTGACGCCTAGAGGTGTGCTGCAGGAGGACTTGCTGTTGTGCTATTTTTTTTTGTTTAATGTCAAAGTGTTGTTTCAAAAGGGATGTTTGTCTGACTGTATCCATTCTTTCTGAAGTACAGTGTTGTCCTTTCTTAAAGGGAACAACTACGTGCCGTTCCTGCCTTGCCCGAATAACATTGCACCATACGAAACATGAAATTCGCAAAGCTTCGAAGTACACTGACTCGTCTTCCTCTTATAACGTGGACTATGCTGATATCTGTGCATGGCTGTTGAAATCATTGCATATTTGCAGGAGTTAAATTATTTATGGCACTGTCAGAGAATTTGCGTTTTAATGCCACGGGTGGTGAGATGGCAGCCACCCTAAATGGCAATCAAGGCTGGCCTAACTGCCGCCGGTGCACGTAGCGTCTCATTTACATTATTGCCTAAATTTTCTGCTTCGCTGTAGTTGGTAAAAATGAATGAATACTGTTGAGGGAAGAGAATCTTTGAAAGCTCTATTAGCTTAGCTACGCTACACCTTTTAAGCCCCTACCTTTTCCGTAAAATTTCTTTCATCACTATTCCGAAGAGTTCTTTGCTCTTTTATCTTTAATTCTCTCTGCGTTGATACTGTGGTTAAGGTCAACTAACAACAATGCAGGATGGTTAGAAACAACGTTAAAACATAAGCACATTCAAGTGATGGTGCGGTTTGGGTTTTTGTGTCTGTTGTTGCTCAGGCTTCCTTGTTCACGGTATGTGACCTGTTTGTTGCTCTGCTGCTTAAATGTAACGTGCATTTTGGCTTTAGTCTGCACGCTCATGTGGTTCATGCCAACTTTTTGCAGGCTCCGAGGACTCCGAACGGTCCGAGGAACTGAGTCGAGATAGTGAGGTGAGTGTTTCAAGCAGCGTCTGTTTCAAGAAACTGCACTGGGAATGTCGAGAGAACACTAAATGTGGAGAAAACACTAAAACACTCAGAGCAACAAAGTACTATAAAACCACCAGTTCATATTCGCATTCAGTTCTTTCTTTTCTCTTTTGTTTTGCCTTGCATTGAGTTCGTTGTAGCAGATGTAACGTTTTACTTAAAGGGCCCCTAAACAACCCCGAGGTCCAAAATTTGTTTTAAAGATATAACTGCGCTCCTGTGCGATGGGAACATGCTCCCGCAAGAATTTTGCGAATAGGTGCAATAATAAAGAAGTTACACGGGTTTAAGTGGACCGCTTGCGTCGGTTTCGTTTTCTCGGTCAGCCTTCCCACCCTTCTCTGCCGAGGAGAGGGTAGGCGCGGCGCGCCGTCGAGACTCTGCCCACTTTTGACACGTGGCAGGACGTGAGCAACTGACGTCATTGACGCTTGCGCTGCAGTTCCAGTTGCTCCGGCCAGCGCTGCTCCGGCGCTCACGCGGTGGGATGGCCACAGGATCTGATATAGACCTGGTTTCGACCAATCAACAAGCTGCAACTGCGCAGAGTCGTTTGCGGTGCAACGTGACGACACCTAGGATGCGAGTGCGACTGGTCAATCGCAGGAAAGAGGCGCGGGAATTGTTTTTTAAAATACGGCGTCTGTGTGGCGCGCAGCGCTGTCATATTCGCAGAATGTGATCGCCGCAACCTTCTCTATGATTGAGTTGGCTTGTTTGGGCGGCTTAAAAAAAAAGTAGGAGCCTGTTTAGTGGCCCTTTAAGAACTATGCAAGCAGCATACTTCATTGGTAGGGTGTTACTTTGCTCATAGTGAGAAAACGATGGCGATCAATCAAGGAGGCTCATGTGAACACGAATTTTGTTGCACCGAATCAGCGAATTTGCATTTTGGCATCAAAATTAATCTGGAAAGCACCCGCTATACTTTCAGCAAAACATCTGATCACTTGGTGCGAATGATTAAATAGTTCTGAGAACTACTATTGGCCGATTATCAGCGCCATTTACTGGGGACGCAGTGGGGTGGTGCCAGATCTCCACGGTGACTCTGGCCATAAGGTTGTCGCTGCGGAAGCACAAATGCGTTCAAAGGAAAAGAAGAGAAAGAACGCTCATCATGATGCACACTACCATGACCTCTTGCCCTTCTTTCTCACCCCCTTCTGTGTACTTTCAGTGTGCTTGTCAGGACGAAAGGAGCGTGAACGCACTTGGATGGTAGAGCTCCCCTCAAACTTGATGCTGTAACTCCACTAATGCGTAACGGATTTGAAAAATTTTTCTGCCTGACAAATCTCCTTAACTGATGCCACTTGAGAATTATCATACTTGGAAAAGCATTGCAGGGCTCCCTTAAGAGAATCTCAGCAACACAGCAGCAATGGAGAAAAGCAACTCAACATTTCTAACTAGAGGAATCGAGTCAACTAATTAACATGGGGTCTGGTTCAAAGCCTGTTTCATTTATAGCATATGTCCTCTGAAGGGCATTAATTAGACAGAACTAGTTACGTAAGAGAGTAAAAGTGCTGTCATTCGTATCTGCAGCTGTCAAGTACGTCAAGGCGGCGGCAGACGTACGTGGAGCTGGAGCTGGAGGCTCTGGAGCGCGAGCGGCAAAGGGTTGATGCCCAGGCCGAGCGCTTCGAGCCCTACCTGCGACAAGTCATGAAGAGCGGTGAGCGACAGTTTCCGCTGTGTCATGCACTTTTCCATTGTTATGTTCAATGAAATCTTGTTGATATTGTAACGTAGCGCTGGAGGAGCGTGAAGGACGAAAAAGAAGACAGTGCTCGAGGTTTTTGAGAGATCGGCAGCTTCTGACCGCCCATGTCTTTGCTCATCTGCTCTCACCATTCGCTTTGTAAATAAATCCATCGTCACATCCATAACAATATGACCTGAAAAATATAATGATAGGACTGGTGTCAACAAGGTTTCATTTACATACAGACAACATTTGTTACAGTGGACTGTGATAATCGTGCAAGAACTGTCTGTTTTATTCAAATTTTATATCCGGACTTCAAACTTCAGTTGCGAATGGATGTACTGTGCGATGTCAGTGCACGTTAAAGAATCCCAGGTGGTCAAAATTTCTAGAGCCCTCCACCATGGTGTCTTTCATAATCATAGCTGGTTTTGGGACATAAAACCCCAGAAATCGGTCAATCAATCAGTTGTGGGCGGGGGTGTCTGTGTTGTCATGTAACAAAGGTTTTGGACTTCACTCCAACAGCATGGGGCAGCCTAGTTTTGTAACTGTCTACCGAATGTGGATTCCATGGCATGATTATGATCAACGTTCGTCATCAACAGCAGTAATTTACGACTGCATGCATGTTCTACTTCATTGAGTGAGTACAGTACCATTTAGTATGTAGCAAGGCCACTGCCACTGTGAATTAGCTCTAACATATTCATACCAACGCGCCTCTCGCAGTCACTTACTGTAATCCCTCATTATAATGAAGTCAACTGAACACTGAAAGAAATCGTTGTAGGCGGGAATTCGATATAAGCAACCACTCATTGAAAGATTGCAAAGTCAAGCTTAAATCGTGCTACATTTGCAAGGAAGCCAACACAGGATGTGTATTAAGCAATGCAAATCTATATTTAGGCGCAAAACAGACAGCCACAAGCAATGTCAATTACATCCACGTCCGTAGCTGGAGTGACATCAGGATCACCAGGGTCAGGCAATGCAAATGATTCCTGTGTCATCCAGATACTTCCAATCGCGATCTGTGCTAATCCCGATCAGTTTTGTTAATCTCTGTCGACAGTCACTGGTCGCTGTCACGCGGTCCAAGCTTATCCAGATCGAGTTCGCCGCTGACGTCAGCACATCGCGATGCGCCGATCGTTGTCATCTTAGTCCTGATCGGGCCTGATTGTGGTAAATTTAGCAGCCTGTAAACACCAGCCATTGGGCTGGTTACCAAAGGCCTAAACAAAGCCATCCGGGATGATGGCACCATAAGGCGTCCCAGAGCTCAAGGAAATGGACAAGAATATCATTGAAGCAACTGAACACTTCACGGCAGATGTAAGTTTTAAAGACGATAGTCTTTCTTAGGCTGCCTAAACACAAAAAACTTAGTCTGCCTGTCTGTCTATCACACGATTGAGCTGCCCGAGCCGAATCAAACGAGCCATGGAAACCAACCGCATAACTAGTGCTTTTTGATGGGTTCACACACATGAATATGATTCAGCGCAACGTGAACCTCAGGCCTATTTGCAGCAGCATATGTGTACGTAACCAGGATCCGCAGTGTTCATTTAATTAAGGATACACATTAGGCTGGTTTTTGTGTTAGTAAATGAAAAACAAATGTGTTAGAAATGGTGTCAAAGAGAAGCTACTTCGAGCCAGGAATGGCAAAACAGCCACTTTCCTGTTCCTCTCTCCTGTACTTTCTCGGCTGCTTGCCTTCATGCGTGCTCACCTCCACGGAGAGACAGTTATTTGGCGGTGGCCTAATTCTGGATATGTTGCCGTTTCAAAACTTTCTTCTTTTTTTTGGCCAGAACAGTCATTGCGCACTAAAAAATGTTTCCTTAATTTTAGTTAGAGGAAGCATCACAGTACGCTGCTACCAGCACCCAAGAACCGAGTGTTACTCAGGCATCATTGTGCATGTGCACTAGCATACCTGGGACTCTTCTGGGTGCGCCACCCTTATTCGCCACCATTAGCAATGTCATGACATTCCACTGTTACATTGTACTCCTAAATTCGAGAACAGAAGAGTACTCATATTTAAAGCTCCCTTGTTGCATTTCGCCCTGTGAGTGCAGTTAAGCTTACTTCCAAACCATGTTTACGATGGTCTATGTGTCCCCTGTTTTTGCTCAGGTGACCAGGAAGAGGAGGACCGGTGCATGCAGAAGTGGTTTGCCCTGGTCAACGAAAAGAACGCACTAATCCGACGGCAAATGCAACTTAATTTACTGTGAGTACCCATTATGAATTTTGTTCTGTGTATTATCATGAACTACCCTTGTGGCAATTGTAATAACAAAAGCACCAGGTCGCTGGTGCAATCATTTAACCCTCCGAGGGTTGAAGTTGTTCAGTGTGCTGTACCTCTTGAAACACGGATCTACGCACGTCTTCAGAGTTCAGGAGTTCGGATATCAGTTGGAGGAGTCGTCGCAGTCAGGGTCAAGGGAACGGGCAGTTGCTCGGTGATATTGCAGCTTTGCCATACATCAGAAGAGTGAGAATACTTCACGAGCACCGGTGGTAAACAAGCTAAGAGCAGAGTGAATAAAGATGAAAATCAACTTTTGCTGACCCCGCATGGGATTGCCTATACAGATGGAGATCAAGTTTTGCGTACGTCCGTAGTGACCATGCTGTGAAAGTGAAATCACTGATGGGTGTTGTCACCGGTTGCCACAGAAATCAGTTCTGTTTATCTCCGCAAAAAGTGGCACAGTAAAATTTCTAATGCTTCTAATTCCTACAAGATGGCAGGCAGCACCTCCCACTGAGCGCGCATCATTGCTATGGTGCGAAATTTCTAACGGAGGGTCCGAACCATACCCTTATGGCAAAGACCCTGCAGGACTGAAAATCACAGTTATACATGTACAGTAAGAACCCTCAAAGGGTTAACAAGCACTATACAGTAGAATCTCTTTAATTTAGCCCCCGTTAATTCGGAAATTCGGATAATTCGTCATTCCCACACCCACCCTTCAAAAATGTTCATAGCCCTATGGCAACAAACATTCGCTAATTCAACGCAAAATTGCACGCGCACTGGTTAATTCGAACTGGAGGCAAGCCAAAGACGGCGAAACGGAAACTGAAACTGCATCTCGGAGGCCATAATATTTATCGCATTGCATTTTCTTTGCCACACGTGGGCAAACGTGTGGCCTCAGAGATGGGCTCCGGCAGCAATGGTGCACTGTCGATGCCGATCACGGAGGTCAAGGAAAGCCGCTTTTTTTTTTTTTTTTCGAAAACTTATGAAAGGGGACGCAAGGGGGCGTTTTGGAGCACGCATCTTCCTGTCATCGGCGGAGAACGGATAACAAAGAAACAAGGCCTCAGATGGATAGCGTGTCAACCTGCAGGCGTCGGTTGTGCTTTCCCCCCCCCCTCTTCGGTGCGTTGTGACATATCAGCATATCGGAAGTGTCGGTGCGTGAGGTGGTTGTCGGGCCATAGTGGTGGTGTGATATATCCTCGTGCCACGATGTGGTAACCGGATGAGGCGTCCGACGAAGACCCGTGCGATGAACAACGCCCGGTGCGTCGTACCGCAAAAGACAGTGGACGCTGTCGTCGTTCTAGAGGAGTTTTCTTACGATGGTCCCAGGCTTGCGATGTCTTGCGCTAGAGGGTTTGTCACATGCCCGCAAACTAGTCCTTGCTGCCCAGCTAACCACAAAAAGCAAACAAGCATCACGGACTACCTCTCAAAATAAAGGTATGCTATAAAGGAATTGAAAATGTGCATTTTTGTTATGCATTCGTTAATTCGACATTCGGATAATTCGGACATTTTTTTCAACTTAAAAAAGCAGCAGTTGGCGACAAGGGCCAATAGACCGCGCGCATCAGTATTACTCTGCCAGCCAATCACAGAAACAAACGAAGTCGTCGTCATGCGACCTTTTCAAAATGGCATCGTGTGTGTGCCTTCGGCACCTGCGGAGCATCTGCTGTTCTTGAGTCCTTTCATCTGTGTAAGCCTTGATGTGCTAGTGAAGCTTGGACGAAAAAATGTGCGGAGTGTCAGCATTCCCACCTGCAAAAGGCCGCGGTACAGATCATTTCCCTTCCGAGCCTGTTTTACGTGTGAAACATTACCGAACTGAGTTGAAAATCTCGGGTGTCTAGGCTTGTGGCACGCCAGGTTTTAGGGGCGAAGCTCCTTAAGGTTTGGGTCTGTCCGTCCGTTGTAGTAGTGCGTTAGCTACTAGGAACGCGCTACTAGGAGGGCGCATGTGGGAGGCGCGCCCTTGGCGCATGCCTCCCGGCGCGCGAGCTCTCTCACTCTTCCATCTGCTGTCTTGTGAGAGAGAGAGAGACAGAGAGAGCGAAAGGCGCGCATTGACTATGGAAACGCTCTTTCTTCGATGCACGCGCTACCAGCTCGCAAAGAAGGAGAACGCGCCCCCACCCGCGAGAGACAAGCTTGACACAGGCAGCGTCTTTTAGCGAATTTCTTGATTGAAAAATACCGACTGCTCGCGCTGGAGAACCATCACCGGCCACCCATATATATATATATATATATATATATATATATATATATATATATATAGGCACTGGATCTTTACTTGCAATGAAGTGTCGGTGGGAGATTTCACTTGTGCGTAGTTAATTAATCCGGAACTCGGCACGATCTACGATGAACATCCGGAGCTTCGCCCACTCATCATCATTCACTCCGTGGATATGCTATGAATTGTTTTTGCATTGCAAGCGCTTAATTTAAGCACAATAAAGAATTGTCATTTTTCACGTCCTACTCTAATAAACGAATGAGGATATAAAAATTTATGCACCTATTCATTATTGTTGCCATTTTTGCTTTAGTTTGCTTACATGGAAAGTTCAAAGAAGGAACTATTTGAGGCTTCGCGGAGGTACAGTGGCTGGTGGTTATACGGGCGTGGCAGGGGCTTCATTGCAGACTTGAGTTGTATCCGACTGTAGTAGTTGTTGCAGTTGTGCCGTGAAGTTTCAGTGTCTGGACATAAAACTTCCAAGGGTCACTTCATGCTAACCCTTGTGCAGAATAATGCAATGAATGGAAGCAAAGCTTGCCTCCAATGCAAGCTGCAGAGATGTCAATTGAAATTAGCCTTGCGATAGCAAATTGTGGGTGCTTGCAGCTCTTCTTAAAGCCTCTTGTTTGAAGCTTCCTATGTCGTATGTGCCTCCGAGATCAGTGCCTAGCTGCCATAGCCATTTGTGTTGTGATTTATTGCACTATTCACGAGCATTGACTCATATCACATTGCATGAAACAATTCACTCATCGTTTGCCAAACTGTTTAACAAAAAAGAACAGTAAATAGGACTGGAAAGGTAAAAACATGCTTAACACTGCACTAAAGTTTCAAGGCAATGGCCAATTGCTGACAAAAACAGGAGCTTTACCAACGTGTGCTGTATCAACACTTTGCTAGTCCAAATCAATTTTTTTCTTTTGTGTGTGTCTGATGAACACAAGAAAGATCAGCTCAACTATATGCGAAGTGGACTTACAGACTTTCTATTAGAACTCTTTCATTTTATCACACACATGATTTAAGAGAGGGCAAGGCCTTAGAAAGTGTAATGTACAATATTTGTTGAAATTGAGGCCAATTTTCTATTTTTTAATTTATTATTATTATTATTATTATTTTAAAAGTCATATGCAAACTGTAGGGTATGAGGATTTTATAAATGTACCAGTTTTTAGCTCGAATTCATAAAATTTGTGCATAGCTAGCACCATCTAGAAAAGTCACTGTCGCATCCGCTACTAGCCGTGCCAGGATCCAACTGTAGTACAGGCGCTATGTCACCATTTGGACCTGTTTAATCATTGTGCAGTATGGCACCGTTGTAATGGCATCGAACACGCAATGCCACAGTAGTGTCACTTTAAAACAAAAAAAAATGTGCTAGCAACACGGGCATCATCAAGCATAGAGGCTGCGTGGGACTTCGGCATTGATGAGAGAAGTGTTCATCATTATAGAAGCCAATGGGAGGTGCTTCTTGGAAGTGCTGCAGTAACGATTTTTTAAGAGTACTTGTTGACGTAACGGTACATTTGGTTCTTACTTTCAAAGGAGACTAGTCAGCACAGACAAGAAGGACTAGAAGAACTGCACCGTACACAAGACAAGAGCCGCTGTCAGCTGAGAGTTGAGATTGTCACCTTTTTTTTGTGTGTGGTGTGTTTCTTCTATGTCTAGTCCTTTATTATTTGCACTGACTAGTTTCCTTCAAAGTGATGATTGCATTTAGCACACCATATGAAGGCCAGCAAAGACATTGGTGGACATCGTTTGGACATAGAGAGCAGATGACCATCCAGTATTAACAAAAGTGCTCCAAGCAAAAACAAGGGAAATTTCAAGAGAGTAAAGCCCCTAATGCTTGCTGAACCAATTTCCAAATCAGGCAGCGCTGGCTTCAGAAACTCATGAAGCATATTTTGGCTTCAGCCTCTGATGTTACGTTTCACTCGCCCAGAAGTTGGCAAGCGATTTTGAAGAGCTGGTAACCCTTCAGTGCTATGTTCTGTGAAAGACTGAAGTAAAAGGCTACAACTTGGGGCATATCGGCATGGCTTATTTTCATATGCAAGTGATGCACACCATCATTTCAAAGGGTACCGAGGAGATGGAAGGGCGCTCTGCAGGCTGCACAACTGTGATGCTGTGCCGTATAGCTGACAGAGTTAGCCTCTCTCATTATGGCCTAGTTGGTATCGACTGCTTTACTAGTGGTTTATATGTATTCTTAATGCAGGCACTGCCTGATCTGAGAGCTATCTCAATAAACATTGAGCATGAGACCTCACAATATTTTAAAGACGATAGTCTTTCCTGGGATACTTCAATGCAGAAATTTTGGTCTGTGTGTGTGTGTGTGTGTGTGTGTGTGTGTGTCTGTCTGTCCTGCTACGAAAGGTGAACCCCTTCGTCAACGACCACCCAGCTTGAACTGGTAGCTACCTTCATACTTCTGAACACAGTCGGCCAAAAAGCAAATATTACACATATCTGAGGTGCAACATCAATACGTATGTATTGGACGGTGTGTTCCTTTAGTAGAAAATACATAGATGCATAATTCCAAAGACCCTAGTGCTTGTTAGGATGCGCAAAAGCGGACGTTTCCTACACAGTTCTGCGTACTAGGCAAGCTTCTTGCGTTTCCCGAAACCATGGCCAGATGGCGCCCTCATCTCACGCTCGTGCCGAGCAGAAGGCAGCGGAACGGCCGCCCGCCACTCTGGCCGGTCCCTTTCTCTCCTCGCGTCTCTTCGTTTTCTCTCTCGCTTGCGCAACTCCTCGGGGAAATAGAAACACGCGAACCGGGACTCATGTAGTACGGCCGGTAGAAGGCTATCGTCTTTCGACGGCATTTGCAGCGAAGCACGGAGATACGCGACCAATTTTTTTTTTCTGCCTTTGTGCATATTTGTCTCTGCACCTATTTCAACTGCACTTCATTGGGTATACCAGTAAAATATTGGATGCTGCAAATCGGTCTAACCCCACAACATATCAGCAGACTGAGTTGTCTTTGAGAGTTAGTTTATATTGCAGTAATTAAACACGAAGGACATCAGAGTAAAGCAACTTGCCCCAGGTAAACCAGCAAGTCCGTGCAAGCCTCTTCAAGGAGAACCGCAAGGGCAGGAAATAACACCATGGCCAAGGCTGTGTTCCTCATCACTATGGAAATGGTCTATGCTGTGTATGATGAACATTTAACGCACTTATTGTCACCGTCTTATCATTAATAAATCTCAGCTGCAATAAAACCGTATTCCATGTAAAGCTTAGCTTCAGGTGGTATAGATATATGCCTGTACAAAATTTGGCTTCAGAAATATATAAGCAGAACCATGATGGAATGTTTGTTAAGGGAGGCATTCTGTGTATCGAAAGTGAAACGACATAGCTGTTGCCACCGTCCAGGAGTAATGCTTTGCGGAAAAACTTACCGCATCCGAGAAGGCCATGCGGGCGGAACAAGCTAGAATGTTTGACATTCCGAGTCCCCCTGGACAATATGATGCCCACAGCAATTTTCGCCATCTGGACAGAACACTTAGCATGCTTTCTGATTCCATCTAGACAGGACATAATAACCTACAGGAATTTGATCTGTTCATGCGGAAGTTTAATGTTCATCATTCCGTCTAGACGAAACTACTCTTGACGCAGCTTTGGTATAACCGCCCCATATCAAATGGTGCTAGGATGTTTTTTTGCAGGTGGCATGCAGAGATGAACGTGGTAATGACAGCTATCAGGTCGACGTGCTACGTTTGTTTAAATACAGCTAACAGGGTAACTATGAAGGCAGTACTGGCTCTGCAGCTTTTGCTAGATTGCTTCAGTGGTACATATTACTGCTCACATTGCTAAGTTGATAAATAAATTATGCAAAATACTTTACGCCAAAGACTTCACGAAGAATTGCATGTCGTGGTTTTTCGTAGGTCATGATGAAGTGCCGTATGAGAACAATTATTAAATTAGTAAGTAGGTACATAAATGTTCATTCTTTGAAGCATACGTGCCAAGTATCCCAGATTACCAGGGAGACTTCCGGATTTTGGCCGTTTCTCCCAGTTGTACGGGTGATAGGAAAATCTTCCGGCAATTTAGTTGTGCCCCGTTTCTAATCGCTTCCAGTGCTTTGTCTTCACCACATAGGCAAAGTTGTGCGACCACATGGTAAAGAAGTTTAATCCAGTTAAATGCACAACGACGTGAGGTGGGGCGTTTCGCGTACACTTGTGCAAGACACACTTGAATATTGACTTTAAATATGTTACAGGCTATATTAGCCATTGATATTTCATCGATGATGCATGTGTATCCACACAAATCAATCCCACAAGTTATCTCGCCTTCAAAATTTTGTGTCAGTACTGCTTTAAGTTGAGAGCACAGGATGTAAAAGGGTATACTATAGGAGCTGTCTACCGATGTCTGCGAGATAGCGTGCATGACCGCCCCTCTTCCACCAGTGCCTTATCGTCCTTCACCCAATGAAAGATGGGCTGGGCGTTTCTGTTCGAGAAGAAAGTGATGACAGGCCTCGCATGCGAAGCGATGTTATCGCATGTGCCCTTCGTGTAACGGAGATGGCCAGGTCGTTTCATTTCTGCTTCAGCCGCGATTGTCCCCAGTGCTGGCACGCTTTTACTTGCGAGTAAGACATACGATGCGTAAGCAGTGGTATCGATTGTGGCTTTGAACAGAACAATGACTGCAAAAACCTGCTAAACCCACTGACAGTGTCCGTATAATTGCTAACTTCAAAACATGGTTAATAAATTTCAACTTATAATTATTGCCATCATAGCAACAGAGTTCTTGCGTTTTCTGGTGGCAAGCACTCTGTAGTTGACCATAATTTCACACGGAAAAGGGAAAACATAGCTTTGCGTCTTTCAACTAAACGCACCTGTTACAGGGCCGGGTTCAAGCTCCCCGGCGCGAAGTCGGTGAAGGGAACCACGGCAGTTTCGGTCGTTCCGTACGCAAGCAGACAGTGAAAGGATCAGAGTCGTGGTTGAGAAAACAAAACAACAAAAATTTAATCTATAGTGATAGGGCGGCACGTAGAATACAAGGCGAAATAACACTTCACTCCACTAACAATGAACAGCAATGAAAAAGCTTAACAAAAATACTAACGCTCCAGAACACCAAACAAATAGGAACAATAAACTAACAAGCAGTAACTAGGGCAATGTAAACAATGAAGAGTCTAATTTACAACAGCTGTGAAAGTTCAGGCAGAGAGTTCAGGAAAACAAGCGATGGCATACGTGATGTGATGACCGGCAGCGTCGAAGGGTCCACGACGGTCTGGTGCGGCACAGCCTGGTACGGCACAGCGTTGAGGTCGATGGAGTTGCGGCGCTGATGTTCCCGGGGAGCTAGTGCTTGACGGCAAACCCGAGCAGTTTTAACTAACTCGTGCCGAAGTCCCGATGCCTACGTTACAGACGGTAAGCGCACATCTCAACTAGGCGAAGCGGCTAAGGTTAGGTGGCCAGCCGGTACAGAGCCACGCTAACAACTTCTAGAGCGATACGATGATCGGCTTCTACGCCGTGTAAGCCAAGCGACTAGAACCCCGTGCTCCTCAATGCTCCTCGCTTAAATACCCGCATGTTTTTCCCGATTCGCTGTCTTCGGAATTGGGGCGGGTTTGTGAGACAATTGTTCTACAACTTCATTTCTGGCTCCGCCCAAAATATCCCTCTCGCAATTACTGCACTGGAGAGGGCGATGACCAAACCCTTTCTCGTGGTCCCCGACGGGCCTCTTCCTTCTGCACCCCCGATTGACAGGTCATCAGCGTAGCGGGGGGTGCCCTTCGAGTCAACAACGGGATGCATACTTGTCTCCTTTGGACACGGTGGCCGACGAGCAAACAATAGCGTAGGTCCGCGCGCACGTGGCCAGTGCACGTCAAACGGCTGCCCGCTGTCTTGCCCCGTATTGTTGGTCCGAAGCACCGTTGTTCGGCCATCAAGAACCACGCCGGGGGGTCGCAGGAGAATGCTTCAAGTTCAAGCTTCCCCGCTCAGGGAGGCCACCATGTCCACGTCTTCTCCGAAAAATGCCGAGAACTTTCGACGTACTTGGAGTGCGGCCGAAGCGCTTCTAAACTTGCACGTGCGGCCATGCCGTCCACCTTCACTTATATTTCGCCACGAGGCAATTCAATCCGTGACACAGGTACACTGGATGCCTCACTGGTAAGTCACTCCACTCGTAAAACGAGATCAAAAGAAAGCATTGCCGCAGTGAATATGCTTAGTGACAGAATCCTAAGTATACTAAATGCATTTGTCACTGAAATATCATGCGCATTCGACATTACGTTGGTTAGGAGCACTGCCGTATTTACATATTTTCATTATTTTTTTTTACCTTGAACTCGTTAAAATTAGTGCATGTGCATTCAATTCTGGGGTCACATTATAATCTGGGCACATACACAGTGTATATTTTTTTTATGACAATGTAAACGAAATGCTTGTCCCTCAGCTGCTCTGTTTGCCTGTACGAGACCAGGGGGCTCTCTTAAATGGGCACTTAAACACAAATTACGCAGTTCGCTTTTATTGTATGTTTGCTTGATGTGGGACTCCAGGATAACTATAGCAACAGTGAAGGTGGCAAAGCCAAAGTGTTATATTTTAATTTGTGTCAGAAATCTACTGCACGATTGTACATCAATAGTTTCTTTGAGCGGATGTGTCGCTGCTGTGCTGGTTATGCTGTGGGCTTTGATTGACCAGGAACATTTGGGAATAAGAATGTATCGCACATGCTTACAATGTAGTGACTGTGAGAAATCTTAAGATGAAGACATTTTTTATGCTTGACAAAGCTACTAAAAGTCAGAGACTTGTGCATTACAATTTCATTTTGCCTGCGCTTGACAGTAGGAGTGCTGTGCGGCCCATGTGGTGGCTGTGATAAGAAGGCCGCGTTTTGATTGCAAGCTGCATGGCACCTCTCTGGGTCAGTGAAATGCCAGAGGGGATGCAGTTATCTGTCTTCTGCTCTTATCTTGAAATTTTAAGTTGAATAACTTCAATATGCCAGCATTTATCTTGAAAATTCTTGTTGCATTTACATCAGGGCAATGCAAAGAAGCCGTTTCGAAGCACAGCTCAGCGAGTAAAATTAGGTTTCAGGATCCCTTTAAGCTATGCTTGAATGGCTTTTGCCATCGCCTCCCATCACATGCATTATGATAAAACAACAAATGAAATCAAGTAATCAATCAAGTACTTCTAAGTGAATCAGTGGCATGTTCTGACGGGTTTTTTTTTTCTTTCTTTTTTTCATTTCTCTCTCATTTTTTTCCCTCCGGGACTTTGTCAGTCCCACCACATTCATGTGAACTGATATGAGCTAGCTGCAAAGGCAGCGCTGTCTCCTGTTAACAGCCAAATAACATCAGCACCAGCCTATGGTGATTTAGCGCCAGAGTGTCATGTAGACCCATTACCGTGTCAATAGTAGCCCGCAGATTAACAGTGCTAGAAGTTCGGAATGTATGAAGCACACAGTGAGAGGTAGAAAGAACTGCAGGATATCTTTTTTGTTACGTTGGCTTGTAATAACTTCTTCCAGAGATAAGTAATTAACTCTTTTGGTGTTTCTTGGCTATCTAAGACAGAGCGTAAAAAACAGGTAAATCTCCATAGAGCAAAAAATACTGATAAACCTTTACTGGTACATGTGAAGATATCGTTAAAAGTGATGTAGTAACAATTTAAGATTCTATAATTTTTAAGCATGTGATAGTAAAGCAACTGTGCCAAGAAGTTGTCGTGTATGTTAGCCATTGAAATGTTTCAAACATGGAAGTGTATAGAATTCTCCCTTTGCTATCAAAGAGGGAATCTATATATAAAGTTTCATCTATGTGCATCTTTATCTATAAGGACAAGGAAAAGGTGTCTGCAGCACAGCCCTGAATGTTGAGCTGTAATATGTTTTAATTAATTTTCCTACATTTTGATTCCTTGCGAGAACCTGCCTGCATATTGTATCAACCTGCTTATCTACCTATGTATCTACTTATCTATGCACCTGTCTATCTACACAGTGGAGGAGGCATTTATCTATCCAACCGAGACAGCCTTTAATGCATCGAACTGTCCGCTTCGCTTATCCATCCCCCATTTCGATGCTTTCCGGCCGTAGCGGCCTATACAAGCCTGCACCCTTCTCTTAAAAATGTTTGCGACCGCTGCGCCACGTGGCGGCGGACGCCTCACGTAGCCGCTCATCTGACGGCTTCACAGCTCTACGAATCCGAACGGAAAGATTAGATGGCCGGAGGAGGGAGGGTGAGGTGGGGGATGCGTCTATTTTGTTTTGGCGTCGAGACTAATGACCCTTCTCACCGTGAGTTGCGCAGTTTCTACCGCACGGGAAGAAAGGCCGACAGGCGGCGGCGCGCGCGCGCGCGCTTTTGACGCTTGCGAAGCGAATTTGGAGGGGGGTGCTTCGTGATTATGATCGATGATCGCGCTGTCGCGCGTTTAAAACCGGCCGCTGTGCAGATAGGAGTTCGAGGAGATGCCGTCGCTGTTCTGCGCTAGCTTGTTCGAATTGAAAATGTGGCCGCCGCCGCCGGGGTTGCCAATGAAGAGGGACGAGAGAAGATTGAGAAAAAAAAGAAAATGATACGGCGCCGGTCGCTTTGTTATTGATATTTGTGCGTGTGTGCTTGTTTGTGTGAGAGAGTTAAACGAAGTCGTTTTGAAGCCTTTAGCAAGCAATGGCCTTCCGAAGCATTTTTTTCTTTAGTTTTTACTGTATTGTCAGATGATGATACTGAACATTTTAGCGTTTTGTTTTTCGAACAGCTCTAAACTTAAGAACACTGTGTTCACTTCAAGAAATGATCGAGTATTTGGGAAGTGCTTGTGTCACCTCACAAGCAATAATCGTCATCTCGCTTGCTTGAGTTTCCGTGAAAACTCGACGCTCGGCAGTTTGCGACCGTGAAGTACCGAGCGTGCGGCTATAATGCAGGGAAGGCGCGCAGGGTGACGGTAATTGCCGTGAGACAGAAATACACCCCAAATACGCCTTCTGCGGAGTACTGTGGCTGGTGTACCAGCAGTGTAGTGCTCATGCTGAGGAGCGTATGGATGGCTCGCGCTGACGTCACTGAAGCCGCCTATTCCCAACTAGGTGGAGTGTTCTTTAGTGCATCACACGCAACGGGTTCTTTCGTAATTCTGTCGCGAATGCTGATAATGCACCATCCGCGTCTGTACGACATATGAAGCAGGATGCACGAAGCAGCGACTATGCTGACGTCATCGCAGCCGCCATGTTTGTAGTGACAGCACGTCGGTAGCCACGTCTAGTATACCACGTCCGTGGCGTCGCGTGAAGATAACAATGCCGCTTAGGAATTATTTCGTCCCTTCATTTTACCTCATCACTGTAGCAACGACAACATAAAAAAATTTCGAGGTGTTGTTTGCGTATGTGATGTGCGCTTAACATATTGGCATGCCCTACGCCTTCGGAACGCAGTACGGAAATATTTGAACTGCTAGGCACTTTCGCGACATATGGCGTGCTCGCGTGCTAACAGCAAAGCCCAACGCTTCGTTTACCACATAATTTTGGAACGTATTTCTCGAAGCGGGCGAAATTTCGGCCAAGTTAACAATTAAGTTCATTATCACTGGGCTTCATCCGGCAGCAGCCGCCGAGGTGGTCTTAAAGAAAAACCTTAATTGGGTGTTGGCCTGCGAAGCTCGAGGCCTCGGGATGGAATCCCGGTCGCGGCAGCCGGATTTCGATGGGGGCGAAATGCCGAAGAACACCCGTGTACTTAGAATGAGTTACTCCGTTAAAGAATCCGAAGGAGTCAAAATTACTCCGGAGCGCTCCACTACGAGGCGTCCCGTATAACCATTGCTGGTTTTGGCATGCCAAATCCAATCAGTTATTAGTACTATTACTATTCAATCTGCAGCAATTATTCCGTGGACTAATTGGTGACGTAAATATATCGCCTGTTCACGTCGCATCAGTTTTTTTTTTTTTTTGTTCTTCCCGCCTGCAGTGCCCTAAAGACGTGTTTGCGACGTTTTTCTGTGGAACAATAACCTTATCTAGCTCTCGCTTGCGCTTCCTTTGTCGAAACTGGCGCGCGGCGATACTGTTTTTTTATTTTTAATATTGATACGTCACGCTGCTATCGCACGTTTAGTTCATGAAATGTGAGGCAGCGCGCGTGCGGCGATAACGTATTTGGAGATAACGTATTTGTATAAATGGATGGTGATATAGTGGGACGGAAGTACACACACTCAATATGCTCCCCCCCCCCCACACACACACACCTTTCTTTTTTTTTTCTTTTCTGCAGCGGAGGTAGACCTTCCGAGAGAACAGATCACTCTTAGCGACAGCACACCTGTTGCGAGAAAACCACAGACGCGTTTGATTAAGATGTGTCATTTGATATCACTTTATCTTATCGCGCGTGTGATAATGCCTGATCCATCGATAGTTTCAACTGATGTGAGATAACTACTACGCGGAGTCGATGTCTCTTGGTCTGTGGGCAGCAAACGTATGTCGCACTTGTCTCCATACATGTCTTGTTTAGTGTTACCGCACAACTGCTGCATGCATTTCCCGCCTATATCCTCGAGGGGCTGACCCGCCCCTATGACTCACGGCGGCTTGCGGCGTTTTGCCGTCGAGTTCAAGGTCGCGGGGCCGACTGCCTCTTTGCCGGCCACCCGCGCGGGCCGCCCCGCATTCCGATGGAAGCACGAACGTGCAAAAACATAATGTGCTGAAATTTCGGAGAGGGGGGTCTGGAGGTAGAGAGGAGGCATGTTTAGGTGCCCCTTGCGGTCTGAACTAATCCCTCCAGGTGTTGCTTCGGCACGTGACGCGGTGTCATCTATTATATCTACAAAGTACCGCGTACCGAACTGCGATGTCAGGCTGGAACGTGGAAGCTGCTCTTAAACATGGTTAAGCCGCCATCCCCCTTCCCTCGGTTTCATATTTATTATTTGTAACAGTATACATTTTATGTAAATGGAGAGTGTTTGTATATAGTTAGTGTGAACGGGTAGATGCAACGAATTTGTCAATAACGGCACTCCTTCGGTGTCGCGCTATAGACGAATTTATTCTCGATTAACGAGCGCCGCCATCTTTGTCTCTTGCGCAAGTGCTTCCTCGGCCCTGAATGTCGCGAGTTCAAATTAACAGCTTCGTGAAATTATCAGCACGTCCCTATGTGATATTATGTTGTAATAACGTTAATTTAGTTAATTTGCGAGGAAAAAATGTCGCCGCTTATCAGTTCATGATGGCGGCACCCAACTGGGTCTATTATATGTCGTACCGAAGTATGTATATTCACCGTTAGTCGCCGCAGTGGTCTATATAATGGTTGTGGCATTCGACTGCTTCTGATCCGGAAATTTCGTCCAGCTGGGATTTTCTGTAACATTTCAGTAACTTGCACTGACATCGCACGCAGTACAGGTGCTTCAAACATTTCTTCCGATTGCCTCCATCGAAATGCAGCCGCCGCAGCCGGGATTCGATCCCGCAAACTTCCGATCAGCCGCCGAGTGCCATAGTCACTACTAGACCACTGTGACTGGCCGTTGTCGAGGGCTATAGAAGTGGGTGCAATTGGCGTTTCTACAACCATAGCCCCCCCTCCCCCCCCCCTTTTTTTTTTTCTTTCCTCAATAAAAATCCTTGCTGCGTGGTGGTCTAGTGGATATGGCACTTGGCTGTTGATCCGAGGGTCGCGGGATCGAATCCCGACTGCCGGTTCCGCATTTCAGTTGGGGGGCGAAATGTTTAGGCCCGTGTTCTGTGCGATGTCAGTGCACATTAATGAACCCCACGTGGTCGAAATTTCCTGAGCCCTCCACTACGGCGTCTGTCATAATCAAATCGTGGTTCTGGGACGTAAAAGTCCACAAATCAATGCAGGTGATATAAATGCTGCGTTGCTTGTAGCACGCCACTGGAACGCTATACAGTAGTGTCGTCGACTTAAATATATACAAAAAATTTGCTGCAAGTTTGGACCCCCGCCTTCGCCGGTCGATCCGGTCCCTTCCCCACTCCGTGTTGTCGCGGCTTCGTTCTGTGGCAGGACGCCCTGCGTCATCAAGTTTGGCACGCCGCGGCTCCCCTGTGCCTTTTATGGTCGCCTTGAGGTGCACGCACCTTTACGGCTTTCTCGCTTCGACTTTTATTTTGTTTTAATTCCCCTCCACCCCCTCCAGAGGCGGCGGAACATACATCAGCGACGTGTCGGGGTAGGGACAGGTATTATTGAGTGGACGGTCGAGAGAATGGCCTGTACATAAACGAGAGACCAATGGGGCCTCTTGTGGTCTTGCGGCGGCGTCACGTGTTCGAAGAGGACGGCACCCAGCCTTGGTGACCTATAAAGAAAGAAGAAATGGATACGTAAATAACACGACGCCTATCAATGGCCGCAAGGAACAAGAAGACCGTATGAAAAAGAGGAGGTGAAGGCGAGCCTTCCTATTAATTATTTATTTTTTTTTTAGTGCGATGTGTGCGCACGTCGAACCAAGTGACATGTCTCCGTTCGAATTTTTTTTTTTTTCGCATATATCAACGTACGGCGCACCTAAAACTAAAAATATACTGGCAGCCATCCAGGTGCACGAATAAGACCTTTCGTACGCACTGGCTTCCATCCAAGTGCACGAATAATTTGCTATAAAACCTTTTCTACGGTTAGCTTTTACGGTGTCGTGACGCCACGATGTGCCTTTATAAGTTTGTTGTACAACAACAGGAAGTGATTTAGGCTACTTAGCGGACTGCGTTTCTCTTTTGCAAATGTATAGGAAAATCGCGTGATAAGTCTATAGCGACGCGAGCACGGAGGTGTGGTTGTCTTGTGTAGCCATTGGGTTACCTTATGCATACTTTAGGTTAAATTACGTGCACTATCGACGTATCCGATCTGTTGTTTTGTGGGGTTTAACGTCCCAAAACCAGCTCTGATTATGAGAGACGCCGTATAGTGGAGGTCTCCGGAAATTTCGACCACCTGGGGTTCTTTAACGTGCACTGACATCGCACAGCACACGGACCTCGTCATTTCGCCTCCATCGAAATGCAGCCGCCGCAGCCGGGATTCGATCCCGCGACCTTCGGATCAGCAACCGAGTGACATAACCACTAGATCACCGTGGGGGGGGGGCTGTGGTGCTGGTTGAAGAACGACAGTGACGGGGTATTTAGTTTTGGTTAGCTCTTCTGAACTTGACAGCGACGATTTGAGCGCTGAAGTATATCACCGCATTGATTTTGACGTCCCGGCCACCTGCTCATTGTTGTCGGTAATGACGTGAAGAACACAGGGAGTGGTCCTGCATGGGAATCTGCGAAAAGTTTTTTTCAGATTTGTTTTCAGTAGAACTAACGACTTGCAACCACCTGGCTTTGCGTATATCGTTGCAGTATCGAGGCGAGCATATATTGAAATTTTCATTGCGATCAGCGGACGCTGAAAGATCGCCGGATTTGCTCTATAACGGAATAATGACGTAGTTGTTCGACGTTGTTAAACATGTGTGCTAAAGACATTTATCTCGAATTCCCAAGTCTAGGCGTGCCGCCATGAATGTACTTGAGCAGCACAAAACAATAAACAAAGCAGAGCGCCTATGTGTTGAAAGAAAAGCGAAACGCCTAAGTGGTAACTCTTGCGTCATCTAAGACGGCCGTGTTGCAAGGAAAGACAGCGCTTCTCAAGTGTCCACTTCTCGTTTCCTTTCTTTTTTCTTTTTTTAGTTTTGTTCCGATATTCCTGGAGTTTGAGCTTCTTAAATAAAAATCACACTGCACACCGCCTGGGGCCCTGTACGACCGAGAATTTAGGCACTTTCCCTTAGGACACTTCTCCGAGACGAGCAAGGGCCACCTTGAGGTCCT
This sequence comes from Hyalomma asiaticum, assembly GCA_013339685.2. Classification (NCBI taxonomy): domain Eukaryota; kingdom Metazoa; phylum Arthropoda; class Arachnida; order Ixodida; family Ixodidae; genus Hyalomma; species Hyalomma asiaticum. The sequence continues at coordinate 40,073,061 of CM023488.1, read as the reverse complement.
TATTGCCGGAAAGGTTTCCAACAAGAAACAAATATATTCACGTCAGCCTAAGGTGTGTTAGGAACAAGAGCCAAGAAAAAAAAGGATGACGCTTTCCCTAATGAGGGCTAGTGGAGGTGATACGAAGAAAAAAAATGGCTCCCTAATGACCGAACTGCGTATTCGGCCCTGCTTACAGGGAAAGGTCGGCGGCCGCGCATTTTACAGGGACACGAAAGGGAAAGAAAGAAAGCGGGAAAGAAACATTGGCTTCCTAATGAAGGAAAACGTCGCCCCTGGGGGCATAACAAGTCGTTGGCAGCTGCTGTGCGGACCCGAAAAGTGTCAAGTCAAGCGGCCCCCCTCCATCGAAATCCTGCCCTCTGGTGTTGACCTTCGGCGGCGTTGCGCGCTTGTACCGTCGCCCCCTCTGGCGGCGGCGGCGCTGCCTGCGTATGTGTGTGTGTGGGCATGGCGTTGTTTGTGTAAGGCAGAGCGGAGCGGATTTGGATTACAGTCGCAGTAATAGTATACGTAGTGGTGCTGGTGCCTGGCTGACGAGCGAACGTTGCTTGCCCACTACCGCACCCCCCCCCCCCCCCCACACACACACACCTCCCTTTTTCGTTTCCCCGTACGCCCCCCTTGCCGTCCCTAGGGACTCTGGCGTCCTGTGGGGCTGGGACTGTTGTACCACGCGCTGGCCGGAACGCCGCGCGTTGTGTGAATATGCGTGTTCAGCATTTGTGCCTCTGTGTGATTGTTTGTGTAGGCACTGTCTCCTCGTGGACGTTTACTTAGGAGCGCCTGTTTGTATATTCTCATGCAAAATTTGTTCGGTTGCTTCCCTTGTGCTTTGAGTCTAAGGCACGTGTCTTCCTGGGAGCCCTCTTCCGTTCACTTTCTATGACGTGGTGCGATAGCCTCCGATGGTAATAATTAATAAGCGAATTCAACTACCGTCTTTAATCGCTTGCTGCCAGCACTGAAGCACATAGTCCAACCGTTTTCTAGGATTGACTATTCACTGTTACCACAGTGGCATTGTCTTCAGTCATATACTTTAAAAGAGCTAAATGCTGAGATAGTTGGTGTCCACACTTCAAGCCTCGTGTTGTTTTCCGTCCTCTCTTTGCTGTCAGTGTTCCCTATGCGCTGAATACGATGAATGTGAATATCTTCACTCAACCTCATTGTGTAATGATTCTGTTGCCCACCTAGATGTATTTGTCTAGATTTCTGCAAAGCTTGCACTTTCGAACAGTGTCGAGATTACTGTGCTATTATCAGCGCCCGATAAGCACAGTAGTGAGACGCTCTGATTTATCACGTGTCTGATTGCTTCTCAGAGGCAGTAACTTGCGTGTATACGTAATTGCCGCATTTGTGTTCGCATTCACTTGATCTTTAGGTGGCTGATGCCTTATGAATCTCTAAATTTGCACCGCCCTCGTTTATTATACAGGCATAGTTTTTCATAAACCAGCTCTCATTGGAGCTTGCTATAAGATGAATTTTTTTTTTTAAGTTAAGTCACTAAATGCAGAATTTCATTGCCATGTACAACGTCAATGACGTAGATCTTGCTATGGTCACGCTCGTCATCTTGCTAACGTTGATTGGTCCACAGCGGCGCGGCGCCGTCTCCTGTTGGCTCAAGAGCCATATGAAATGGCGGAACTTGAGCATTTCCAGAATAGTCGCCGACATCGTTGACGAAAAGACGACTCCCCTGCGCCAGTCGCGAACATTTTTGGCGTGATCCAAGTGGCTCATCTTTGCGCGGAAGGCTGGTAGGTTTGACCATAGGCAGATCCTACAAAGACTGTGTTATTTTGGAAGGATACCCCGCCACGGTGGTCTAGTGGTTATGGCACTCGGCTGCTGATCCGAAGGTCGTGGGATCGAATCCCGGCCGCGGCGGCTGCATTTCGGTGGTGGCGAAATGTTGAGGCCCATGTGCTGTGCGATGTCAGTGCACGCTAAAGAACCCCAGGTGGTCGAAATTTCCGGAGACCTCCACTACGACGTCTCTCATAACCACAGCTGGTTTTGGGACGTTAAACCCCACAGATCAATCAATCATTTGTTTTGGATATCTAAAATTGATCCTTCGAAGAGCGCAATGTCACCTGCGTGCGGGCTTTGCTAGACTGGTTTGTTTGTCAGTGCCATGGAGGAAAACAAACAGCTAAAAAGCTGCGTAACGTGGTTCCGCTACCTGCTCGCAAGCCAACCTCCCCTGACGCCTGTGCGCAGCGCCTTTTTTGGGAATAATTAAATCCACGTCGTTATTAGCCCACTGGAGTTTGCTTAGGTACGCGGTGACTTTTAGTGGCCCTTGACCATACGTTAATCTGTACCGCTTGCCTGTCACGTGACCATCGCCTATTCCCACAGTTATGTCCCTTAAATATTTATTACTTCTTCAGTGTTCTCACGTATAGCGCCGTCTCATAGCTTTTCCTGATCCTCCCTGGACAAAAAACATCGCCTCGTTCAAGTTCTTCGTTTGTCCGCAGCCACTGAGTTTCAACCCAAACAAACCAGTCTAGCAAAGCCCGCACGCAGGTGACATTGCGCTCTTCGAAGGATCAATTTTAGATATCCAAAACAAATGATTGATTGATCTGTGGGGTTTAACGTCCCAAAACCAGCTGTGGTTATGAGAGACGTCGTAGTGGAGGTCTCCGGAAATTTCGACCACCTGGGGTTCTTTAGCGTGCACTGACATCGCACAGCACATGGGCCTCAACATTTCGCCACCACCGAAATGCAGCCGCCGCGGCCGGGATTCGATCCCACGACCTTCGGATCAGCAGCCGAGTGCCATAACCACTAGACCACCGTGGCGGGGTATCCTTCCAAAATAACACAGTCTTTGTAGGATCTGCCTATGGTCAAACCTACCAGCCTTCCGCGCAAAGATGAGCCACTTGGATCACGCCAAAATGTTCGCGACTGGCGCAGGGGAGTCGTCTTTTCGTCAACGATGTCGGCGACTATTCTGGAAATGCTCAAGTTCCGCCATTTCATATGGCTCTTGAGCCAACAGGAGACGGCGCCGCGCCGCTGTGGACCAATCAACGTTAGCAAGATGACGAGCGTGACCATAGCAAGATCTACGTCATTGACGTTGTACATGGCAATGAAATTCTGCATTTAGTGACTTAACTTAAAAAAAAAAATTCATCTTATAGCAAGCTCCAATGAGAGCTGGTTTATGAAAAACTATGCCTGTATAATAAACGAGGGCGGTGCAAATTTAGAGATTCATAAGGCATCAGCCACCTAAAGATCAAGTGAATGCGAACACAAATGCGGCAATTACGTATACACGCAAGTTACTGCCTCTGAGAAGCAATCAGACACGTGATAAATCAGAGCGTCTCATTACTGTGCTTATCGGGCGCTGATAATAGCACAGTAATCTCGACACTGTTCGAAAGTGCAAGCTTTGCAGAAATCTAGACAAATACATCTAGGTGGGCAACAGAATCATTACACAATGAGGTTGAGTGAAGATATTCACATTCATCGTCCACCATTGGCAGATGCCCTGGCGCGGAAGGATAAGTTAAACGCGTGATTGCCCTCCTGATTGGCCGAAGGGGCCCGCAGCTTTCACAGTGCTGCACGGAACTGCTGAAACGGACTATAGACTCCATTAATGTGTTGTCACGACCGACTAGCCGCGCGTCGGGATGGAAGCTAAAAAACGAAACTATAGCGTTCTTTTTTCCCCTTGCCTCTTGTTTTGTCGGCGTTTCAGGGAGAAAGAGCAAGACTTGGAGCGGCGCTTCGAGATGCTGAACGAGGAACTTCGGGGCGTGCTACAGCTCCAAGGTGAGTCTCTCTATCTTTATATATATGTGTGTACATTTTTTTCTCTCTGCGAACGTACGTGGCGCCATTGCTATAAGCCGCTTATGGCCTCCTCCTGGAAGGACCCACGGCTGAATCAATGGGCCCTAGCTGGGTACGCGAAGAAAAAAGCATATATACGCACACAGAGAGTGAACCGTTGGAAACGGGAACCAGAAAGAGGTGAGGGAGAGGGGGGGGGGGGGCGGTAGTGTTGGGTGGCCCGACAGGAGTGTAGCGAGCGAGCGAGCTCTCTAGCGAAGCCCGCTAATGGAACGTCGTTGCTGGCTGGCTGTTCGCCCTCTTATTTGAGTGTTCATTTAATATTATACATTTTTTTTTTTTGTTTCCTCGCGTCGACTCGCAGACTGGCAGAAGACGGACGCCCAGCGTAGCCGGGAAGCCCTGCTGCTCGAGGAGCTGGTGGCGCTGGTCGACAAGCGGGACGAGCTGGTGCAGCACTTGGACTCCCAAGAGAAGGCGTACGTACAGATGGGGAAATTTAATAATGTATCGGTTGTCTAAGGACTAGGTGACGTGGCTGGTCGACTAGCTATAGAAGGCGTGCTTAGAAAAAAAAATAAACATCGTGTGTTAGGTTCTATTTGTTCACAATTCTCGATCAGTAGATAATGTTACTAGCTTACTTTATTTTATGTCTTGTTTCATGTCTTTTAATTAAACGCGTTGTGCATTTTTTTGTAGCTTGTTCCTTTTTTCTGTCTAGGGTAAGGTAATGTTTGTGTGTTGCTGGAACATCGGTTGGGTGGGGCGCTTCCGTTTTACACAGTCGTTTTATTTATTTATTTGTTTATTTATTTATTTGTTTATTTTTGGTACGAGCATACCGGTTAACCGACAAGGCAACACAATAGGTGACATATTGAATAATTTAAGGTAGGTACACACAAAGTCTATCGCAATTAGGCTTTCACAGAAAAACAGAGAAAAACACTATTTCTTAGGCAAATGTAGTTGCGTGGCCTCTGTCACTCAAATTTTGCAACGCGCCGTTGGTACTTCTCACCGAAGATATGAGCCAATGCGGAAGGCAATGAGCCTATGTTAACAGACAGTCTCATAATATCACTTACTTGTATGTAGCGATGCCTAACGTCGGCTGTCGCCCTTTATCGCGCCAATATTGTGTTCATTCAATGTCATTCCAGTAATTGAGCTGTCTATCGCTCTTAATCCTAGATATATCCAGGAAACCAAACAGTTTCGTGCTTTCCTGGCTATAGCTGGTATTTTTTGCGGGACCTCATTAAAAATGTACGCGCAACGATTCCCTTTAATAGCGTATAGAACGTATGTAGTTAGTGTCCGCAGATACAAGTTTCTAAAAAAAAGTATGGTTAACACGACTTCGTAACATCGCCGCAGTTGTTTCCATTAGTGGTAGAAGCCCTAACACTGTAAACATTCGTTGCTTTGGTAGGTTGTGTAGTTTCTTATTCCACGTTGTATATGGTTCCAGCATCTTTCTTGACTGACATTTATTGTTTAACGTCAATCTGCATATCACCCCCTTCTCCCCCGCCATCTTATTTTTCTTCGTACGCAGTATCGAGGAGGACGAGATGATGGCGCTGGCCACCAGGCGGCAGCGGCTTCCGCCGGAACGCAACAACTGTAGACTACAGTGACCTCCGTTGACGAAGGCTACGACGAGAAGCCATACAGATGCAAGCGAAGAGGAATAGACGCAGGGCTTTGCAGCAAACAATTTGCTTCCCGGTGTTTTCTTTTGTTTTTTTTTTTTTTGTTTTCTTCCGCCAGGCGGCGGTGCGCCAGGCAACAATAAACCGTCAGCAGCCAATTAGAAAGAGGCGTGAAACTCGAGACCCACCGGGCCGGCGGGGGCCGCCTTTGCCACGTTCCTGGCGTTAATTGGGGAGGCGGAGGTTACTGCAGGGGAGGAGAGAGGGCGCAGTGTGCCCGCTAGCTCCCTCCCCGCCGTGGCCTACTCTTTGCGGTGGCAGGCCTCACACATCTGTTGGTTGATGCGCCCTCCCTTGCTTCGCCGCGACGGCGTTGTAGGACGCTGTCTGGCGGCGTGCGCTGCGCGCGGAGATTTGCCGTTGCGGGAAAAACGGTGCAGCGAGGAAATGCGCTGCGCAGATGGCGCGCCGATCGGTATTGCGCGACAAAAAGTAGTGCCGGCTTTCACGCGCGCCGCGTGCCTACGTTGTGTGGTAGCGCGCTTCAATTATAACTGCGGCAAAAAAATAATAAAAGTATATACATTGTGTGGAAATCTTGAATGTGTAAAATTGCAACCGTTGTGTAGAACCTGCAGAACGTGAGGTCGTGGTGACGCCGCTGTCGCATTATGGCGTCCAACACATGCCTACGCTGTGTGGTAGTCCGCTTGAGTTATAACTGTGGCAAGCAAGGAAAACAAAAATACATTGTGTAAAAAATCCTGAATGTGTAAAAGCGCAACTGTCGTGTAGAGCCTGCAGTGCGTGTGCGTCACGGTGACGCCGCTATCGCATTACGGCGTCCGTGTAGTGACGTCACATGCGGGTGCGGAACAGTTGCGTGCGCTACCTGACCCTCTGCGGAAACAAGCGAGAGACGGTTTTTTTCCGGCCGTTCGGGACGTATCGCAAAACACTCTTGTTTGGGCTAGTTGGTACATAAAAACGCGGACGAAGAAAGGAAGGAACACAGGACAGGCGTCTGTCCTGTGTTCCTTCTTCGTCCGTGTTTTTTTGCGCTTCCGAGTGTCAAGGGACGTATCGGCCATAGGCTGCATTACAGAGTAGTATGGTAATAGGTAGCGTGCGAAGTTACATTAACTATATTTAATTTGAGTGCTCGCTATGTCGGGCTGTACACCTTATCGCAGAAGGCTGCTCCGTAGGAGCCGCTATAATTCCCTTTCGGATGTGCAAACCCGACACTACCGAACCAGCGGCGTCAGTAGTTTCATGGCGCAGTCTTGAAAGTGTTTCATCTCGTTAAAAGCTCTATAGATATTTTTTTTCCTTGTCGACAGAGCAAGAGTATTAGGATGCTAATGAAGTCTACGGGTAGCTGCCAGTGTGCGAATCCTTTCTTTTCACAGCTACGCAACATCACTGAGTGAATCGGTGACTATTGACCAGCGAAAAGCAGAGATATCGGCTCTGCTCGAAAAGCCGCGATTACTTCTCGACGGGACCTACACGTCCATTGCAAATCAAACGACCGTTGATGATCGGACGAAGATCGAGGCCTGAATCGATGACAAATTGTGAAACCAAAGGAATATCGCTATAGCCAACGTTTCGAATGGTCCTCTTTTCGGAACGTTCGTTCTATAGCGGTGTTTGATTTCTCATCACGCACGTCGTGGCCACGGCTATGCACATAGAACCCGCAATACACCAGCTGTGGGCCACTGTTGCCGTTGTAGTGGTTGTGAAATTGACGGGGAGCCCGGACCATGGTGAGAAAAAGGGTGAAGCAGGATTAAGGAAGGTGACATTGTCTGTGAATAAAGGCTTTCTTTTTTCAGATGCTTCTGCAGCCATATATTTATTGGGAAGCGTCACGTACACTTAAACGTTGCATGATAAAACGGCGGCCAGAAAAATAGTTACTGAACATGGAATCCCCCTCACGGTTATGTTCTGGGCGTGTATATATATATATATATATATATATATATATATATATATACATTGTGTATGTATATACAATGGCGCCCCACGTTGGGCGCCAAATGTGTGCTCAGGGCTAGTGGTCGGCCAGAGCTCCCAGAGAGAACACAGAGGCAGCAAAACAACAAGCACCTTTACTCGTCCGAGGCCCAGGCCAGACTGCCTGCTGCTGCAGCCAGCCAAGCATGAGCGCGAGCACCGAGCTGAGCTCAGGCAGCCCCTCGTCGTCGGCGGCGGCTTCCCCACAACATTATATATATATATATATATATATATATATATATATATATATATATATATATATATATATAACAGAATTGACGATGCGCCTCTTAGAGAACGACGGTTTATTAAGTCAACGTTTATATATATATATATATATATATATATATATATATATATATATATATATATATATATATATATATATACACACACAGAATGTATCAAGTATTGTCATGGATGGAGTTAGGTTTTCTAGGTGGTGTTGGAAGGGTACGAGGCGAGTTGGGGATTTCGTGCCGGAAGGCGACAAAACCATGCCAACTGGACGGCGAGTGACGCCGATAAACCTGAATCTTCATGGAAAAGGGATCAGCCATAGGAACTGGCAGTCAACTACCAATATGTTGTCAATAAACGTTGTACATATATCAACGCCCACCGTATTCAACCCCGCTGCCTTGAGGACTCGTGGCCAGAAGGCTACACGAGTCCCCGACAGAATGCACATATATGTAAGTGCGTGCCGCTCTTCTCTGTATACAGTTACAGCTCTGTATAGCAAACCTCGATTTAACGAAATCACCTACCTCGGGAAACTGTTTTGGTCAATCGATTTCGGTGAGATTGAAAACCGTATATTTTTCCGGTACTTTAACAAAGTAATGTACGTTCTCAATTTTTCGAGGTTGGCGGCTATTTCAACCATGTGCTCGGAGCTTTATGCGGGTACATAGATTCAGAAAAAAATATACAAAGTGGGTAAAGGCAATCAATAGTCTGTAAACGATCTTTCGCATGAAACGTCCCAACAGCGAAAACACTCTACTTGAAAATTTTCAAAGATTCCGACTAAAATGGTTCGAAACATGCAACAGCTGCTAGAACAAGCTACGAATTTTGATCACAATAACCTATGAACGCACGAGTACGGCATTCCGTGGACGTTTTATTGCGATAAACATCACGAACTGTTTAGCTGACAGTGTGGAAAGTTGCACCGTTGTGACAATGTACGCTTTAGCTCGCAACGACCCAAACGCACCATCGTTCGCTGCCACAGAACGCTGACGTAGAAACAGCGCCTGCAGAACGATAGCAGTACCGCTGTCACCGTGTTCCTCAGCAGCAAAGTATTCAGCTGTATACCCACCTACGCTTAGCGACAATAGCAAGTGGAGTGGTAGTGATCATGTTCCCTCCACAAACGTGTGCATACGTATACGGTACATTGTAGCTAATGGTGCTCGCAAACAGTTAAACCGGCTATTGGGTTTAACCGGAGGGAAGTGAATTCGGTCTCCAGAACCGGTTATTCGGCTTTCAGAAAACTTATATCTGGGATATCCGGTTTTCATAACCGGCTATCCGGATATTCGAATTGGCGGATTGAATACCTGATGTCCCTGATAAATAATTCAAAGAGGACATGATGTAGCCAGGTGAGCTCCCGTTTAGCGTATTCGTGCGATGTGAGCAAAATTTGGGACGCAATTAATAGACAGTGGATTACAACTATATGTAGTTCCTCAAAACATTTATGAGGCTGTAATTGGTGACTGCATTTTTCCCGTGTTGGAAGTCGTACCACACAGCGGAAGTCTGAGGTAGCATGAATTGGCGAATAAGATTATCTGAAGTAGAGCTATAATAAAGGCAAATCGAGAAACAGTAAACGTAAGGACAATAACCAGGGAAAGATGTTTGGACGAGTGTCACAAAATAGTGCCCATTTCGAAATAAAAACCCGGCGTCCAAAGGCCGAAACAACAACAAGAAAAACGGCGCGCGGAAGAGGCACCGAAAGACGCGCCGCGCCTACAAAAAGCCAGAATGTTGTAGAAGCTTTCTTATCGCGGCGAGCGCGCGCGCGGGGCAGACGTAAGGAGAGAGAGAAGGCGGAGAGTACACACCGACGCTCCCTGCGCAGTGAGAGAGAGAGAGAGGCGCCGCCCCAACCAAGAAGGTTCGAGAGTGGGCGAGAAGGTTCCCAATTGTATGTGTGCTCTGGGTCACGTGGCCCTACGGAACCTTCTAGTACCCTTTCCCAGGACTATATAAGCGGTCGGACACGGGCCGCGCAAGAGGGGCGAAGAAGAGACGAAGAGAGAGTTGAAGAGTTGCAAGTAAAAAGAAGAAGCAAGAAGTCGTGCGTGACTCAGACGCCGAGCCAGCTGACAGGCCACCTGCAAGAAGACGCCGAGTGTCTTGGTGAATAGGACTCTTTGTGTTTTGTTCATTGTTGCAGTGCATGAACTTGTTCGTGTTGGTTGGCCTTGTATAACTTTGCGACCCATCTGTTTTTGAGTTTGTGAAAGCCGTGTTGTGTACGTTTGAGTGACTGCCTATTTGATGAAAATATATTTGTTTTGTTTGACCACCCTTGGCTCTGACTCGGTCTCTGAACCACTGCTGGCGTTTTGCTAGTGTGCTAAAGGGGACCAAAAATCTTATTGTCCAAGCTTTCGTGGGATCTTTTTTCGGGGAACCAAGACGTTGGTTCTTGGAATTATTTCCGGCGATCGCGCCCCGTACATCATAGCACGGGTTTGGTGACAACGAGCGCTTGCAGATATTACTATAAATGCAAGAATTCAATAGAGAGAGAACGTTCCAGTCTCTGTGCTGGTACTGCGATATAACGTCTGGTTATTCGAATATCCGGATAGTGAAAACCGAATTAATAACCGGTCACTCCCGTTATCCGGCTTTCCTCTCCGAATAACGGGGGAGTCTAATAACCGAAGAACCGGTTTCGCCCCAGAGCCGGTGTGATGTTGCGGCACTAATAGCTACTCCAGTACTTCGGGCTGCCGTACTTTTGCATGAATTGTAGAGATGCACAGCAATTCTACAAGCTAAGCCTACTCGCAGAACCTCGACATAGCAAAAATTTTCGATATAACAGTTTTTGACGCTCGTACGAGTTCGATATATCGAGGTTTGACTGCGTAGTAAAACTCAACCTGTGTAAGGCTCTTGATTGCCTCCTTTTCGTCTCGTGAACACACACTACTGATATATAGAGGTTTTATAAACATGCTGTTTGGCCTCCATAGGTGAAGCCATACGTTCCTTCCTCTCTCCTTTCTCCTACTTATGCAAATGCGTGGCCGCTACGAATCACGCTGAGTGAACCAACACGCTCTTGATACACTACCAAGGTTCCGAGTGCCGATATCCCATAACATCTCTCACCCTTTAGGTATCGGCAGCTGACGGAAACACCTGAGACTTCGTCCGTTTCCTCACTGCCATATTCTTGTCGTTTCCTGGAGTCAAACGGGCGAGACGCGGAACATGCTTTCTTTGACTGATTTCTGGGGTTTTACGTCCCAAAACCAGCTGTGATTATGTACGAGAGACGCCGTAGTGGAGGGCCTCGGAAATTTTAACCATATGGGGTTCTTTAACGTGCACTGACATCGCACAGCACACGGGCCTCAACATTTCGCCTCCATAGAAAAGGAGCCGCCGCGGCTGGGATTCGATCCCGCGACCCTCGGATCAGCAGCCGAATACCATAGCCACTAGACCACCTTGGCGGAGCGCGGAACATGCTTGAGTAACTGATGCGCTGGACAAAGTAGTTCAGAACTCGTGACCTCATGTACGGCGATGTGTCTTTCTTCTCTTGACCAATAACAGCGTGCCTGCAGAATCAGCACAGTAAAACAAGGGGCTACTTACCACTTTATCCCCAGTCGCTTTCTTAAACCAGACGGCGTGGCCACTAGGCGCAGAGGAATACAGTTTTGTTTTTCTCTCACCTCCGCCGGCTTGCGGGCGCCTATTGGCCGACGCCCACCCCGGCAGCCCTCGCCCACGCTGCACGCTTTTAGCGCAACAAAACCCGACAGCGCGGCGCGCGTGTGCGTGCGGATGTATATTCGTTGCGTCGGAATGGGTCGCAATTAGCGGCGTTGAGGCGGCGACGGGGTACCGCCCCGCACGCAGTTTTTCCACCACCCCGGGCAGCCGCCGCCCCTCGCTCTTTCCCTATCGCGGCTTCTCGCGGCAGCGCCCTCTCCACGTCCGCCATTCTTCTCCCAATCCATCCATCAGCAGCAGGCGCGTGCCGCCGCGCGTCGGCGGCGGCAACCGCATTCCAGCAGCCATTGTGGTGGCGCGGACAGTGATGAAGCAGCAGCAGCAGCAGCAGCTCTCCTCGTACTCGTCGCCGTCGTATTCTTCCTTTTCCGGCTGCTGCTGCTGCAAAACCTCGCGCGAAGAGTCATCCGTCAGCAGCCTAATCCCCCCCTTTCTCCATCGAACCCCCCACCCACCCAACCCAAGCCAGCAGCTATCCGATCGATGCAGGCCGCCACAGCGTTGGTTGCCGCTGCCTGCTGGCGGCCCGCAGCCGCTCGATGGCTTTCCCTTTTGGTCGCCGCCATGCAAATGGCCGACGTATGTATTACGCCGGTACAGTGCCTAGAAATATATTTTTTCTAGGCACTATAACGCCGGTGCCCGGGCCAAGCGTCTTGAAGAGTGGAGGAGGGGGGAACGAAAGCCGAGGGCCAGAACCGCGGGTGCGTCGCGAAGCTCGACAGGTGGCAGACGTAACTGAAGTTCACGTGAGCACCTTAGGCTCTGTCTATGATCTGTGTTTCAAATTGGCGCTTTTGCTTTCGTGCCCAGTGAATGGGGCCGATTGAAAACGTTTGTTGGCGGAGGAGGAAATTCTTCTCCTAATGGTAGACTAATGGTGCATGACACTGGCAGCGGGGGAGACTGAATGGCAGTTAACAGGAAACAGTGATCCTATTTTCTTTATTACACATATTAACGGTCAATCACTACCTCTTATAGCTTCCATAACTAGTAAAGTAATGTGGGAACCGCACGCACGTCTGCTTTTCAGGTGCTGTTCCTAATTCTGCTGGCGGAACCTGCTATATTACATAGTCCTCATGGAGGGAATGAAGAAGTATGGCTATGTGTACACAGATATGGCTGAATTAACGTCGCTGGTTCGTCTGGGCATCGCTTTTATTACATACAACGCTCACCTTCCCAGTGGTACTGACAGCCCGAACTGTGTATGCTGCCCAAGTGCCTCAGACATTGCAATATCTATATATATATATATCGCAACGGTCCGTTTACTTGTCCCAAGACACTGAATACGATGAATACGCTGGAAGACACTGAATACGTTGGAAGGCGTTGCGATGTAAGCATGAACTCGGGCGAGTTGTGTATTTTTCTCCGCGCTACGTGGCTAGAGCATGGGAACAGACACAAGGAGCGTTATGTAACGCTTCAACAGTATAAAACTGAATTGTAGATTTTAAGAAAACGCACATGCTCCGTGCGTCTCATCTGGTCCTGTCACCATCTTCATCCTTCGGGACTCTTTTCATGACCCGTTTTCTTTTTCCATTGCAGAGTAGCAAGCCAACCTCTTTGCCGATCTTTCTCTCTCTCCCGACAGCCTCAACATAAAACGTAATATTGTAGTTATATGACGGTACACTCGCTGCTGTACGCATGATCCCAGAAACACGGTTTGTTGAAGACGTGAAAATAAGGCATATGCGCTTAGCGCTTATGGTCACTCAACCATAAAGTAAATATTTTTCAAGAGAACAAAGACACGCACGCGAGAAATGTATTTTGCGTAGCTTCATCATCAAATAAAAAAAAACATAGCGGTGAGGTTGAATAATTACTCCTGCCTTTCCTTTTTCTCTTTTTTCGTTATTAAAATATTTTCTAACCCTGAATAACCAGTTGTTACAAACTTCGGAGTGGCTATACCGTACAAAAGGCCAGAAAGCTCAGTGACTTGTCAACGGTGCCTAATGAAAAAAAAGAACGATAACAAAAAGCGTGCAAGATATGGACACAACGTAAGAGGAGGGGTGTTCGAGTTGTCGTCCACTCCTCTTACCTTGTTTCCATGTCTTGCCTGCGTTTTCTTTCTGTTATATATAATATACCTCCGCACGTACGTAACAGGCACCTTTCAAAGCTTGCTTCCCCTCATGATGAGACATTGTGAGGGGAAGCCCGCTTTCAGCAAATCGCAATGTATCAGTTCGCACGTACGTAACAGGCACTTTAAAGCGTGCTTCCCCTCATGATGAGACATTGTGAGGGGAAGCCCGCTTTCAGCAAATCGCAATGTATCAGTTCGCACGTACGTAACAGGCACTTTAAAGCGTGCTTCCCCTCATGATGAGACATTGTGAGGGGAAGCCCGCTCTCCGTAATTCGCAAAGTATTACAGTTCACGTTTCGTCCGCTGCGGTAATGTAGTGGTTATGGTACTCGGCTGCCACTCAGTAAACGCGGGTTCGATCCCAGCCGCGGCGGTCGCATTTGCGATGGAGGCGGAAATACCAGCGGCCCGTGTACTGTGCCTTGTCAGTGCAAGTTAAAGAACCCCAGATGGTGAAAATGTCCGGAGTCCTCCATTACAGCCCTTCTCTCTTTCCTACCTCTTTCAATCCCTTTTCCCTACCCCTACGTATGCTTAGCCGTGCTCGCGACATGGGCTGCAAAATTAGAGTCCTTTCCATAACTGAATCACAATCAATCAATCATCACGCTTAGCCGAGAACTCTGGAAGTGTTGCTCTCATTTCGTCGAGAACGCTGAAACGTGATGTCGTTGGTCACACTACTTGTCACCAATGACGTCACCACTTAGACACGTGACTTTTGGTTTCATTCGTGTTCGCGCCGGCGCTGCGGACACGGATTTTTTCGACTCGTGATAACATTTTCGCATTAAAGGGTAGATAACGATACCCCTTGTGTTACACCTTCGTGATACTTGAAGGGGAAGGCCCGCTGCTATACATTTGGTGACGCATTTAATTATTAAAAAATCCACGCTTTTGCAACACGCATGCTCGAGGAACACGTTAGCACAGTACCGTTGGAACAGTACCGCATCGGTATCTTTGGTTATGCTATTATTATTACAGCTGTATTTTATTTCATTCTATGGTAGGGATTCCTAGGTATTTATCTATTGAACCTTAAACTAGCCTTCGACTGCAGGTCCGGCAAATGTTTGCAATTGTGGAAATAAGCATTGGATTTGACTTCATTTAATTTGATATAATTTGAAGACTTTTAGCCTGTCTAAGGAAATACACGTGTTGGCACTTATAGCCCGACGTTCTCAATGGGATATGCGAAATTAAGGATTAATTCCGAGGATATATATATATATAATATATTATATATATATATATATATATATATATATATATAATTGTGAGGGGAAGCCCGCTTTCAGCAAATCGCAATGTATCAGTTCGCACGTACGTAACAGGCACTTTAAAGCGTGCTTCCCCTCATGATGAGACATTGTGAGGGGAAGCCCGCTTTCAGCAAATCGCAATGTATCAGTTCGCACGTACGTAACAGGCACTTTAAAGCGTGCTTCCCCTAATGATGAGACATTGTGAGGGGAAGCCCGCTTTCAGCAAATCGCAATGTATCAGTTCGCACGTACGTAACAGGCACTTTAAAGCGTGCTTCCCCTCATGATGAGACATTGTGAGGGGAAGCCCGCTTTCAGCAAATCGCAATGTATCAGTTCGCACGTACGTAACAGGCACTTTAAAGCGTGCTTCCCCTCATGATGAGACATTGTGAGGGGAAGCCCGCTTTCAGCAAATCGCAATGTATCAGTTCGCACGTACGTAACAGGCACTTTAAAGCGTGCTTCCCCTCATGATGAGACATTGTGAGGGGAAGCCCGCTTTCAGCAAATCGCAATGTATCAGTTCGCACGTACGTAACAGGCACTTTAAAGCGTGCTTCCCCTCATGATGAGACATTGTGAGGGGAAGCCCGCTTTCAGCAAATCGCAATGTATCAGTTCGCACGTACGTAACAGGCACTTTAAAGCGTGCTTCCCCTCATGATGAGACATTGTGAGGGGAAGCCCGCTTTCAGCAAATCGCAATGTATCAGTTCGCACGTACGTAACAGGCACTTTAAAGCGTGCTTCCCCTCATGATGAGACATTGTGAGGGGAAGCCCGCTTTCAGCAAATCGCAATGTATCAGTTCGCACGTACGTAACAGGCACTTTAAAGCGTGCTTCCCCTAATGATGAGACATTGTGAGGGGAAGCCCGCTTTCAGCAAATCGCAATGTATCAGTTCGCACGTACGTAACAGGCACTTTAAAGCGTGCTTCCCCTCATGATGAGACATTGTGAGGGGAAGCCCGCTTTCAGCAAATCGCAATGTATCAGTTCGCACGTACGTAACAGGCACTTTAAAGCGTGCTTCCCCTCATGATGAGACATTGTGAGGGGAAGCCCGCTTTCAGCAAATCGCAATGTATCAGTTCGCACGTACGTAACAGGCACTTTAAAGCGTGCTTCCCCTAATGATGAGACATTGTGAGGGGAAGCCCGCTTTCAGCAAATCGCAATGTATCAGTTCGCACGTACGTAACAGGCACTTTAAAGCGTGCTTCCCCTAATGATGAGACATTGTGAGGGGAAGCCCGCTTTCAGCAAATCGCAATGTATCAGTTCGCACGTACGTAACAGGCACTTTAAAGCGTGCTTCCCCTCATGATGAGACATTGTGAGGGGAAGCCCGCTTTCAGCAAATCGCAATGTATCAGTTCGCACGTACGTAACAGGCACTTTAAAGCGTGCTTCCCCTAATGATGAGACATTGTGAGGGGAAGCCCGCTTTCAGCAAATCGCAATGTATCAGTTCGCACGTACGTAACAGGCACTTTAAAGCGTAAGAACAACCCGCGTTAGGTGTTGTCACTCGTCTTCGACTCTCTGGCCAACCTCGTAACAGCTTCATTTCGCGTATGTGCCGTAGCAATAATGTATGGCCCCGGCCACGGTGGGTCTAGTGGTTATGGCACTCGGCTTGGAGCAGATCCGAAGGTCGCTCGGGATCGAATCCCTGGCCGCGGCGGGGCTTGCATTTCGGTGGAGGCGAAATGTTGAGGGCCCGTGTGACTGTGCGATGTCAGTGCACAGTTAAAGAACCCCAGGTGGTCGAAATTTCCGGAGCCCTCCACTACGGCGTCTCTCATAATCAGAACTGGTTTTGGGACGTTAAACCCCACAAATCAATCAATCAATCAATATATGTATGTGTGTGTGTGCGTGTGTGCGCGCGCGCGCGTGGGGCCTCCCTTCCGACGCAGAGAAACTTCAAGCCCTACACACAACCGACAAGAGTAAAAGATAAGACAGAACGAAATAAACAGCCGACTGAACTGATTAATTTATGTTGCCAGCGCGCATGCATTATCTAAGCGCGTCATCAAGATAAGTTGTTTCATTTCAGGTTAACTAAAGAGGCGGCAAGCTGACACGTGCTATGACTCAGTTATAAAATATTTATTTGGTATTTAATTATTTATAATTATTTTTATTACCTCTGTTGCGAATATTGCAAAGACATCCAGCAAAGCAGGCTTTAGAAATAAGGGCTGTAACAAAATCAGGGCTGCAAGTACCTTCGTTCCGCACACCTTCCTTTTTTTTTGTTCTTGCTGTGCCTCAGTCTGCCCTTCTGCTTACATATGTCGAGAAAGGCGGAACAAAAAAAAAAAAATCCGCAGGCTGAAATTTAGGATTTTGTAAGGACAAAATAGGCTTAATGCCACTTCAAGTGTACATGAATGCTGAAACAAGTCCTGATGTAAAGTATGAGTTCGTAACTGCCCCACTGGATCCGGTGTCGTAAAGGGTTCACGTGAAGAAATAATTGAGATAGAGAATCTGGTTGGGAGAGAGCGTTGTTACGTTTTTAATATATTTTTTTTCTATTGTTTTCTTTAGATGTGTAGCTCGGAGAACATTAGGCAAGTTATAAAACAATACAAGCAAGGCACCGCAGCTCGTGCATTTGTGTTTTTTTTTAGTTTACATCCTATAGTGTTCAAAGCTGGTGAAATATGCGCTTTCCGTGTACCTTCAATATTGATCTGAATATTTTATTCATTTGTCCACTCAGAAACTGTGTAGGACCTCGAGAACCTGCACATACAGGAGTGAAAACTGGAGAGAAAAAAAAAATGTAACCAACTTGCGACATGCAGGCGACTGTACATCACTGGAAGGCCGCGTGTGTATGCATAACATAAAAATCTCCCGCCATCTCGCCCGGCGAATGTGAATGTCCAGCGAAGCTGTATCAAACAGCACACATGCTGATTATGTGTTAGTATAGACTAACATGTGTTCCTAAGACCGATAAAAGGCGTGATACCTAAGATGGGGGAACGACGTGTACAACTTTCGTTGATAAGTGCTGATGTATAAAGTTGCGGTCAGAGGTGGGTTATACATAGTTGTAAAGAAATGTTTCAAAAATTTGATGCAATAACAAAAAAAAATAAAGTACGTTGTATGTTTTCTTATCTTCATCGGCGCTTCATCACGCCCGACAAACGTGCGAGTGTTTGCAACTTCTATGATTATCGATTCCGAGATAACAAAGCCACCATGTCATCTGCAAACTCTACAGTAATCCTTTATAGGAGCATAAAGACCCCGCCCCCTTCCGCGCTCACACACGCACACGCACACACAAAAAAAGAACGATAAAAAGAAACACAGAGACACTGTAAACACAGTGCAGATCTATATCGCTACATACGGTGCCGTGTTTGCCGCTAATTCGCTTGCACTATGCAAGGTTAATCAGATTGCGCAGCTCAGATTACCGCTTCGTTAATCGCTCTGCACGGGGACTAGTTATTCTGGCTCCAGCACGCGAGCGGCGGCGACGTGTAACAACGTTGCGATCACTGTTGCAATTTCCAGTGCTGAAAAGCATCACGCGGTATAAAAAAAACAAAAAAAAAAGAAAAAACAGTGCACAACACAACACCGCAGGCTAAAAAATGCCTGGGATTGTACGTGGCCAGATCCCGAAAAGATTACAATGCACGCGTGAACGACTCCGGAATAATTTTGGCAAGCTGGTGCTCTTAATAGCGTGCAACAGAATATAATTAAATAAATAATTAAATAAATAATTAAATAAATAAATAAATAAATAAATAAATAAATAAATGCAGACACGTGTTGTGCGTACGGGCGCCATTGAAATTCTGTCGCTGTTCCAGCAGTCGAGCCCGAGTCGTCGCACATTCAACAGCGCGACATGCTAGCTACATTGGGGGGTTCTTATGAATGCTAACGAAAATTTTTTTTCAGAGATAACAAACCGACGGTTTCATTTTTTTCCCATCTGTCAATTTCATAATATTCCCTAGCTATTTTCTTTCCCGTTCATAATGACTAAGCAATGGATTTATGACGTTTATATATGGATGATGCAATTCCAAGAAGGCGAGTGTCGATATCACTGCCGCTTAGCACATATGCGTCATAAATCCATTGCATTCATTTATCAGTTAAGCATATAAGTATTGCATGGTGTATGCGTACACTTGTATGCGGGATAAAACCGGTTCTGTGAAAGCGAGTGCAGGCTCGCAAAAGGGTGAAGTTGTCGCATCCGGTTTTGTATGCTGAGGATGTGTTGTCATTACGTCGGAAATATTTCCTTTATAGGGCCCCTGCGAGACTTTCTTAACGTTGTCTGAAAACGGCGCCCGTATGTGGTGGGTATATCTCGTGTGAACACGTGAGTCAAATATTATCGCGGGGCGCTCACCAGGGAATTCGAAATCTGGTTTCGAATACAACACCTGGAAACTGCCTGTGCTCTTCTTCCAACACATGACGTCACAAGTAATATTGAACCCGTCTCTTGGAGTAGAACTAGCATTAGTGATTTCCATAACCGCGCACGTGTCCTAGGTAATACTATATATGTTCGTTTCAAGTTCAAACAAATAAAGAAAACGTATATAGCTACCTTTATTTGAGGACAACATTAGGCAACGTTATCGGTTCTACATGTGACGTCAGTTGCTGAATGGAGAGCAAGCGATATCCAACTATATTTGAAACCAATGTGCTAATTCCCTGGAGCATGCGGCGCACTAATAATTTGGTTCACGTGTTCAGAGGAGTCTAAACGACAGATTGGCATGGTTTTCAGACTACGTCAAAGAAAACGGTTTTACAGGACACCTAAACCGCACCGATAAAGCTGAAATAATAGCCTACCTAAACCACCACCTTTATTTGATATTGTAGTACTGAACAACTTTAATTTGGACGTGCGACCCTCAATATGGCCTTGATTTGAGAATTTTGTATATCTTGAAAGAAAAAAAAGCTGCTTTATTTCTCGATCTTATCTTACCGCTGAGTATCGTATGCTACACACACACACACACACACACAGAGAGAGAGAGAAAGAGAGAGAGAGAAGAACGTTGAAGTGGACACCGCAGTGGACGGCTCCAGAACTTACGTCAACGGACAACGAGCAGCACTTAAAGCCCCTAGATATTTTCACGTGGTAGTAACACACGCAGCACTCAAGGCGAAGCACGCAGAACTCAAACGATGTCAGGCGAACTGTTTATTGGGCGGACTTGCGCCCAGCAAAACAAAGCCAATGACAATGCACAGCAATAGCGGCGTGAACAGCCGTCGGAGACTGACAAGCGGCGTAATGCGTCGGCTTTTATACACGCGTCGTAACGCGTTCTCGCATTATCTCTGGAATTCCAGAAGTCACTCAAATGTACGCGGCAGGCATGCCAAGTTTTCAAGAATCATCGACACGGTTCCCGAAGTGTCATGCAAGATAAACGCGGCCTGCGTTGTGCGTAACAGAAAGTGATAACGGCGCTCCTGCAAACTATCACAGCAAGCGCGCGATTTATGGGAAGATGATAACGGCGTTCTCTTTTAAACAAACGAAAACAACCGCACGTGTCAATATTTTCGAAGCAGGGACATTCAGTACAAGGGCCTCTTCGTGCTAACCACAGTTCCTAAATATTGTGGTGCGCGAGCTTCGTATGTTGAGGCATGCTCAGCGCGGAGCCAGGGGGAACGCCTAATAATAGAGCAGTTTCCTTTGCGGTCTGAAATGTTACGCAGTCTCAGATAAAAGGCGTACGCAGTTTGGAATACGTCACTGAAATGTACAGATAAGGACCGAATCAGATAATGTTAGGGCATAAAACGGCAACGAAACCACCCGACATGGCTGTTGCACCTCCTATGGGTTTGTACACTCACATCTCGAGCAGGCCATACCTTACGCTGGCTTCAATAGAGCAATGTTTTCATGCAGTGTGTGTCTTGTTGCTGAACGCACAGGGGAAGCTCTGTAGAGCCCTCCCATGGTACAGTACAACAGAGCAATATTTTTAAAGGCGATAGTCTTTCTTGGGATACTTGAACGCATAAATTTTGGTACGTATGTTTGTCTATCTGTCGGCACGATTCAGCCACCATGCAGGCCAAAGTTTAAGCACTTGCCTAACACCCAGCCATCTTGAACTGGTAGCTTCGTTCATACTTGTGCGGCGAACCGAGAACTATCATCATAATTAGTTGAGGACTCTAAGAGTACGGGCGCTCTTTTATGCAATGCCCAATGTGTGGCGTTCGCACGCGCGCTTCTCATGCGCACATGACCCCAGGCCGCAACCACAAAGGCAAAACTGTGGCTGGCGGCGTCAAGCAGAAGAAAAAAAAAACGCATCATCTCCCCCTACGGGCAACCATGGTGGGATGCGAACGCATCGCGGGTGGTGCGCATCTAGTTTCACTTGGCAACACAACCCGATGAAAGTTAGAGTGAGAGAATGTATTGAGAAGAGAGGGGATGTTTGTACGGTGCTGTTGCGTCTTTATTTAGATATCGTACGTGATTTCTAGTGTCGGTGCGCGCGGTATCTTTAAGAAGATGGCTTTCCTCTGCCTTCCTCTGATACGCGGCGGTGGCGCTGCCGCTGCAACTAGCGCCGACGTTGACGTTGTTCATGGCGTTTCGCACATCGTTGCACAGCTAGAGAATGACGGAAGCACAGCGAACGCGCGCTTTGTACTGCACCGCGACACTTGCGCCGCCTACCGGCGTAGCGTTAGAGAGAGAGTGAGAGAGAGTTATATGAAATGATTTGCTGCGCCGCACCTGTGGCGGAGTGGGGGAGAGGGGAGGAGGAGAGCGCACACCTGTGTAGGAGAGGAGAATGAAGGAGAGTTGCGCATGCGCAGTATGGGTGCGGACGCCGCAGAACGGACACTGCCCCGAGCATAAGATGCTCTCGCACCTTAAAGGGTCCCTGAAACGTTTTTTTGACATTGCGTCACTGATTAGGCAACACAATCGTGAAATCATTCACGCCATAAATAAAGCGAAGCACCATGCGCTAAGGCAGCTATGAGCTTATTTCTGTCGCCTTCCTCCTTGCCACTGCTGTTCCTCCTCAACTCGATCAGCTGCGGAGTGCGCGCTAGCGACGACTGCGCCTCCCTCGGCCGCCGCCCTGCGGAGCCCTCCGCAGCTACATATCGCCCCGATATCTTTACTAAGCTCCCCGGCCTCGGCAGTGCTAGCCTCTGCGATAGAGCGCCGGCGACTCGTGTGTACGCCGCCAGATGCCGCGACGATACCGTTGACTGAAACGAAGGAGCACGTTGTAGGAGCACGTCCTTGCATTTAGATTGGGAAAATTACGTGCACGTCACATGTTAGGGGGCCAATCAGCGGTCTCGCATTCCATCGCTCGATGGGCGGGGGCGTTTGAAAACGCATTTCGCCGAGCCGCTGCGATCTTTCGCGATGCACGTGTTCAAAGCTTTATTGTAAATTACACACTTTACGCAGAGCGCTGAAATCTGTCCTCTAATGATCCTAATGACTCGCTCTACCGGATCACCATGTTTTCACAAAATCGTCAAAACCGTTTCAGGGCCCCTTTAAAGAAGACAAAGACAGTGTGCGTCGACTAGTCCGGTGCACAGCGTCTCGCAAAGCTATGCGTTTGTGCATGCCTTCGCACCACGAGAGCATGTGTCCTCTCATGACGCGAAGCTATGCACACAACGCATAGCTTCAAATTGGTGGGACGGCGTCAAGCTGAAGCCCCTTTGCGTCTGCCACCGCCTGTAATTCTGCGGGAACGTCTTTACGCTGAGCTCGGTGCGAAACTTTGAAAAGCGTTCGCTGGGCCTCGCATTAATTTGTTATGCGTTTCCCCGAAGCCTCTGGTGGACGGAATAAACTTCAATTGGTGTCCTGCAAGCAGCGCACGAACGCCTTTAGGGCTCCCACGTTGGGTCTGAAAGGCCTAGCCTGACAACCGCATCGCGGGCTTTCTGAACGGCCCATTTTTGGTATGCTATAGGCTAGAGCTGCGGAGAGCAGCATCCCACTTCGCCGAGGTAGCATCGGGGTTAGCATTATTATGCATAGTGGTGCACTCCCAGAGCATGTGTTTAAACGTAGCCGTGGTGAGTTTGCAATTGTTACAAACGTCATGAGGGTCAATTTCTGGGTATATGACGTGTAATATATGCTGATTTGGGTAAGCACCGGTTTGCATTATCCTCAGAGTAAGCGCTTGAGGCCTGCTTAGCTTGCCTCGGACCATGACGAAATGCGGGTGTGCTGGAGACAACCCGGATCAACCAAGCGCCCATCAGCTTCGCCAGCCTTTTTTTTTTTTTTTGAGCCACTAGTGCAAGCTTCAACATTTTTTTCGTATTGCCGCCAAGTTCACTCCATCAAATGTTCTGAAGCTACCTGTGTTAAGTCTCTGGCCTCGTTAGAACACAATGTACGTCTTTTCTATCGATGAATGGTTATATAGGCCTTAGCGGACGACGTCAAAGATCCTTGGCGTCACGTGTATTGGTCCTGGAGCTTCAAAGCAGTGTCGCCCACCGTAGTTTCCTTTTGCGCATTGCCTATAGCTTATCGATGGTCTTCTCCTAGCAAGATTGGTGTTCTTCTGTATTATGAAAAGCTAATATACTAACACGAGAAATACTTTTTCACTTTAGCGTCCCTTTAACGGCTTGTAATCTTTGCATGTTCTAAATCATATGTATTCCGGTTTTCTGTTTCTGACTTTGCATGTATGAATTGCTCTACTTCACAAAATCTTACTCGATCCTATAGATGTACGGTGTACTAGACATGAACTATGTGAACGGAACTGCTTATAGTGTCAATCTAATATATGTATAATAACTGGGGCGCCAAATTCTTTTAATATTGCACGAATACAACGAATAGATACCTAACGGGCCACTTCATGGCGTCTCCGCTGAATAAAGAATTCGAGACATCAAATATTCAAGCCACGAATTGGAACACCTGAATTGGAATTGGAGCAACTGGTTATTTAAACCGGATGCCCTAGGTATCCGTTTCTTGATAGCCGGATAACCGAATAAACGGATAACCAATTTTACAGGCCGCAATTCGCCTCCCTCTAGTTCTACTAAATAGTCGGTATAACGGATGTTCACGGTTACTGAAAAGTAGCGGCAAATTAAAGTTGGTAAGTGCCGTTGAAATCTCCTTGGCGCTGTTTTCAATAGTACGTTTTTCCTAAATAATATATGTTTGTTTTCTTTATTTTTTTCGGGCAGCGTCTCGCAGGAGCAATTTCTTAGTGAGATTGTATTTTCCGCCTTAAACTGGATAATTCGGCAGTGGAAGCGGCGGTTAACTGCTGCTCTGAAAGGTACAATAGCTTTAACCACAGAAACGCGTACTAGCTTATGAATATAATTCTGACGGACCCTAAAGGAGGTCTTCCACGCCTGAGCTGCGCAGTGCGAAAGTAATGGTTGCGGTGGCAGCGGCCATAAATGTCGACCAGCGAGAGGTCAGTGCTCAAGGAGGCGTTGAAGGCGGCGGCCATCGGTGACACAATGCTGCAGCCGACGCACTGGAAGCTACATACACACTTCCAGGCTTCATCGAACATGCTCAGTTGAGAGAGGATCAAAACGGCAGCTTTTTTTTTCTTCTTTACTTGCAGAGGAACGCTTTTACGGGCATTGGATGGATCAATGCTCAGCACAAACTGGCGCCAAGCTATATGTCAACGTATACCTGAACAAAAGTGCATTGGCTGCGGTTTGTGGCGTCAGATGATGCTGCTCCGCATAACGCCTCACGAATAATCATGAAATATAATCTACTCATTCGTCACGAGCGTTTTGAAGCGTCGCCTACCATAAAAGGGCACTGAAATGATTGAAGAAGCTTACGTTTCTCAAGCGAATTCGTGTACACCATGCTAAAACAGAACTCTCTGAGCATCGCTCACGGGGGAACACTCCTTAACTAAGCCTTACGCACTTGCACTGGTCTTGTTATCGAAACTCTTCCTTCACGACCGCATTTCCCACACAGCGCGCGTCAGCTTGTGACGACAGTTCGACTCTAACAGCGCCGTGTGGCTGAGCGCTTATAAGCCCACGTGAACGCCGGTCTTAGCAGTCTACCCTAAATCCGTATTGGAAACAGGCAGGGGTACTGGCGTTGGGACACTCACGCTTGCTATAAGGAAAACGAAAACATCGAGCGAGCGATTAAGGCAGAATGGTGTAGTAGCAGATTGCACTGTTTCACAATTAATCGGTTGTGCCAGCTTGGAAGAAAGCTGGAACAGCTGTAGGTCGTGTCAACGCCTCTTCTCCGCCCAGTGCGCTCGCAGCTGTCCCCCCCACCGCCCTCTTCCTCCGGCACTCTT
Source organism: Hyalomma asiaticum (assembly GCA_013339685.2). NCBI lineage: Eukaryota > Metazoa > Arthropoda > Arachnida > Ixodida > Ixodidae > Hyalomma > Hyalomma asiaticum. The sequence goes on along the minus strand of CM023488.1, from coordinate 40,047,738 downwards.
GTTTTCCCACGGCGAGGAAAATGCCGGCGCGAAAACACGCGGACAATCGGAACGATTCGCTCGTAATCTCGTCTTTTCTCTCTTCTCTCAAAAAAGCTTGACAGTGGTAACGACGGCACTGGGCCCCTACCACTCAACGCTACACCGCCAGTCACTGTATACGAAAGCAAAACACGTGACATAGGCAAGAGAAAATGTATAAGCGTCAAATAAAACAAAAACGAAGAGAGGAGTTCAGGCCCTCGGGGCACCAATCTGGGCCCGAGAACTGTCGCGGGGACCCGGGCAGCGGGAGAGGCCAAAGATGGCGGACGCATTCGTTGCTAAGCAACCGCACCGGGGCGCCCTCTCTAAGGAAGTGTGAGAGAGGGTGGCGCACGGACCAAATAGTGTGGAAAGGCGTTTCCCCGGGAGAGGAATCGATCGAGACCAGATGCGCCGTGCTTCTCGGGTGAAGGTGAGAGAGAGTGGAAAAATAAAGGGAAGCTCCGGGCAGGGCTGCATGCCCTTCCGCAAATATTGACGGCCGCGGGCATTCGCGGCTGTTATTGCAAGAGAGAGAGAGAGAGCGAGCAGGCGACGGTCCGTCCCGGTGGTTCGGCCTTGTTTTGGCTCGGCCCGAAGTGCTCATTAGCGGCCTAGCGCCCAGAATAAACAGACGAGCCGCTGCACCGCAGAAAGGAAGAAAGAAAGAAGCAACGCGGGCATCGCTCTAGCTCCGGCTTCTTACCAACCCCCCCTTCTCCCCTCCCCTTTAGCCCTCATCCCGGACTCCGGCCCGTCCTGCGTGCGGTGCATGTGGTTCTGGCTGTCGCCAACGGGACGATGTCCTCCGCAAGCGAGAGACGTGTGTCACTGTGGGTGGTGATGGCCGTGGTGGTGTGTGAAGGATGGGGGGTAGGGTGTGTAGAGCTGGGCAGACGGGATGTTTGGACTGACACGTTGCGTGTGATGGGTGAAGGGATGAGGGCATGTGGAATAGGCAAATGCTGTACACTTGCGCGGCTGTCGTGCCGGGGGCTTCTAACAGGACCATGGAGGAGTCTCACTGATATTCGGCATACTTAAGAATAAATAAGAGACAAATTTTCTGTAGTACCGGCTGCGCGAGGAATATGTGCGAACACAATGTTGGCTTCAAACAGGAAATATTCCCAGCAAAAAGGAAAAGAAAAGAAAGGACATCTTCTCACCTAACGCGGGAACTACTTCACCTGCGGTTTATTACCACTACTACTGAATGAATCCGCCATCCGCAGCAATAACAGATTCAATTAGGCTTCGGAAATCGCTGCATATACGGATCAAGTGGTGCTCAGAGATTTTGGTCATGTAGTCAGCAATGACAACCTTCAGCGATGCTTTTGTTCTATGCGGCTGTTTGTTGGCATTTCTGTCAGCGACGCTCCAGACACAGTAGTCGAGTAGATTTACATCTGGAGAACTATAAGCACACAAGTCCGGAGTCACGTGGTCCTAGAGGTTGTCAGCGACCGCTCCCGGGTGACGCAGGTGGTGTGGGCGAGAGCCGAATTTTCCTGAGAGACATAAGATCTTCCTTTTGAAATGTTCTCTATCCAAGGCTTTACAATGGTGACAAGCACTTGCACGTAATAGCAGCATATACGCTGGAGTCAAGCAAAAGTCGTGCCCGCGTGGTGTGACCTTCGTTGCTGACGATGGCTAGCACCATCACAGACGATGGAAATTTCGTGTGCGTCACTGTAGGTACCCCATCAGCGCTCGCTCAAGGCCATCTGTCATTACGGCCCCTGAGTTCGAAGCTACTCTTGCTCGGAGCCTGTCCCTTGTTGTCCGGCGTGCTCTCTAGTTCTCGAGGCGACCGCTAGAGGCGCGTCGTGCCCGTGTTGTCACGCCCGTGACAACAAGGGCACGATTCTTAGAATCCTTGGAAGAGTTTCTGGCCACCTTCAAAGTCCGCTCCGACAAGGAATACTTCGACAATCTGAAGGCGTGAGTGGGCATTTACGGAGAATTCACGGTTTACCAGATTCTCCGTGACTCATCATTCACTTCGTGGATATGGCGGGATTTTTGGTCTTGGCCAAAGTTATTTTCATCTGAAGAAAACCCAGGGCATTCCAGGCTCCTCAGGTCTCTTCAGTTTGCTTAGCAAGCGCTTTGACCGGAGCAGACAATTCTCTCTATAGCCTCCTCCTCGTGGAATAGAAATGGTACCTCAATTCCTCGTGCACAGCTACCCTGGGTGCCATCCTGGACGCTGTCAAATTCTGCCATGTTGTCAAATTCAGTAAGGGCGGCATTTTTAGCCATTCAGGGAGCGCGTTGCATCCCTCGGGGCCAGTCACAGTTGACAAGATGGCGAATTTCACAATATATGGCGGAATTGGACAGTGCACAAGATAGCAGCCCCTGACAGTCGACTCTGCTACTGAAGAGCTCCTATGCAAGTGTCCGCATTAATTTCCCTAGGTCATCAGCCAAGATGACTTGCAGCCGCAAGAGAAAATCAGGGGTTGTGAGGACGTCTGGCTACCGACTGTGTCCTTTTTCTTCTTTTTTTTGCCACAGATGCCACGTCACCGTTAGAGCACATCAGTTCTGTCCGCATGTTGTAAACGAAAGACTTCGCTGCGTTTACAAAGTTTATATTGCACTTTTTATGTCGCTGTTGGACGCTCAGGGCGACCGCGACTGTGTGCTTTAACCTGTATGCTTCCATCTTTTGAACAAGCTATGAATGATGAGAATTCTTTTTTTGTGGGGTTTAACGTCCCAAAACCAGTTCTGATTATGAGAGACGCCGTAGTGGAGGTCTCCGGAAATTTCGACCACCTGGGGTTCTTTAACGTGCACTGACATCGCACAGCACACGGGCCTCAACATTTCGCCTCCATCGAAATGCAGCCGCCGCAGCCGGGATTCGATCCCGCGACCCCCGGATCAGCAGCCGAGTACCATAGCCACTAGACCACCGTGGCGGGGTTATGAATGATGAGGGGTGAACCAACAAGAAGCTGTGTGCCTAGATATATGATGAACCTGCGTGTATCTACGGCGATAGAAAATAGCGTTCTGAAATACCTCGGCCGCCCGATACTTTCCGTAACATAGAAAAACTGTGCTAGAAAAGACACGGGTGTATACGGAAGGCATTAAACACGAGCGCAAGTGTTGCAGTGCCTCCTATTACCATAATATTAGCTAGAACCCGGCAGAGAACTACCCGTCTATATGGTTGTTATCTGACAGCAGCACTGCCTGATAACCACCATACAGACTTGGTTGAAAAAAAAAGAAATTGAAGTTGCACTCAGCTGGTGCATCTCTGAAAGAAGTGTCTTGAAACGTGCATGTGAATAGTTTGCAGGAAAGAAAAGAAGCTGCGGACTTTACCTTTGGTCTGGTAGTTTAAGGCATTCCAGAGCCTTGGCTTATTGTAAACATAACGTTAATCCATAAAAGAGGAGGCCATAATACAGAGTGATTAACTTGTTCTTGTCATACACACCTCATTAGAAATGAGCTTTCAACACTTGACCAATCCCGTCTTCGCAGAGAAGTCGAACATTACCAGTGTTTTCTGTATGTATTAAGATTAAGCGCGAAGAACTTCTTAACAAACCATCTATCTATCTATCTATCTATCTATCTATCTATCTATCTATATCTATCTACTATCTATCTATCTATCTATCTAAGCTAGCAGCCGGGATTCGATCCCGCGACCCCCGGATCAGCAGCCGAGTACCATAGCCACTAGACCACCGTGGCGGGGTTATGAATGATGAGGGGTGAACCAACAAGAAGCTGTGTGCCTAGATATATGATGAACCTGCGTGTATCTACGGCGATAGAAAATAGCCTTCTGAAATACCTCGGCCGCCCGATACTTTCGGTAACATCGAAAAACTGTGCTAGAAAAGACACGGAGGTATACGGAAGGCATTCAACACGAGCGCAAGTATTGCAGTGCCTCCTATTACCATAATATTAGCTAGAACCCGGCAGAGAACTACCCGTCTGTATGGTTGTTATCTGACAGCAGAACTGCCTGATAACCACCATACAGACTTGGTTGAAAAAAAGAAATTGAAGTTGCACTCAGCTGGTGCATCTCTGAAAGAAGTGTCTTGAAACGTGCATGTGAATAGTTTGCAGGAAAGAAAAGAAGCTGCGGACTTTACCTTTGGTCTGGTAGTTTAGTTTTCTGTATGTATTAAGCGCGAAGAACTTCTTAACAAACCATCTATCTATCTATCTATCTATCTATCTATCTATCTATCTATCTATCTATCTATCTATCTATCTATCTATCTATCTATCTATCTCCGTGAACAATAACGATCCGGCGCTGAGTGCTCACTAACAGGGGTACAATAATAATTTCTGAGGCTTCCAAAACCACGATACGATTATGAGAGACGGCGTATTGGAGGGCTTCGGAAATTTCGACCACCTGGTCTCAACATTTCGCCCCCATCGAAATGCCGCCACCTCCACCGGGATTCGATGCCACGACCTTCGGATCAACAGCCGAGTGCTGTATAGTCACCAGACCACCACGGGGCTATTAACACGGAGACCTCTTGACGGTTTACGTCTCTTAACATATTTCTGCGATGAGAACATGTATACATTATATTTTCCCGAATAACCGGAAGTATGCGACGGAACTAGGATTCGAAACATATGAACTGGACGTGCCACCGCCAAGGTATAGACGACGCCCTAAGTCATGCATGCACTATACTGGCCTGGTATTCCGTGCTCGCAGGGTCATCGCTCCGAATATGGCGGCTTTTAAAGAGCGATCCTCCGATAACACAATAACACCAATCAAATGTGCTGTGGACGTGGAGCGGGGAACACGGATATACGTATGCTCAGCACACATGGAATAGGATGTGCCATGAGAATAGCCGCATAATCTCCGGAGCTACATGATGTCAACAAGGGACGGTTAGTCATACAGACACACGAAAGCCAGGGCGGCGTTTAAACGAAACCTGGCAACGTGGATGCGGCTGTCTTGACGCATACGACGCATACCGTGATGTACGCTGAACGAGGTAGTATGGACTCGCGTGTTAGGCGCCGGAACTAGCATCACTTTGCGTAAGTAATAGTTACTGTATACAGTCACGTAAGCCTTCTAGAGCACGCTGTCGTCGGATGAGTTACGCTCACCACGCAACACGAAGCAGCCGAGGTGTTTAAGTGCGCCATGTTTACTCTGGACAATCCCTTCAGAACGCTTCGCACCGCCGGGTGCCGAAGGCAAGTTTGTTAATAGCCACATTCGACGCCGTTCAGCATGATGGGAGGGGGGACAGCGCTCTCACGAACCTCGCTTCAATCAATCGCACTCCCGAACCCTTCCACGTGTAACCCTCTCGCTTCTTCTTCATCACTCCCTTTCCCCATAATCTCCCTTCCCTCTCAACCACAAAGCACCTCGTGCCTGGCGCGAGCCTCTTGTCTTATCCTTTCAGGTCCGCCCGTGAGGTCTCGGGTATACACGTCATACATAGACACACGTACACACGCGCTTAACGCGAGGCTTAGGAAACAAGGCGACGCGCGCGCCACCGCGTCTCCCCTGCCGGTCAGGTGCGTCGCAGCATCATGCAGGCCTCCGGCGTCTCCGTGGGGGCGATTGAGTTATCGGGCTGTGCGGCAATGCCCGGCGGCGCGGTCCCGGTCAAAGGGAGATCCCCCCCTCCTTCTTCCTCCTCGTCAACTTCTTCCTCCGTGGTCTTCTTCGACGTGCTCGCGCGCGCGGCTTGCTTGCTTCTTCTTCTTCTTCCACTTCCCCCCGCTGAGCGGCGCCGGAGTCGGCCCCCTTTGAAGGCGGACCGGTCGCGAGCGGCGGGGCGTCTCGCTCCTCTTGCGTCCCGCTGGGCGCTGGGCGCCGGCTGTTTGCGCTCGCCGCTGCTGTTCCACGTTGGCGGCAGCGGTGGCGGCGGCGGCGATTTATGCCTAGCGCCCAGTTACGCTGAGGCCCCTCCGAGCGGGCGAGGCACCTGTAGCAGGTAGCCCCCCTCCGCTCTCCCTGGCCAGGAAGGGCCGGCCGGTGGACAGCGCGTTGTCCGGCGCTCGCTGGCCCGGCGCGTGTTTGCTAATGTGCGGCGCTAGCGTTGCTGCTCTTGGTGGTTGTCGTCCCCCCATTGCGTTGGCGGCCCCCTAAAGAGACTTCGAAGTCGTGTCGGTTTGTGGGACGCGCGCACGCAAGATGTCTAGGTGTGGTCATTTAGTGTCAGGATGCAATCAGAAGATTTAATTGATGTCGAGACGTGCTTAATTGGTCCCCGGTTTTACGGCGAAGCGATACGCGACTCAGATTCAGCGATTTTTTAGTTTCAGTTCCAAGTGCAAATTAAGTGCCAAATCCACACCATAGATAATAAGGCGCATTCTGACAATGCAATGCACGTTGCTCTCGCTACGCGGGTTGGCCACCTATGCGGAAAAGACTGCGACGATAGATAAAGACTGCGAGGATGTTTTATAATGGAATCATTGGAAAGCAATGCATAGTCAAGGCTTCCGAATAGCTGTGCGAACAGTGCTGAACAGTACATTCAATTGTCTTGAAGTCGATTATTTCGTGCAGCCTATTGCTCAGTCATTCATGGCTCGTCGTATTAGTCTTTCGGATTAGATACTTTAATGAAGCTGGCCAATCGCCTTCACAGCTTGGATTGAAGTCCAACTTTAGCGTACCAGTGAGCTTCGGATACTGAATAAAACGTATGTGGGGCATTAATCTTTTGTTGGATGGTGAAACAGCTTAAGGCGCACTGCGTTCATCGCCGAACTCTGCAATCAGCGCATTATCATTCGCTTTCTCGGTTCTTCGGATTATGCGGGTTGCCTGAGATTGACCTGCGGGTTAGGATGTGTACATATGTTATCGCTATTCCGTTTACTGCACGGTGTTAACTTTAGTCGCCATAAAATTGTATTCAATTAAATTTGCTTCATAAGTTTTGGCACATCTATCACCTATCTTGCGCCTCTTTGTTGCATATGACTGGTGCTATGGATGCGGCCAGTCCTTATCCTTTTCTCTTTTCCGCTGATCACATATAAGATTTTCTGTAACCATTGCGGAGAATAATGTCATCTGTTCGTGCTTTAAGGTTGACTTCAATCGAAGCATACCAGCACCTTGAGAATATGCCTACAGTACTGAGTCCGGTTGTAAGTCGTGCAACCTACTCGGCAGCGACACGTACTTGGCAGACTTTAGAAGGAGACCGCCGCCCCCTTACTCTCGCCATTGGATTCCCCCCCCTCATATTAATCCAGCTATGGCAACTACCCATTAAGAACTTCGTCTCTCCACTCCCATTTTTTCCCCACACCCCTCACACCCCACAGTAGAGATAGAGAGAGAAAGAAGGGCCAAAGGAAATGAAAGGCAGGGAGGTTAACCAGACGAGCGTCGGGTTTGCTACCCTGCACTGGGTGTAAGGGAATGGGGAATATAAAAAGACGAGAAAAGAGAGATGGCGAGCACTGCACGTGCTAAGGAGTCTGACATTGGCGGCTTCAGCGTTATTGCACTGCGCTAGGAATTCACACTTTCTTGCTTCAGTGCAGAAAGACCATCGGTGAGTCGTGATAACCACAGTCCAACTGAAAGCACTGGATGAAGGGTATCCAGTACTTTCAGGTAGGCTTCGGCTATCGGACTCTGTAGCCTGCTTAGAAGGGTGCGTACTATATCGAAAAGAGGCCGAAGCATCGCTGTGATTTCCTCATATATCTCGGGCAATACGCCGGAAAGAAGCGCTCTCTTTGACTAGAGCAAAGTCTGCGAAGTCCCTTGTAGTCGCTGCGGCTTTGGCGTTGGGTGTGGCTGCTGCTTTGGCAATGTGGGGCATTCTTCTTTATTCACACTCTCCCGCGCGGCGTTGTTCACAGAGGTCCATACAGACGCACCTGGTCTGGGTGGCAGAGCAGGAGGCGTCATCGGCTGTGAAGTACTCTTCACAGGGACATCGGTGTTCCTTGAACTGCGACGACGCGGGGAGCGTCACCACTGTCGAAATTCTGGTTAAAGCCCCGACTTCAGTACCTTGTTACATACAAGTTATATAAACGAGCACATGTTTTCCACTGTTGCCAGTAGCGAATCCATTGACGACAACATCTGACACTCCGCGAGGCACTAAAATAATTATAAAATTTGCAAGCAAATAAGCGCCAGCTACAGAGCTCACGGCGTCAAACGCTGAACGGTGCTGCAACTTCGCTTGTCTTTGTAACCTACCGCGCAGCGGTCAGCCGTATCTCCCACATCTCTCGGCACACCGGCCAGCTGAAAGTTGTGGCCTGCGTGGTATTTTGCCGATGTACCTATGTCTGGCAAGTTCTCTGACCGTGTGTGCCCGTGAGCAGCGCGGAAAGCCAGCTTCGCAGGCCGACAGCGCCATAGTGGCTTTCCCGGCAGTGCTGCTGCAGGTCTGCGGACATAAAGTACGGGTACAGAAGCTCTCCCGCTTTAGTAGAGTCAAGTCACTTCTGTGTAAGTGCGCAAGGTCGAGTAGTGTTAGTGGAGGAGAGTAACTGTCATTCGGCCCATTGCAGCACGAAGCTACAAAGTCGTGTGGGTTCGCCAGAGGGAAAGCTTGCCTATCCGCGGAAACATCCTCTTGTGTCATGTCCCAACTGACCCTTTACGTGGGTAAATGTCAAACATATCGTTTTTTTCTCGCCCCTCAGCCCTACAATCCCACCGCTATACTCCCTACCTGGCTCGGGAAGGTTATCGCGTCTCTAACCAGCGATCGCATCTCCGTACTCGCAACATATGCAAGGGAGCAACAGCCCTCTCGTTATCCGTAAACCACGCACCTTGTGTGAAACTCCGGATGGCTTCTTTCTGTCTATCCTCATTTCCTACGCTAACGTCCCCTGCATGCTTGGGGCTAAGAACGTTTTTACTGTTGTTGAATTTCAAGTCCATGGTGTTCCGTAGTCTATTTTCTGAATGCTTAAAGAACTGCGAAATCCTATGTCTAATCACTTAGGGTTCGCCCGCCCCCTTCAATTTATCTTTCACTCGTTTCCGGCTCAGATGACTGGTAGTATGTAGGGATGCCACTGCGCCAATAAGATAATAAAACAGGCGCCTTCCACAAATGAAAAATACATATGACCAAAACTTTGTTTCATTGTACGGTAGCTGCTCTGAAACCATAAAAAGTGTTACACTTAATTCTCTGAAAATAAAAAAAGGTTGTATATTCAGTGAATTTCACCAGTACTCACCAGTGATGGCCTAAATCAAGAGGTGACAATAATTAAACACAAGGAAACGTTAAAGGATCCTCAAGGAGGAGTTGACGGGATGATTACGGATGTGAGATCATTAGAGACAGCAGGACAAATCAGTATGAGTTAAAGAGTGTATTTAGGTACAGATTGCATTCTAGTAGATATAAAGGTAGAGGCGTAGTTCGGGTGCATCTTGCTATGTGTAGAGTTGCTAACGGGCGGTCTGGTCAGGTTAACAGCTTGGATGTCAGAGTGAGGAAAACGCTTTCGGTAGACGGTGGATGACAGCATGCTGTGATAAGACAAACACACAATGAAGTCAGCTGACCCGAGATAGGGGTGCGATTATTCTTAATTCATGTTACATGAGTCATAATAAGGAGGACGTAGAAGGCAGACAATTGGTAGTGCATTATCATAAAGACTGCTTATAACTGCATGAGGGCCACTTCCGTTCTCGTGGCAAAGAATCACGGAGTGTCTTTATATGCCAGCCATGGGCCGAATTTACAAAGCTTCTGTCGTTTTTTTCTTCCTTTTCTATTTTCTAATTAGTCCGCAGGCGTCGCGAATCATACGTTCAGCATTGTGATTGGGTAAGAGATTATTTTAAGAACACATTTAGCGTAAATTGTGTTTGTGGATACGGACCCTTGTTCTGCATTGGATAGGCCTGTGGCAAGTAAATGTATTTTTTCGCATTATGTCCCGTCTCTGTTGCCCTGGTAATACGAATCATGAATCTCCAGGCTAACTAGCCAATTTAATCGCACTATTTGGAGATCATTGTGACAGGTCTTCGATTTTCAGCGTATACAGAAAGTCTAGATGGTGAAAGCAGCACCAGCCCACAATCCGTAAGCACCATAAGTAGCCGTTTATTAGAATGCAGTGGTGAAACCATTGGAGGCGCTCAGTACAATGCCTTGATCGTACATTTCTCCATCGTAGCGTGGATGAACACCGCCGGGAACACTTCTGTGCAGGTAAGGAGACGTCCTGTGTCAGCAACACAGTCAGTGGAGTAATAGAGTCTTCGGGCAAGGGTGGAGGAGGTGGTATATCCGGCAAACACCTTTTTGATATAGCCTGGACCACGTCGTCAGGAGGTACTTCCAGGAGCCTGCATAATAAGAAAAGCAGTTTAAGGCTGTGTAGACGCTACGTGTAAGCCGCTGGCTTCTGAGGGTTGCTACCATGATGTGTACACTGGATCATGTAGAGCTGTTCAATTTGAGAAAAAGGTGCACGTAGGCATTTCACATTTACCTCACACACAGACCACTGATGGTAGTGAAGAGGAGGGGGGATCCGTCTGACAGCAGTAATTAAATTACCCTCTTCTGTAATAAGTTTATGTATTAAGGCTTGAGGTATGGAATTCCAAGCTCATTACTTTCCGAATTACATTTAACTCAAATAGTTGACAGCAAAAGGAAACAGTTGACAGCGAAAGGAAAGGAAACTAACAAAGTTAAACTGGGAGTTGAACGACAAGCGGGGGAACGAGGCAGGCCTACACACCTTGAAGCCGCGTACGTAGCGTCCGAACTAGAAGCCTTGTATAACGTTGCTCAAAACCAGGGCCCACGAAGCCCAGCAAAAGACCGGTCGACGAAGGCTTCACGCGTTCCTGGTTGTTGGTTAGCTCAGAAATATGAAGCCGAGATTTCAAACGTTCAACCACATCCTCATGAGATAGTCCTTTTTTTCAACGAAAAACGATAAGTTCTGTGGCGCCACGTTTACACCTGGGCTAACCTACTTTATCGAATCGAGGTCAAGCGAGCTTCGGTATAGGTTAGACAGACGCGTCACCAAAACATGGATGTCTCCTTAACTGCTAATCTTAATGTGTATATGTGCTGTAAGGGAGCATGCATGGGTTCGTGCATGAATGGTAAGCGTCTGGTTAAAAAAATTCAAAATGAGTTGCATTACTTTTCAAGAGTGACACTAGCGTAATTTCGTTACCTTCGAAGACAGCTATAATTTCAGGGCCCGCTCACCCACATTGACATCTGGCATGTGGGTGAGCGGGTGAGCGCACCTCTGAAGCCTGTAATCTCGAATAATTGACGAAAACATACCAAGGAACATATGCCCATCGAATTTCAATGAGATCCGTTGACCCCAGACAATTGCCGGAGTTGGCCTTTATACTTCGTCTTCGACAACAGGCATGTCTCAAACGTGAAGAGATCTGACTCCTTCACTGTACACTACCGAACACTGATATTGAAACTCCGACGGTAAAATAATTTTGGTATACAGAAGCTATAGGAACCAAGCATCGGAATATCATAAGGGAAACGTTAACATATTTGAAGATGACAGCAGAAATTAGAAGACAACTCATGCTTATTTTTACGTTAGCTTTAGTTAGGCAGAACTATAAAAGGTTGATATTTGGGGTAATTGGTACGACAAGGGCAACCGCGAAACAACACTGACGATAAAATTAAAGTAGACGCCACAGGCATTTGTGGTGCATCGTCTAAACATACTTGTCCTTGTGTCTCCCTACTTCATCTTCAACTGGACAGAAGCTCAGAAAAGGTGCAATCAGCAATGGCTTCCACTGACCGGTGATACAGCGCAACTACCGGAAAACTAACTGGATCAACACTTTCCTGCCTTTCTTTTTTTTTTTCTTAGTGGTAACCAACGGTCCCGTAGCATAACAGAACACGCGTCGCGAACCCCTGCATATCGCAACGGCACACGACTCCGGGAACTGATGAGAAAGGAGGGGGTGTCTTCTTTCCAGCTCCTCTCTTCTGGGCTCACAGAGGTGGCGGAGCTACGGCCCTGCAAGCGCCTGCGGCTGTACCGATAGATACAAACCTCGGCGCCTGGAAAACGGCAGCGGCGGGGGTCCAGTGACTGGCTGCGGGCGGCGCGATATCCGGGGTCTCCTCTAGACGCTACGCTACGCAGCACTGCGAGCGCCTGACTCACATTAGGGCCAGCCCCCTGTTTGCACTGCGGATCGCCTCCGCCACTGGCCTGTTGACTCGCCTTCACCACTCGACACGAGGGAAGAAGAGCGTGAAAAAAAAGCTACAGGAGAGGAAGAAGAAGTGAAACGCGGAGGGGCGCTTTAAGCCTCTTGTTGCCCCGGCGACGCCGCGGCTGTGCCGAAACGTCGTTAATTTATCGAGCGTTGAGCAGAGACGAGCGAGACCCTTGCGCGCGACGTGGCCAAAAAGCCTGCTTCGTAGCTCGGTGCGCTGCCGCGCCCGCGGGAAAAAGACCTTCTTTCCCTCCTCTCCTCATTCCATCTCTTCCCGCGCATCAACATGGCGGCGTCGTTGGACCGTCGACAGTGTGCGTCGGCCGCCAGGGGGCAAAGCGATCGATAGGAACTGCGTTCTCTCTCTTTCAGTACGGCTTGCGTGAGAGCCACGCCATCTGTTGGACCCGCGGAGTCCGCGAGCCTGCTCCTGCATTAGAAGATAGAAGGAAATGGGGATCCAGGCCTAGGGAGCAAACCCGCAGGCCCACTCCACAAACGGGGAGGTGGGGGAGGCTGCCAGGCTGGTCGGCCGCTAGAGAGTCAAGTGTGCGCATTTGCATGGCGGGGCACACTCCCTTCCCTTCCCCCCCTCCCCCTGTTGAGATGAGAGGTGCCAGAGAGGATGCTGTTTCTCTTCGAGGGCTCCTGGATACGTACAGATGGGTGGTGGTGGGGGTGGAAAAGGAAGGTTTCGGGAGCATCGCAGTGGCCGCTTCGTCCCGAAATGGGCTTCCCGTGTCGTGGCGTCTGTCGCCGCAGCTGTCCCCATTCCGACGCCCGCGGCAATAAAAGGGGGGGGGGGGGAGAAGGTATCTTCCGTACGGGACAGTACCCCCCCCCCGCTCGTCCTACACACACACGCACTGTACACACCCATCGGCGCCAGCGCTGGCCGCCGCGCGTGCCGGAGCTCCCGCGGCGCTAGCGTCGCTGAGAGGGCGGGGGCGCTGGCGTCGTCGGCGTTAGGCTTAGCGCGGTGTGCTGCTGCTGCTAAGCGCGCCGCTGGCTGCCACTGCGCATCCTCGGCCATCGATTTCGAAACCGTCGGGTCTCTTCAGCGTTGCCGTCACTTTACCCCCCTCCTCTTCCGTTCACTCCACTCATGCGCACACCCGCACGCAGCCACGATTCTTCACTCCGCGTTGCGATGTTTGCTCCCGAGCCTGGCGGGAGGGCGACGGAGGATTGTGCGGCTGCATGGCCCGCGGAACCACCCCAACACTGCCGCAGGACGTGGCGTAAAAGTCGTCCCGCGCGATGTTTTGTTTGTCGACGGGAGGCACGCTATATATAGCGGTGGCTTTCTGCTTCCGAAGCGTTCGGCGCGGTTCGCGCCTTTTTAAATGAACTCCGTGCGCGCTCCTCCGGAAGCGAATAGGGGATAGATTTGGAAGGTAGGGTCCTTGCAGTGTGGAGTCAGCAACTAAAGCAATTTCTGTGTGCTTTCTTGTCATTGTTTGAGGCGAGGCTGGTAAAAGCGACTTCACACAACCCCACGTACACTAGAGGGGTAGGAGGAAGAGGGTTCTGGTATACATTACGTATATGACTTTTCCGGCATCAGAGTGTGCATGTACACACGTTGTGGTTCTATCGCCTGCAGCGGGTGAACGCTCGGTATCCCTCATAGTTTGGAACCTCTTCCTGATGCGATAGCCGGCAGCTGTTTGCGCATGAACGAGGGCGTGCAAGGGGTTGTCAGGCCCATACACTCATGTATCAGTGGAAATGCTGCAGCTTACGGGTTACACTTGAACGTATTGTTAGGTAATTTTCATCATAAACAACAAAGAAAAAGGACTAAAAGGAGGCATTGTGAAAACTGGCTAAGAGTCTGCCCTCGTTGAGTGAAGTGTGGACTGTCGTAGATAACGAAAACGTTATCTGAGAAACATTAGAGAAAAAGTGGAAATGCATTATGTAATTTCCGCGCGTCACGAGCGCCCACTCAGTCGCTATGGTTTTCATCATTTGCATCGTAGTTTCCTAAAGCATATTTTACTCACTGGTTGATTGCTTTTTTAGACTACCATTACACTTTCGCGACTGTACTGTACCGAGGGTGTAGTGTGTAATTGAGTTTCGTACCACTTCAGAGGGCCACTGTGTAAGTGCGATACATAATCTTGCGTGCATGTACTCTTAAATTATCGCATCGAGGTCCTATTTTGCTTAATTTCACTTCGAGATGGTGAACATTAGAGCACCGAATAAAGGCCAGTTATGTATTGAATTCCACGCCGCGGCCGCAGGGTGCTACGTCAGTGCACTGTGACGTAACGGATTTCAAAGCACTTGTGAATATGCACAGTTTCTGGAGCGATATAGCTCACGAAACTTGCAATATTCATGCGTTTGGCTCCGTATTTGGGGTACAATCAAGGTCGTCTTCAAGAAGAAAAAGAAAAAGGTTATTTGGTTCCAACAAAACGCAACGCATGCATGCTTATTTGCGTGACGTCACAAACAGTTATTGTGGAAACCTCGATCACGGCATCACTGCATGCCACGTGCATATAACCTTTCCGCCTTTCCAGTTTTAACCTTTATACTATGAAGCTGCTGCTGCTATAAAGTTGCTGCTGTAACCGCTACAGTATAGTGGGTACAGCAGCAAATATAATCGGTTTACCAACCTCGCTTATCTCACCATTCCAGTTCTGCCTATAAGAGAAGAATGATAATTGTAGTTTATCTAGTAGGACATTGAAGTACGCCCACAAAGTGAGCACCCGTTGTCTATAGAATGGTACCTCATTTTTTTTTACTCACTGCTTAATGAACGGTCCACCGATCTTCTCACATTCGGTGTTCGTTCGTTCGTTCAGTGTCGTTCAAAAGTGACAGACGCTGTAATGATAACGAGAGGGCTGCTGAGTGATTTCGAGGAGTGCTTCATATCCTTCGCTTTTAATGAGACAGCGTTTACAAAAAGAAGCTATTGTGACAACACTGTCACAATAGCTTCTTTTTGTAAAAAACAAGTGTGCAACCATTCATGTTAACCATTTATGTTATCCATGGTCGATGCCCAACTGAGGTAATGTACTAACTTTGGGTAGCAATCGTAGTGGTACATATGGTAATAGCAGTTCTTAGATATCAAGTAGTATAAAAACTCCAACAACTTCGTTTTAAATGCGATGCATTTCTTGGCGGTCAGAGGTCACTTCGACCGTGCCTATCTATATATTTATCTATCTATCTTCTTTACCTATCTATAACCGCCTACGTCTGGGTGCTCTTCTGGTCGTCTCGTTGACCTGGGATGCACCAATGGTTGGATGGTAGGGTACAAACGTACGATTAACATGAATTATTTATCTTTACATCACTAAATTGGTATACTGGTCGTGTACGTCGCGACTAACGATATTGCAATCACGTGTGGCTCAAACCAGTAGTGATCGGCCCATGGTGCACGGGTATGCAGCACTGGTGTTTGAATCTAATAGAGCCTATGTCAGTCAAGGACCAACTGACTCTTATAAAGCCGATGTCAGTCAAGGACCAACTGAATCTTATAGAGCCTATGTCAGTCAAGGACCAATTGAAACAGACATTTCGCGTATCATTGGAACACACTTAAAGCAAGGAAGACATACCGTTTGTCATAGCTTGTGATTGAAATGCAGATAAAGCAAGTACACAGATGAACGGCGGTGTGATCTCTGAAGGCTATATACCATGTTGTACGTTGGCATGAATCGATCTCAGGTCCCCAAGGCGCCAAGCAAGCATGCTATAACTGGCCTACAGCATATCCTCCCGCACATACAGCAAATAGACCTGTTGCACCAGCAAAGCTGATGATGGTGCTTCTGCATGTAACGTCACTTGTGCTTCTAGCGCACATTAAGCTCCATCACGACAACACAATAAACAATGAATGTGTTGTACTATCACTCGGTGTGCTTTTGTCCAACTTTGCTAGAACGTATACAAATATTTAAACGACATACTCTTATGATAACACATAGACTCATCGCAGCGTGCACTTCTCTTCGACAAAACAGAATGTTGTGCGCTGAGGTGAGTGCCAACGTTACGTCGCATCATGAGTTACCATTCAGTCGCCGCGGTTCTGTCGGCGTTTCTGGTTAGCCCACGTTAAGCATACACCAACTCACGCACTTTGTACAATGACGATCATCATTGCAACTAGGCTGAATGCCAAGCAATTCGTCGTAGCCAATTTCCTCGCTAACTACACTTCGCGTGACGCCGACTTCCACGGTTTGTGGGATCTTCGGGACTTTCGTGATAAAGAATAATCCGTGGAATAAGAAATAAACCTGTCAATAAGAATAAGAAATAAACCTATCAAGGCCAGGAAGTGGCATGTAACATCATAATCTTCAGTCGAATGATTGCTCAGGATCCTTCAACGCATCTATAAGGACATTGGTTTGTTGCTTTACGTGTCTAATCCGTAGCGATCGTCGTTCTTCAGCTTGCGAAGATAGCCCTCACCATAAATTGCCACCGACTCAGCCAAATCAGTGTTACGTAAGTGTATAACCAAAGGCTTGCGTAATCCAATCTTGATCACGTTATCTCCTTTGACTATCTGAGGCTTAATATAAAGAACTGCGAGCTTTTATTTTTTTATTGGCACATTATACTTATTTTCTCTTTGTCCTGATGCCATTAAAAATAGAAAAAAAAAGAAAGACTCAGGCTTTTCTTCGTGCACTGGTACAGTGGTAGCATCTCCTTACTCCGTTCACGCTCTGCTCGGGCGGTAGAGGGAGCTCCCGTCGGTAGAGCGCCGCCTGTTAATCCCAATTCGTGTCCAGTTGCGCATGAGTCCCTCTTTTCGCATTCACGTCGAGGGCGCTCCACTAATCACTCGAGTGGTGAGCTCCACCGTTTCCAAACGTGATCGGCCACTCCCCTGATTAATTGCGCGCAACAAAGCGTAAGACTACGTGGCTCTATGATATTCCCGTAAGGGGTCATCATCCACGGCTGCTGCTGAAAGAAAAAGCCAATAGGAAAAGAACTGCGAGCGAACAAGAAAAGCAAAAAAAGGAAAGAGACAGTTGGAGCGGGTGCTTTGTGGGACGACTAACGATGCTCGCTCTCTTCAACTACACACAAAAAAAGAGCGAGAGGCAATGGAAAGAAAAGCAGGTTAACCAGAGGAGATCTCCAGTGAGCACTGTAAATGAATATGAGATACACAGCGAAAAAAAAAAACTAGAACGTACTACAGCGTACAATAGTGCAAACAAACACAAGGGGCAGCTAGAGGGCTGGGGATCAGCGGGTTCTTTCGTGAGGGGGCAGTGTCAGGTGGGGGGGGGGGGGGGGGTGACAGCGCGCCATCTGACAGGGACCGCAGTAGCAGCAGTGCGACAGCGTCTGAACGAGCCACCGAGGGAGTCGTCGATGGCTTCTGGTCGCTACCCCCGAAAAGCGTGCTTCCGCGCCGTGCTTCTCGTCTGTGCGGTGAAGCACCGCCAAGGGTCGCGACAGCGTGTCGCGTCCGCCTGCGTGGGAGAAGCGTACTCTGTCTACCCTTGACAGTCTTCGTCGCCCTACGTACTTACGCGACCCCGGCGAGCGGTCTGATGACGCTCTCGAAGCCCCAGAAGTACCGAGTGTCGGCCGCTGCTTTTGTTTGAGCCTCCGCTCAAAACCGCAGAAACTTCACCAACTGGCGCCAACGAAGCAAGGCTAACTGTAGGACAGAGGGCACGCTTATGTCGTATGGCTTACCTATACGGTTTCAGGTATGGTGCGCTTACAGAGGGCGCTGTCGGTGTGTGCTGGAAGTAAAGGAAGGGGTTTAGCGTGGAGCACAGGCTCTACACAGAGTGGCGGTTGCGAAAGATGTAGTAAAAAAAAGACATCAATAAGTACGCCAGCGGGTACCTAATGTACATTAAAACAAGACAGTATCTTGTTCGGGAAGTTCGCCTGTCTAACTCTTCCTCATTCAAAATGCTGCGCGGTCTTTAGGGGTGATGCTTCCAGCGGAAGGGGCTTGGCTTGTATGGCTGCCTGTGGTCCAGGTATACGGTGTGCGTCTGGATGGTGCTGTACATGGGGTTCTAATATGCAGGATGAGCTACGCGCCCGCTGCAACGCAGATACGTAATAAAATATTAAAGCAGAAATGCACTTGCCGTTCGTTCGTGTTCATGACAGAATGTCTTCTACGCTGTTTGTCTCTAACTTTTACTCGAAGGTCGAAGAGTTAAGTCCAGGAACAGATCGGCTTGGTCAAAAACAAGCACTGTCACGCCGCATTGATGTTCTTCAGTGGCGGTTATAATGCGTGTTAGAGCGTGTAAGCTTTCAGCGTGATGGATGGATGGATGGATGGAAAAACTTTATTGAGGTCCATTAGGTCGCGCTAGTTTTCTAGCGCGAAGCGGGCCGCTCCCACGTTGGAACAGAAAGGGATAGCCTTTCGGCCGCTTCGCGGGCCCGTTGTACTGCCCATAGCTACTTTTCTAAAGTGGGACTGCGTAGAGCTGCGTCCCACCGCTCTTCAGTATTGTCCTTGTCGCTGTGTAACGCGGAGCAGCGCCAGAGCATGTGACTGAGATCGATGGAAGCGTTGCATTTATCGCATTTTGTACCAGTAGACAAGTCCGGATATACTTTGCTTATTAATAGCGGGTTCGGGTAGGTTTCTGTTTGTAAGAGCCTTAGCGTAATCGCCTGAGCTCTATTTAGTTTACTATGTGGAGGGGGGAAGACCCTGCGTCCTATGTAGAAGTGCTTTGTGGGCTCGTTATACGTCATCATCTGGTCCTTGAAGTCCGGAACCTCAGCATCGTGCTGCCTTGTAACTGCACGGTTGGCGAGTCCTCGTGCAGCATTGTGGGCAGATTCGTTGAGGTTCGTGGGAGCACCGCTGATTTCCCCCATATGTGCAGGAAACCGGATGATTGTGTGGTGTTTGACGGCCTTTCCGTGGAGAATTGCCAGCGCCTCTCTAGAGATGACGCCTTTTGTGAATGCTCGGACGGCTGCCCTAGAATCACTGTGGATCGTAGATCTCTTTGGGTCTAAAAGCGCCAATGCGATGGGTACTTGTTCTGCAATTTCTGGTTTTGTGGTGTACGTGGAAGCCGAGTTGACAACTTCACCTTTGCCGTTCAGAAGGGCCGCTGTGAAGGCTCGTCTATTGGGTACGAAAGCGGCGTCGACGAATGAGCAGTCTTCGGGCTGACTCTTAGCTAGCTGCAGTAGGGCTTTGGCCCTGGCTTTCCTTCTGCCCACATTATAAATGGGGTGGACATTCCTTGGAATAGGCATCACTGTTATATTCTCCCGCAAATCTCGGGGAATTTCTCTGTAATTATTATCTATTGCTGCAATTTGCATGCCAAGCCGCTTGAGTATGTCTCTTCCTGATCGTGTGGTGGTGAGTCTAACGTACTGAGCGCTTTTTTGTGCCTCTGCAATTTCCTCCAGTGTATTGTGCATCCCGAGTCACTCTTTTTATGAGCCTGATTGCGTTGTCGACTTTTTTAGCGATACGAAGTATTGTTTGATTATTGCACCCGTTGGCTTCTATCAGCGTGATGCCTTGGAACTTTTGAGAAAAAAATGTTCTTGTGGAAAGGTCTACCCACTAACCACGAAATGAACTCGCCTTCCGTGGTCCGTCCGCTGACAGTGACTCAGGTTCTCTAGTCACGAGAACAAAGTTCGTGTAGTTCCAATATTGCCAGAATAATTATCGAAATGTTAAAGGATAGCGAATGAAGGATCGTGATATTGTAGGTGTTACTGGAAGCCCATTGCGCAGCCTGTCACAGAGGTTCACGTGACACGGCTTCTGCGCATGTCGGTGACTCATTCAATTGCGCACGTCGCAAAAAGTTGTTCAAGAAAACTTCAAATGCGAGATTCACTCAGACATCGTGGAAATTCAGTTTTATTTTTTCGGAAGACCCCAAGTCCCTCATATATTTGTCACTGTCTTTGCGCGTTATTCCGTATACCGCGGCCTGTAACATTCTCGATCACTAACCTGAAGGCTTATAGACGACCCCAGTGTCGGGAATGTTGGCAAACGTTTTAACCGGACCTGGTTGAAACAGTATTGTTATTTCATATTTATCGTGCGGGTTCACTAATGAAAATTAGACTAGATGAATTTACCGATAAACCTTGTAAATCATATTGATATAGATGAATCTTCAGTTTTACTAATTTTAAAAGACTAAGCACAGTTTGTTCTTCATTGCTGTGCAGGCTAATTGTCCTTAACGCGTAACGAATGGTGTGTATATGTCTATTATACGGGTGATGTAAGGCCTGGGTTTTGTTCGAATGGAAGGAGCAGTATCTGCTGCAGCCATCTGTCCAGTGACTATGCAGCTTGCACTATACAACGGAAGCCGGATTGCAGTATAGAATAAGGAAACGTTCTGATCGTTTCAGGCATTTCCATATACGAGTAGGGTACGCATTCTGTCCCCATCACTTCGCAAGGTCGCACTTGCAAATCTAACGTTCTGCCGCAATCACCTGGTCCACTCCTTTAGAGCTGCAACACGTTTCATGAAACAGTAACCATAGCAACAATAAGCAGGTTATCTTTGGACAGGGGCACCGCCACAAGATGGCTTATCTCGATCACAAAAGGGTAGATGAAAAATTTGAGTACGCCTCCTGAAAAACGGCGGCAGTTACAGCTTAAAGCTACCGAGCTCACTTTTTCTTTAGCTTTCTTCTCCGATCACTATCTCTCTTTCGAAATCAATGGTTCGCGTTATAACAAGCCATAGTTTTTCGTCGAAGAAAGGCATACACGGCACTCTTTATATAAAATACCTTCCCTTTCGTTTGCGATGATATATACCGTTTAATTTTCGATGAAAGTGACGAATAAGTAGAGCATGGAACGAAAGGCACCGACAACCCTTAATCTCCTAACTCCAAATAACGCACACAACTCATTCGACGAATACTAATCGGGAGTCGTCGAGCCACTCCACGTGGTATCATCACGTGACGATGCGTATCGACGGCCTCCTACAGCGAAGGGAGGCTTTGCGTTTTGCGGGTTGCACAAGCGGTGGCCGATGCTTTATTGCTTTGAATCTGAAGACTAGATATCTGGAGCTGATAACGTAGGAGAAAAAAAAGGGGGGAGGGGGGGGGGGGGGGGGCTAACGAGGCACGCTTGTGCATTCACGACACGCCGTTTTCTCTGGCTTCATCTGGGCAAACTTACACGTCGCGCACGCTTTTGCATTCGTTGTTCAATTCGTTTGCGGTGAGCCGCTTTGCCTTTACTCTGGCTGCATACTAAAATGAGACTCCGCGCTTGTATAGTAAACGGGAATAACACTCCTGAGAGAGCAACTGCTTTGTTGCTTCTTCCGCAGTATTATTGGTGCATATATGAGCTGCACGTTCATCGTTATTAATTGCTATATACGTTGGCTGCGCAACTTACACGTCGAATTTGAGTATCCTGCCAAAGTACTATATATAGCACAGTTGGTATTGGTATAGTAACGCTGCAAGTGTGGTTAGTATAGTATGGCCGGGCGTGATAAACGTGTGGTACAATGTCCTTAATTCTGTAGACAAAGTACTGATGTCTTATGGCTCACTTCTCCTTTTGTGTGTGTGTGTGCGTGAATGACAACTTTTCAACGATTAAACACGAATTCTTATTGATACTTAACACTTTGTGTGTGTGTGTGTGTGTGTGTGTGTGTGTGTGTGTGTGTGTGTGTGTGTGTGTCGCTACAACGTGGCCTAAGCTGCGGTCTGCCTCGCCACGGTGGTCTAGTGGCACCCGGCTGGTGATCACGTGTTTAGGGGATCGAATTTCTGTCACGGCGGCTGCGATGGAGGCGAAATGTTGAGGCCCGTGTCTTGTGTGATGTCCGTGCACGTTAAAAACCCCGGGTGGCCGAAATTTCCGAAGTCCTCCACTACGGCGTCTCTCATAACCAGATCGTGTTATTTTTAATTAAAAGACCAGAGATTAAAGAATTAATAAGCTGTGTTCTCAGCACGACAGCGCCAACAAGCTACAAGCAGCGTCAAGAGCAGAACTCCAAACGAACGTGGCCTATATGGTGGTCTGTATATGGTTCGGCGATGGCCAAGTATAAACAGCTTATAAACGATGATGATGACCATAGTGGTTCGGTTAAGGAAAGGACGCTGATTTCTGCAGCACATGTAGGGAACACGGCTAAACGTCCGTGGGGGTAGGGGAAAGAGAGTGAATGGAAAGAAAAACCGTAGTGGAGGGCTCCGGAAATTTGAACGTCCACTGACAACGCGCAGTACACGAGCCTCTGGCATTTTCGCGTCCATCGAAAATGCGACCGCCGAGACCGGGATCGAACCCGCGTTTTTTGGGTGGCAGCCGAGTACCATGTACCACTACACCACCGCGGCGGACGCTAGCGCTGTATTTTATCGTTTGTGGCTGAGCACGCGTAACTTGGGAGAGAAGCGCGACTCACACGCGCATGCTCGAATTCTTCCGGCACTCGGCTGCCGCCCAAAAAACTCGGGTTCGATCCCGGCCGCGGCAGTCGCATTTTCGATGGAGGCGAAAATGCCAGTGGCCCGTGTACTGTGCGTTTTCAGTGCAGGTTCAAATTTCCGGAGCCCTCCACTCCGGCTTTTCTCTCCTTTCTATGTCTTTCAGTCCCCTTTCCCCTACTCCCCCCGGACTTCTTGCCGTGCTCCCGACATGGACTGCAGGAATTAGCGGCTTTACGTTAACCGAACCACATCATCAGTCATGGCAGTGTACGATGAACGCTCGCTGGTAGACTACAGTTGCTGATCATCACGCTCTTTGATTTACGGAACTCACTGTGCCGGCAGAAGATCCCGCCAGCCAAGAACTGTTCAAATCGCCTGCTGCCTTCCCCGCCCCACAGTCTACAAGCCACCGACGAATCCGGTAAGCGCTGCCAGCAGAGTGTTTAGGCCAGGATTATTTTACTCTCGGAACCGCATTTGAAGCAAACGTACTACGTGATGTTCATCCCAGTGATCGCGTGTCAGCGCTGCCAGCACAGAGGCTGCGATCTGGCTACGTCCCTGATGATGGCAAGTGGGAAGTGGCACGAAACATGCGATGAGGACTAGGGAGATGCCATATCCTGTACTTCGTTCCATATATAAACACCAGCCCCAGTGAAAGATGGCTGCTTCCTACAGGCGATGAAAATTCTGGTCTACAAGAAGTGAGCATTTCGCCCAGGCTGGTATACCATACACATGACTGTGCACTGGCGTTCAACATTCACGTGGACGACGTTTCGTAAATCGCGGCCGTGATGTTTTAGCCATTGCAGTGATGAGCCCGATGACACAGCTCAGATTCGTAGTGGCAAGGCTACCTCGTTTCGACGGGGTTATATGTGACGCCCCTGCAATTCTAATTTTTATACTTTTTGTCGTCAACGTTAAAGAAACACAGGTCGTATAAACGTTGCGAAAGACAGAGATGGTGCTGTCAGCGGCGCGGATGCAGCGGATCTGAAGCACGGAACTGATGTCAGTGACAAGGGCAACAAGTTGGGCAGGTTAGTGTAACGTTTGGTATTAACTGATGAACAGCTTGCAAACAAGCTGGAACTGTGACAAACATAGCCGTCTCAAGCACTCTTACATATTTCACTTCCTTAGTCCAACCTAGACGCATTGTTTATCAGGTGCTATACCGATACGAATCACTGGAAGCCTTGCTATCGTCATCTGACATGCACGCAGTTCACAATTCTACAAGGCTTTGTGGAGTCGTGAGCACCGTTAGGGTGAACACGCGAGCGCGCGTCCACTCTCCGTGATGTTCACAGCGTAGCCAGCCTGGCTACGCAAAGAAGCAAGCTTGCGCGTGCGCAATAATAAAGAAGGACATGGCTTCGTGCCAGCTGCGTTTCGATCCTACAAATAAAACATTGCCAAGCATGCAACAAGCAACACGAAGCCGACCCTACCGCCGTATCTGCGCATGCGCACGTTTGCTTCGAAGCGCGGCCATGCTTGCTATGCTGGCGCTCAACAGTGCGCGCCACGTGCTCGCGTGTTCACCTTAACGATGTTCACGACTGTACAGTCGAGCGCGATTTGAAGGTTATCACGGGAGCGTCGACCTGGCTAAATGGCAGCGCCACGGCGCCCGATTCTCTTTAGAGGAAAGGGAGATATCAGGCCAGCTTCGGTCACTGTTTTTGCCGTTCTTTTAGCACGTCTTCCCCGACCGATAAGATAAGATTCAGGTAAGTTTACGATAAATTGCAACAACTTGGAAATAGAAAAAAGAGCAGCGAGCTAGTAATGGGGGTGGGGGGCAGTGATTGTTGCAGTATTCGACAGCAAACAAGGGAGAGAAGAATGCGAAATGTTCATTTAAAGTGTTCCAAAACTGGCCGCTAATGCCCAGCGTCCGGCCGGTCGACGCTCGAGCGATAACCTTCAACCCGCACCCGACTGCACACGCCCAAATTCGCCTCTTTGCTTCGTGCCTTATTACGTATACATAACGCACAAGAATGTTCACACACTACGACTTGAGCTATTTCATGGACAACGATGAGAGAAATTCTTCAGTGCGAACTGACGGCGATCAGAAAGAGACACACGACAACGGAACCCTTTGTGGCATCTTATCGTGCTCGTGCGTTAGCGCCAAATAATTTCTTGGTGCAGGGATCGGCAAGACTTGAAATCAAATTGTGGGCAAATGAACACAGTTAATGTATATATAGCAGCGCAGGAGATTGAAGAGCGATCGTAAAAAAAAATGATTTGGCCTGTTAAAAGGCAAAACAGATTGTGGGACATAGAAGATATCTTCGGCTAACTGTGCACTTCAATGAAGTGCATAGTGAAACTTCAAACATTGCGGCAACGGGTTTCTCAACGAATTAGGCCGAGAGTTATAACTCTTGGCCGAATTCGTCGAGAAACCGGTTGTCAGCGGAACGATCCGTGTGGTTAGGAACATTGCGGTGATACTTGAGACAGACACCATGAATTGTGGATGATTTGCTCAAACGGGAACAGGTGAAAGAGCGCCCGAAGAACTGCGCCCGTCGTGACCGGGCCACGTGGAACTCGCGTATCGTAGTAGTAAAAAAAGGGGGGCCACTCATTGAAGATTTTTTTTTCCCGCTGCCTTTGTTGCCCTTTCCCCTGTCTCCTTAATCGGTTTCCAGCGTAACACCGTGTACACACATTGCGGTCTTCATCCGACGCTCTTTTGCCTCGCCGCCAAATCCAATCCAATCCACTGGCTTTTCTGTTCTATCGACGGTATTACACGCGGCTTGTAAAGAAATAAAGTGGGGATGATCTCTTCCCCATTCATGGCGCCTTTCCGTCAACCGAGGTGCTGCATTATCAGACGGCCGTAGTACGTTGGTTAAGGCGATCACGCCGACGGCTAAGACGATTAGGCGCTCTTTTATTTTTTTTCCCCTTATGCTGCCGCATGCGCCGTCGATGCACAATGCAAAGACCGCTCCATGGTCTCTCACGGCCTAAGCCGAGCTCAGCTTCCCGCATGTTTTTGAGCCGACGGAACGAACTGCAGGATGTTACGTGTATATATACGCTCAAGCTTTATCGTAAGAACCTCTGTTCTCTTTTGGAAGCGCGTTACTGGGTTTCGTTTTTTGTTTGTGTGTGTTCTGAATGATCCGCTATTAGCTCTTTGACCAGATGAGATTTCGTGAGTAGTGTTGATTTATGGCCTTTAGAGAGGCAGTGTGTCGCCACCTGTGTTAAGGCGATTACCATTCATTGGGGATAAAAGGGCAACAGTGGCAGAGGTGCGAGATGTCTTTCTAGTTTACGTTGAGTGGATTTGATTGCCGGCTTTTGACAGTTTAATTGGGGACATGGCCTGCCGAAGCTTGTCGGCCCAGAGAGTCAGGCGACCTCTTTAGCAATACCTGTGTGGCGTACTTTTCTCCTTCTTCTGGCACAACACTTGGGACATGGACTGGTAGTGGAAATTCTGCTAAGAAAAGAAGAAGAGGGAGTTGGAACGATGGCGGAGATGCATTAATAAACCGCGCTGTGTTTGCGGAAGCGCGTTCCAGAGTGCTACATTTACTGGTGACCCGGACTACGAACGCGACCTTCCATGGAGGAGTGCTACACCTGAAAGCGATTGGCTTGAGTGGCAAACTGTTGACGCATACTGTGCCATTACATATCTTTCTCACTTCCTCATTCCTCTCCATGTGTGTAGGGTGGCAAGCTGCATATATGGTTCATAGTCAATCTCCCCGTCTTTGCTCAACTTGCCCACTCTCATTGGGAACTTCACATTGTGACATGTCTGTCTGTCTGTCTGTCTGTCTGTCTGTCTGTCTGTCTGTCTGTCTGTCTGTCTGTCTGTCCATATTTGACCTGTTTGATGCCAAACTTTGTCACAGCGTATGTGCTGTACTTCAGTGGAAGCAAAGGAACTTGGGTAACGTATTTCTCGGGGCACCTGGCGGAATTGAATCCGCAACAGACAGGCTGCCTTAGACAACGGCGCAGTACGCAGCGGTGCCACTAGATGACGCGTGGTGTCTGCGGAGAATCGCGAGACAGAAGTCCCGGCTGCCGTGAAAAAGCGATGTGCAACGATAGAAAACTCGTGTATGTTTTCCTCTATATACTGTTTGTCAGGGTCACAGCGACTGTATGGGAAGCCTGATCGATTGCCAGTGAAGCTGGTACTCGTAATTGCACTGAGCATGCGCGTGTGTGAACTCCGGGTGCAAAATGTAGTGCGCTTCGTTGAAGACCGGTGGCTCCTTCTCACATGTAATGTGCTTAACTGCATGACGTTGTTATATCCAGGTGAAGCAACAATGCGTTTCTATCGGCACAAAGGTCAGTTTTAACAGCGCTGCTGTTTAAGGTCGAGCCTGTGCCGCGCGTCGGGTGATCTCGTAATGCTTGTTGCACAACAAGGAAAAGAGGACCTGGTCTTGTCCTCAGACCTACTCTTGTCCTCAACCCACGGTTACATGACAGTGATTATGCGGAGGCTAATGTGCGATAATGTGTAGAAAAGGTTTAGCTCGAAGCGGCGGGATCGACCCCCGCAGCCGCGGGGACACTGCTTGACACCCAAGCCAGTTACGTAACGATTAACAGTAAATGAATCTCCTTCTCACATGTAATTATGCTTAACTGCATGACGTTGTTATATCCAGGTGAAGCAAAAGCCAGTTCAACGCCGTAAAAACCATCAAACAATGTTTGGTGGTTTTTACGGTGTTGAACTGACTTGAATTTTTCCCGTAGGAATTCTGTCAAAAATTGGTAATATTATAAGGAGGGCCCAGATTTATACACTTCACGGAAAATTCGGAAGAGTTGGCAGGTATAAGAGCATGGGTTACAGGAGTGAGCAACTGTATAAGTAATGTAACTCACACGCTCTGTTCAAGTCGGCGATATACACTTTCGATCATATAACCCCGTTGCACCGAAAAGTGTGTGGACGAGGTCCAAGAAAAACAACCCCTTCAAGAAATGTGGTCTAGCAGAACTATAGAACCGATTCAAGTGTTCAAGAACTTTCGGCTGACTTTAGGGTACGATCGGTAGACATGAAAATTGCGGACGACTGCGCACGATGTTCCGGCATTTTGTATAGACAGTGGTATACTCACGAGACAGGCATGGCTATCACTATCAGAAAAAGTGAAGCTACTCCACTCTGTGAAGGTGGATGACATATATACTACCACCACCACCACGCCGCTACAACCACAACTTACTATTGCTTTCGAGTACTAGTACTAAAATTAATGCCTACTAGTATCGGAACGCTCGAGTCTTTCTGCTTCCTACACGGTCTTCGACTGCCTCTCCAGGAGCTGTCCACGGTCCACAGTTCTTTCTTCAGGACGACAAACCTATCCACCCTATCCACACCGCTTTGCTGGCAGAAGAAACCGTCATTCTTGCTTAACGAATGTAACCTTATACAACTTGTACGACACGTACCAGCGCCCGACCATAATAAAACGGTCCACCGAACACACAAAGTACTTTCTATTTCAGAACAAGTAGCAGGAGGTGGGGACGTCGCGTGCCGACGCCGCCGTCTCGGCTCCCGTTCATCCTATGTCGACACGTGGCTTTCCATCCTCTACAGCTTCCTAGCGTCCCATCACGACGTCGGGCCTGCCGTCGGCTGAAACACGATACGCACGTGGGAAGAAAGAAGCGCACACGGCAAGCAACGTTGCCCCCTTCCATCCAGCGCTCCTGGTGCGCCCCCCTTCTTTCAATCCTGCCGGCCCAGCGTGTATTATTGAAAAGACCTCGACGGGGTTCACGGGAGGACAGATGTGCGTGGTGGTGACGTCGCGGAAGCATCACACGCTTCGCCACCCTCTCGCCAGGGGGCGCCAACGCTTGCTCTTTCCCCTGGAAGTGCATGGCCGGGTCCGCCCGCGGCGTTCGGAAGTGACAAGTTCTCGTGTTACCGTCGACCCGCGGCCCGTTGCCGGACGGCCAATTTGACGAGAGCGTGTGAGCGCTGTTATGTGCGTATACGAGTTTCTAACGAGGTTCTTAAGTGCGGAAGAGAAGCGTGGCACGTGTACGGTCTCGTATGGAGCGTGGGGCGCTGTTCACTTTGACGGCGCTACTCGGCGAACGCGGCGTTCCGGTGTCGAAGGCAGGGTTCGTTTCCTGGGTGCACGGTGACGTCGTAGGGTTGGGCGGAAGCGCACGAACACCGGAAATCTAATGCCACTCAACAAGTGCATACACTGTGGCCGCCGGACACGCAGTCCCTGCGTGTGTTGTGCCATACGTTGCCGCGGTGGTCTAGCGGACATGGCGCTTGGTGGCTGACCGGAAGGTCGCGGGATCGAATCCCGGCTGCCGCATTTCGATGAAGACGAAATGCTAGATTCCCATGATTGTGTTCGATGTCACTGCACGGTGAAAATTTCCAGTTCACTCATAACAATAATCATGACACATAAAACTGCGGCAATTATTATTATGATGTGGTCTGAGAAAGGCCTTCGCAATCCTCAACACAGACGTGTTGCGGCCGTGACGTTATATGGTCCTCTTGAATTTGACTTTGCAAAAGTCTGATCCCGCGAAATTGTCGTTCTGACGCAGAACTTCAAGTTCCTCATAAATGCCTTCTCCAATATCGCTATTACGACAAGAAATTGGACAATCGCTCCTGGTTGTATGCGAAACTGCCTTGGTTGAAGCGCGCAGCATAAACTAAGAATCGTTTCGTCTTTTCGCTCACGACAAAAAGGAACGAATAACACAGCCGCATTTTATTCTACTCGATTTCGCTGTCTTAACTAAAGTGCCCAAGGTATATTTAACACGCGGGCTATAAGCATGGGATAAAACACTCTTACACTTTTGCGCAAAGCTTTCGGTTTGATTGCGTTGTCTTGCTGCATGTGAAAACATGCTATCTGTTGCTGCAACACGAGGCAATGGTACAATAAACAGACAGCATGCACCCAGTCTTTTTTCTTCTGCTGGTTTAGGTTAGGTGGAAATGGAATGATTCTCATTCTAAATAGGACTTAGAATGAGAATAATTCCATTTCCACCCTAACAACCCTTGAAAAGCCGACGTACAATCAGTCGTGTCACTTCGTAGTTATCGTAGCGCTCGATATAACAAAAGTTATTGATTGATTGATTTTTGGGGGAGTTTTGCGTCCCAACACCAGCTATGATTATCAGAGACGCCGTAGTGGATGGCTCCGGAAATTGAGGCCACCTGAAATCGCGCATATAACACACAAGTTATGATTGTACCCTCTACCCTTCCTAAGTGTATCTCAACCGGAGGTATGCTCTGGTTATACCGTATCTTCTCCTGTCTGTACAAGGGCTTGACCATCCCCAGTACACCCCGGTATGCCACATCCCTTGTGGAGATATGCCATTCCAGCCATATCCCCACACGTAAGTTTGTTTCTTGCTGATACGGACACCTAACAGACATCGTGAAGTCTCGCGCGCACGTTGGCCCACCTTCCAAGACGACAGCGCATACGGCGCTGTCCTCTTGGAAACATACCATGATGACACTTCTTTTCAGTTGTATTATGAACAAGTGTAGGAAAGTACCAACACAGCCTAACCTTACTGAACAAGCGGCGTAATGGGCAGTAAATGAATTGTGAGGAATAAAGGAACTCTGACGCCTTTCCGAAGCTGCATCCCGAAAACGAAGACGACCACCTTCTTCTTCCCTCCCTCTCGGAGAATTCTGAAGACCTGTTTTTGTTTGCTTTGTCGAAGTCAAAGCAATGAGCATCTTCTTTCACGTTTCCGGTGTTGCTTCCGGTGCAACTTCCTGTCCGGACACGTGCTTCCGTCCGAATTCATACTTGCTTGAAACGTGACCACGAAAGCAACCTGAACCCAACTTCCAAAAGTCGCTTTGATTAGCGTACGTGGGGGCAAGCATGATACTCTGCATTCATTTAAAGAAAGAAGAAATGAATGGGCGAATAAGGGGGAGGGGGGGGTCTAGGGAGCGATAGGGAAATAAGATAACACAGTGATGAGCCATTTCAAGGCACATACACATTCTAATATCTCTCCCCTGGTGACCAAACGAGTCTATTAGGAGTGGTTAGCGAGGCCTCATCCGGAAAAAGCACCCCGCTCCCCCTGGTCTCAAAATTCACCCTCCCCTCGCCTTCTATCCACCGTCCCCTTATTCCCTTAGATAGTGCCATGCCCTCCCGAATTTCTTGTCCCCCTCGGGAATACGTGATGGCCAGGAGCGCACCCTCCCCCCCCCCCCCCCCCCCTTTTCGAAAGGGATAAACACTTTACCACGTTTGCGCAAAGCTTTCGGTTTGATTGCGTGTCTGCTGCATGTGAAAAAAATGCTAAAATCTGTTGCTGCAACACGAGGCAGTGTTACAATAAACAGAACAGCATGCACCCAGTCTTTTTTCATTCTGGCTGGTTTAGTAAGGGGAAATGGAATGATTTCATGCTAAATAGGAATTAGAATGAGAATAATTTAATTTCACCACTAACAACCCTTGAAAAGCAGAGTACAACAGTCGGCTGTCACTTCGTCGTTATCGGAGCGCTCGCATATAACAAAGTTATTGATTGATTGATTTTTTGGGGGAGTTTTGCGTCCCAACACCAGCTATGATTATCAGAGACGCCGTAGTGGATGGCTCCGGAAATTGAGGCCACCTGAAATCGCGCATATATATAACACAAGTTATGATTGTACCCTCTACCCTTCCTAAGTGTATCTCAACCGGAGGTATGCTCTGGTTATACCGTATCTTCTCCTGTCTGTACAAGGGCTTGACCATCCCCAGTACACCCCGGTATGCCACATCCCTTGTGGAGATATGCCATTCCAGCCATATCCCCACACGTAAGTTTGTTTCTTGCTGATACGGACACCTATAACAGACATCGTGAAGTCTCGCGCGCACGTTGGTCCACCTTTCAAGAGGACAGCGCCGTATGCGCTGTCCTCTTGGAAACATACCATGATGACAATTCTTTTCTGTTGTATTATGAACAAGTGTAGGAAAGTACCAACAGAGTCTAACCTTACTGAACAAGCGGCGTAATGGGCAGTAAATGAATTGTGAGGAATAAAGGAACTCTGACGCCTTTCTGAAGCTGCATCCCGAAAACGAAGACGACCACCTTCTTCTTCCCTCCCTCTCGGAGAATTCTGAAGACCTGTTTTTGTTTGCTTTGTCGAAGTCAAAGCAATGAGCATCTTCTTTCACGTTTCCGGTGTTGCTTCCGGTGCAACTTCCTGTGCGGACACGTGCTTCCGTCCCAATTCATGCTTGCTCGAAACGTGACCACGTACGCAACTTGAACCCATCTTCTAAAAGCCGCTTTGATTGATGTACGTGGGGACAGGCATGATACTCTGCATTCATTTAAAGAAAGAAGAAATGAACGGGTGAATAATGAGGGAGGGGGAGCAGGAGGAAGGTGGTTGTATGTGATTGGGGGGGGGGGGGGGGGTGGTAGCCGAGCGATAGGGAAATAAGATAACACAGTGATGAGCCATTTCAAGGCACACACACATTCTAATCTCTCCCCCCTGGTGACCAAACGAGTCTATTAGGAGTGGTTAGCGAGGCTTCATCCGGAAAAAGCACCCCGCTCCCCCTGGTCTCAAAATTCACCCCCCCCCCCCCCCTCGCCTTCTATCCACCGTCCCCTTATTCCCTTAGTGCCATGCCCTTCCGACTTTCTTGTCCCCCTCGGGAATACGTGATGGCCAGGAGCGCCCCCTCCCCCTCCCCCCCCCCCCCCCCTTTTCGTATGAAGCATATATGCGTGACTGGGACCGGAGAAAAACGCACTTTTCTATAAGCTTGTTTCTGGGGGCATTGCATTAGCAACTGTTCCTTACTGTATGCGTTGAATGAAATGAAGTCCCTGCAGCCGTTTTCCCGCCGGTAACACGCGTCCATTAGTGAGTTCGGTAATAGAATACGCGCAAACGCGTTTAAACGGGTCGGGAAGTTTTGACGCCGAGTGTATACGTATAGTATAAGGCACTGCGGTGCCGGAGGGCTTTGCCGTCGGGAGCCTGGCACACACGGCGGCGGAAAACGATTGGGACGCTCTCTTTTGGAGAAGCACCCTGATTCTTCACTGCTTTTTAAAAGGGACACGTCCCGCCATGGTGTTCTAGTAGATATGACACTCGACTTCTGGTCCGAAGGTCGCGGGATCGAATCCCGAACCGTGGCGGCTGCATTTTGATGAAAGCGAAACACTGAGCTTCGTGTACTGTGCGATGTCAGTGCACGTTAAAGAACCCCAGGTGGTCGAAATTTCCGGAGCCCTCCACTACAGCGTCTCTCGTAGTCATAGTTGGTGTTGGAACGTTAGACCTCAGAAATCAACATTATTTGCCGCTAAACGTGAATCCCATTGTCTTGTAGGCGGGCCAGAGATTTAACGTCGAGATTCATGAAAATATTTTTTGAGCCAATCTGGTCAAAATGTGAAGACTTCGAAATCTGTGATGTAACGCTAACATCCGGGCGCTATTAGGTTCCTGCGCGAAATTCAAGAAGGAAACGGAACGTTGATCTTCGCTATCTGCCCCGCCACGGTGGTCTAGAGGTTATGACACTCGGCTGCAGATCCGAGGGTCGCGCGATCGAATCCCGGCCGCGGCGACTGCATTTTGATGGAGGCAAAATGTTGAGGCCCGTGTTCTGTGCGATGTCAGTGCACGTTAAAGAACCCCAGGTGGTCGAAATTTCCGGAGACCTCCACTACGGCGTCTCTCATAATCAGAGCTGGTTTTGGGTCGTTAAACCTCACAAATAAATCAATCTATCGATCTTCGTTATCTCTTGTAACACTAAACATTTGATGGCGTAATCACAATTGCGATCTCAAAGAGTGACCTTTCAATCGAAACTCAGTGTTTCACTGTCGTGTGCTTTTAAAGCAAAGTGTCGAATTCGCCACTCTTTTTAGCAGTGAATTCCTCACTGAGCTGCCACATACTTCGTGCAGGAGTGGCTTACTGCATGGGTGAGTTGGCGTGCATATTACGTGAGTGCGGCATGTCTGTATTTTTCAATTTCCCACGAACTCTACGTTGCTGCGCGGGAACTTGAGTGCCAAGTGCAGTCACTCATTTCAAGAGAGCCGCGGCTTCTCCAAAGAGAACGTCACGAAGCATTTATTGGTTTTGTCGTTTACATACACTTTTGTGAATTGATTGATTTGTGGGGTTTAACGTCCCAAAACAGCTCTGATAATGAGCGACGCCGTAGTGGAAAGCTCCGGAAATTTCAACCACCTGGGGTACTTTAACGTGCACTGACATCGCACAGCACAGGGGCCTCAACATTTCGCCTCCATCGAAACGCAGCCGCCGCGGCCGGGATTCGATCCCGCGACCTTCGGATCAGCAGCCGAGTGCCATAACCACTAGACCACCGTGGCGGGGCATATACACTTTTGTGAATTCAGCAGCAATCTGCTTCTGAAGAATGATGACGACGTTTGTGTATGTTCGGTTGTTTTTTACTACCCGTAATCTTTCCTTTCCGTATCTTCGCCCTTTTTGCGTTACCATTTCCTGGCTTTCGTACGATGTTGCATAAGGCCTGAATGTTTCAAGAAACTAGTATTTTCTTTTTTTTTTCTTAGCCCGAGTATGAGGAGATCGAATTTCGTGTGCCGGTCAAATCCAGCTAAAACGGCTGTCTGAACTAATCGGTATATGCAATCTTAATATACTCCTGATTAAAGTGCTACGAGCACAAAAACTAGACCAAAGCACTCGACTTCTCGATAAAGCTGCCCTTCACGCAGGATCTCATTAACGTTTAAGGGGACGTGAAAGAACTCTGGTGAGCCGACCAATCAGAGCTGGGCGATGACACGTGAAGATTTAACGCTGTGGATCTCGTCCGTGTACGAGACCAAGAGTGATTATATTGAGCAGAATGTCAGGGTTCGAATCCCGTGTAGGCTGCGTTGCGTTGAATAAGGAATATGAAAAAGAATATTAAGTTTGTGCATAACCTAGAAACAGACATTACTGTCCGGTGGGACCCTCGGGAACGCGCACGCCTTGTCTGGGAATATCTACACTCACATTTTTTTATTTGATGTGTTTGTTGCTCTGTGACAGCAGGCTTCGTTAATGATGTCTGGCAGCCAAATTCACTTAGGTTTTTTAATGAAACAATCAAAGTTAAGTAGCTTCCATTAATACCGCCCATGTGCGTAGTTTTCCCTAATACAATTTTGTCCTATAGGTGAAGAAGTCCTGTCGGGATTAGCGTGACTACTAGGATATGGACATCAACAGAGACTGTAGACGCACGTACGGGACGTACGTATTGCGGTGGTAGCTCATGAATTAAAATTTGCTGAGCAATTTTAATAATGTAGTTTTAAAGTTCACGTTGAAGTGGTGATGCTCAACCGCAGCAATACAGAACTTTCGTTCTTTAGGGAAATCCTCGTCAAGATGCTATAGCGTTGTATAGTCGACATCTTCTAACCGTGTGTCTATTAATTCTATATCTGTTTTAGGAACATCATGTCGCCTCTGAGATCATGATCTCTGCCATCTTGCATGAATATTACTGTACTGTTGATATACATCATAGAATTGATACTAATAAGTCATTCACGACTTCTCTGAATGTAGCTGGGGTTTATATCTCTATGCCGTTTCTTTTTCTTTTCTGCTTATGGCAGAAATATGGGACTGTATGTTTATTTTTTGCTTTGAATGTTACGATAATGATCACTTTTTTGCCAATATATAGCTGACGTCAGTAACATCTACAAAAAGGCAGGCACGTTGGAAACAAATTACCGCAGTTTTCATGAAACGCTTGAATTACTAGGTGCACAGACACACGTAATCTGCGTTCAAGTCGCACGAGACAGTTCTCCCACTTCAGGACGTTCTAAGCCCATTGAACTTCACGACAATGCATATGTAAACTGCATATCTGTTTAGACCACCAATACAGTTTATTATTATTTTTCTTGACAGAAAATACATGATTGTAGGATATCCACAACGATCAGATTCGTGGATCGGCCGATTCATCAGGTTGAACGTATGGTAAAGATTGTGAAAACCAAAGTGTATGCACCGAATACCCGGGGAGGGAGATGCATAAAGATTAGCTTTTATAAAAGTGAGTAGGCACGCCTAATGATAAGCATGTGTGCTTCTCTGCATGACACATGAGCAGTCCAGTGCTGTAGTAGCGCGGTGCGCTTCTTTGCAGTGCACGTCATCTTGGTAATGAAGTGCTATGTAGCTTCGTATGCTGGGGGCTTGTCCCTGACGCATAGTCCTGTCACGACGGCCGCGCCTGCATTTACAACGCCTTCACATAAGCATACTGTACTTGTAGTAAACGTTGTTTACAAATCTGATTGCACGCCACAAAGTGTCAGCCAGACATCTGTACTGGAAAGCTACCTTTACAATTATGAATAGGGCACACAAGTAATGCACTTGAAGGCGTATTCTCCTGCCGTTCGTTGTTACATCACTTGAACGTCTCAGAAACTAGGGCACCTCAGAAGCAAAGACTGTTTGATGCCTGTGAGATCCGTGTACACCTTACTTTACTGTTGATTTTGCGATACTCAAAAACAACAGAACGGAGTGGGGTACCATTTTGTGAACAATCTCGTGTTTTGTGTTAGACGTTGTCGTCGTCAGACTGCTGTCAAGTTCCACTCGCAACCGTTCCGTAGTTAAATGAGGACTGACACGATTTTGCGGCGGTGCAAAAGGGACACTCTTCGTCTTCTAGCCATGCATTTTTAACGCTCTCCACACACCGAAGCAAGAAAACACGTGCAAATTAGCTTGATTTTGAAGTTTTCGTCACCCAGCACCTGCAAGCCAGCGCCAGCGCAATGGACAGTACGATGACGTACGAACACAGTCTCTTGAAAATCGCCGATATCACTGTCAGAGTCGCTGGGCAACCGTGAAATCATCGTTTTTTTTTCGTGCCCTACATGCAATTGACCACACCCGACAAAGTCGAAAATCCGTGTCAGTGCTCCTTTAAGTGCTGGATGAGGACTGCAGCCATGAATCAGGGCACATGCCTCTACAACGAATTCGATCAATCTTCTTGGTCAATGTGGCATTGCTATCTGCAGGCACTACGGTACTAGTACTAGTGTCAGTGGAGGGTATGCGCCGTTATAAGAAAAGCAGCTTCCATTTCACGTGCTCATTTTTGCGCACTCGCCCGCCCCTGTACATGTAATACGAGAGGAGCCTACGCGTGGACCTTCCCATAGTCTTCGTGCGAAAGCAGCTCGCGTGCTGAACGGCGGGGCCGACCCAACCATGCGAACTCCTCCTACCCTGCTATACCGGGGTGTTCATTAATTTCCCGAGGACTTCGCCACCGTGCACGCCGCCAGGGCGGCAACTATTCCGTGCTCGCTAGCAGCTACACGCGCTCGCCGAGCATAAAGGCTGGGCACAAATTGGCCCGCGAAGCGAAGTAGAGGATTAAGCCGTCCCTCGGGGGGAAGTCCTTTCCGGAACCCCTGGATGGAGGCGACGGCTTTGTGCCTTAAGGGGGGACCGGCGGCCCGTTCCAGGCCTGTCGAGGGGCTATGAGGCATTACGAGCGTTTTGGGATGGGGATTTGATGGACCCCGCGGAACGATGATGAGACAGGGGACAGATGTCGCGCCTTGTTCGTGAGGCGGGGTTATGTGAATTCGCGGGCGCACTGCACGTGTCGTTGCATGTCTATGAGCTGTCCGGAGACGTGTACCGGACAGTACATGTGACCACGTGTTATGAAGACATTCATTTTTGTGGCTATACAATTAAACGGAGTTTATATGAGTTGGGTGAAATTCAGTGGCTCTTAAAATGGAGAGATGACGACATGCGATCGTCAGCTCTCCTTTCCGCGTTGAAGAGAAACCTGTGTCTTCGAGAATGCATCGCCGCCAAGCTCCTCATGAATGGTAGACAATGTGCGATTTTCAGGTGTCCTCTGTGTTCACATCGATATTATATATTGTTTTGCTATTGTAATGAGTCACATTCCTCTCTCTCTCTCTCTCTCTCTCTGTGTGTTGTGTTGCGTTGCTTTTCTCTTATAGACGTTAGCCTGTCTTTATAGTTCCTTTTTCGCGTTTAGTGTGCTATAACTTATAAGCAATTAAGCGTTCCTCAGCTATCTATGACGGAAGCGTGTCTTAAGCACTTGATGGAAGTGCTTGTTTTGGCACATGTTGGCTGAATGCTGTTCTGAAAGGTGGCGGATAGGGCGAGTTCGTAATCCATAAGTGCAGTTTGTGATAGCGCGACGCATATAAGCAAATAACCGCGACACAGAGTGCCTTCAGGTTTGGTGTGTGTCGTGGTTCTTTCATGTGTCGCATTACCGCAAGCTGCAGTTGACTAACAACGGCTGCTGTTGGTTAGCGCTGAATAATTTTCTTTAATGTCATGTGCTGTTTCAAAAACAAAACTTCAATTAATGCTTATGCACACAGTACAGCTAATCGCTCCCCGGGAGGGAGTTAGTTTCCTGTGCCATGGCAGATTTTGTGTTAATGCTTTCGCTCTGGCCGCTTTTCGTACGTATTCATGATTATGTGGCAGTTGG
This sequence comes from Hyalomma asiaticum, assembly GCA_013339685.2. Lineage (NCBI taxonomy): Eukaryota > Metazoa > Arthropoda > Arachnida > Ixodida > Ixodidae > Hyalomma > Hyalomma asiaticum. Next base: position 40,009,317 of record CM023488.1, on the reverse strand, counting down.
CCTTAGCCATGCTCTAACATGAAAACTTTTCTCGTGTGAATAAGTGAAATATGAACATCTAAATTGAGAGCTCCTTGTAAAAACTTGAAATGTACAGCTTACCTTGAATGAGTGGTAAGTTCAAGTGGGTGCCACTATAAAGAAGTGGGCCCATTGGTCCACTAGACCACGCCACTATATGCCCACATTCTGCATAGTTACTCTACGTGCACACTTAGTGACCATCGGTATTTCATATGATACAGAAGCGCTATTTAATATTGATATAATTAATTCACCGTATAGTTGACTCCCCACAAGACACTCCACTATTTTGTAGCCAGACCCACTATTCCAATAGCTCGGGCCCGTTCCTTATTGAAGTCAGTTGCAGACAGCCCGGACCTCGCTACGTTTGTCGATGCAGCACAGTACGGGCGTTCTGATCGCTTTGCAGTGGTCTCAGTCGACCATAGTGGCAAGCTCCTATGTGCTGCGTCGGTTAGAAACGTTTCGGCAACGATTGCTGAGCAAATTGCCATTGCTGTAGCAATGAAGGACGTATCGCGTCCAAATGTCTTCACGGACTCGCGGTCCGCTGCCAGAGCTTTCGCCTCGGGCTCGATCTCGCGGGAGGCAGCAGCTATCCTCGGCAGCGAGGGGGCTGCCGGGTTTCACACCATAACATGGTTCCCGGCCCACATGGGGGCCAACGTACACCCCGATGTCCCCAACGCCAATGAGTTTGCCCATGACCGTGCGCGAGGTTTCACTCACCGCGGCGGTTGTTGCAAATAAAGACGACGAAGGGGCGGCTAGCGCGAGCAGGGGCCACGGGCGGGCTCGCGCTATTAGTTCCGCCATTCGTTCGAACAGGCCAGACGGTCGGGTCCGGTTCTCCTCATTCGTATTTTTCGCTACATTCTTTCTGGTGCCGAAACCCACCCGGTCGTCTGGCCCTTCGCCTTTCGGAGATGGATCAACTGCGAACAAAGCGCACCTTCGTCCGCAATGTCATTACCGAGACCATCTCGACCCTCAGCACCCTGCTTGAGGATCCCGCAACCCCGACTGGGACGCTCGAGAACCACCTCGCCTTCCTCGAGCAGAAGTATTCGGAGCTCATAGCCTTCGACAATAAGATCCAGGCCACACTCTTTGACACCGACCTGGAAGCCGACATGGCAGCGGCGTTTGGATACCAACAAAAGGTGATTTTCGCCATATCCGATGTTCGCCGCGCCACTCAGTCGCGTCTGCCAACCCTAACCGTCTCCACCGCCAACACCACGAGACCATTCGTCGCGCCGCTCGCATCTTCGCCGCATCACGCCCCGATTTTCGCATCGCCCGGCCTTTCGACTCCAGCACCGACCTTGTCCTACGTCGTCCAAACCATGGTGCCTCGGCATGCAGACGTCACCTCTCAGGTGTCCGAAGCAGTCCCAGAGAAGTTACAGTCCGCGCAGCTCTGTGAAGTGCCAGTCAACGGCACCACGTTCGCACAGCCCGCCAGTCTGTGCATCAACGATGATGCAGCGCCTTCGTTACCGATAGTGCAAGGTGGAGAGGCGCCCGCCGTGACAACTTCGCCTCCTTTACCACGTCAAGGTCATGTCACCACTGGCTCCTTCGCGCCTCGCGTGCAAACATCTGAACTGACAGTCGTTGACGTGCCCCCAAAAAACAGCAAGAAGAACACGCGAACACCCACTTCGACTTGCTATTCAACGTGCAGTACCGAGTATCGCGCGACGAACAGTCGGGGACCTATATCGATGTCGCATTGCAACAAGAGATACTCCACCACTTCGGATCGAGGTACGCGAAGCACAAATCCCGCACGCGACAGAGACTCAAATTCGGATGGTTCGAAGCTGCCCAGTAACACCAGGCAGAGACACAAGCGCACCGAGCGTTCGATCAAGATGGTGTCAAGCAACGTGGAGGCCTGCGCGTCGGAGCGCAGCCTGAAGCTAGAACCACCACCGGCCCCTCAAGACAAGCCTCCTCCCGCAGGTACGCCGCCAGTTGGCAACACCTTCGCCATCGCGTCCCAGCAAGCCCCTGACTCATTTCTCTGGCGGCACAAGAACATTACGCGCCTACGCACCACCGACAAAGCGGCGACCGAAATGTCACGACGACCTTGAGACGGCACCCTGGAGTACGTCACGTTTACTTTGTGTGATATGGATTGTGTGACGGAACTGCTGTTCGCTCCTGAGGACGCTGTCCTGTCTCAAGGTTCGCGCTCTTAATAGCGCGGGACTTCGCAGATTCGTCGCCGGCGGGAGTAGGTTCGCGCTCTTAAAAGCGTGGGACTTCGCATATTCGTCGCCGGCGGGAGTATGTTGCAAATAAAGACGACGAAGGGGCGGCTAGCGCGAGCAGGGGCCACGGGCGGGCTCGCGCTATTAGTTCCGCCATTCGTTCGAACAGGCCAGACGGTCGGGTCCGGTTCTCCTCATTCGTATTTTTCGCTACAGCGGTCCCGGCGAATTCGCGGGCGGGGGTGCCGGCAGGTACAGGGACCCGCTCCTCACTTTTCACGAGATCGTGACTCATTATCATCTCTCTCGGAGGGTCTTTCCACTTCCTCACCCTAAACTCACTCGTCCGCAGTCTTCGGCCTTCAGGATGCTCCAAACGGGGTCTTTCCCTTCGCGAGGCAGGTTTAGTAACTTCTCGCCCAACGTTGAACCGCATTGTCCGAACTGCGGAGAGGCTTACTGCTCACTAGCTCACATGCTCTGGCAATGTCCTGCGTTACGTGACACAGAGTTCAGCAAAGAAGAGGACTGGGAGGAAGCCCTGAGAAGCGGCGACCTTTCGGTTCAACTTCGGGCTGTCCAGAGAGCCTGCGAGAGGGCGGTGGGCCACGGTCTTCCTGTCCCTGCGTGGGAGCAGCCCGCAACTGCTACAGGATCCCCCTAAAAGGGGACGTCCAACTGCAGTTTCTCAGGACAAAAATAAAGTTCTGTGCCTGCCTGCCTGCCTATATTCAGTCTACACCATTCATTCTAAAGAACCCAGTACAGAATAGTGGGCCCACTTTTCCGCTATGACATTTGTCTGTATCAAATAGGTTAAACATGTTGACTATTAAATATTCGTGGACTATTTGTCTATATAGGCTTGCGGCATAGTCAAGGACCTACTGCTCTATACTTGGCCTAACAGAGTGAACATAGGATACGAGGTACTGAATCCGATACTATTCTATTGCCCTATTTTCACTGCATGTCCGCTAGACGATGAAAAGTTTTTTTACTACAAGTAATAATTTTTGGGACCCGCTTTACGTTTCTGCATCCATCATTGCAATGGTTCCTATAGTGACGTCCGCGTTCCCCGGGCAGTCCGCAGAGCTATTTTTGGCGTTTTTATTTGTTTATTTATTTATTTAAACATACTGCCACTCCCAATAGGGATTATTGCATGCAGGAAGGGCAAAAAGCATAGAAAACAAAAATGACATAAAATACAGAAATACAATCCACAGAAACAATTTTACAGGTTTGGGAATTATCCTTTAAATAGTGCAAGTAATATTGTGTCGTTGTTTACGAAAATGTTTAACACCGGAAAAATGCCAAAAGAACATCATATACAGAATCCATCACACACATCATATACACATACAAGACCATGAAGCGGGAGCATTACAAAAAAGAATAAAGCTTACATAGGAGCATAAGCAATGAGATAATGAGCAATGAGTTTCGCCCTAGCTCATTAACGGTTTCGCGGCTTGCATCAGCATCACCAAAAAATGCGAATAAGGTACTTTTACTACTACTGCTGCTACTACTACTACTACTACTACTACTACTACTACTACTACTACTACTACTACTACTACTACTACTGCAATTCACGCCGATTTGAGCCACTGCCGCATATTGTGTGGCATATAATCCCTACCCCAACGTCACTGAAAATTGTTCCCGTCACTCATCTGTGCCCAAGACAAATGTACTATTGAATAGTGGTGAAAGGAAAAAGAGGAAAGACAGGGAGGTTAGCCAGCGCTGATATTGGCTGTCTACCCTGTGTTGAATAGTGGACATACTAAGGTAACACAAGACAACACGACACTGAGTCCGACATTAGAATGGTGCGCACGGACATCTCCCAGTGATCTTTGCAGAGAAAAAAAACAAAAATCCTGCAAAATGACAGAACGGCGTACACATACCGACCGCAGCGCCACTCTAGGGTGATGTGATCTGTCATGCGCACTGCCGCCGACCGCGGAGCAGGGGGTGGGGCGGGCCACAGTCGGGTCTTCTCTTTACCGCACGCCTCGCAGCACGGGGTGGTGGTTGCGCCTTCCGACCGGTGACGTCGCTATAGCTCGCGTGCCGACACGGAACGCGTGCGTCTGATATTCGCGCGAGGGGGAGGCTGCAGGTTCGGGCAGCGCTCTCCTGGTAACGCATCCGTGGCAGTGCCGTGGAACTCAGCGACAGGGCGCGAAGGCCCGCCGTAGCGCGCACTCGTCTCGGCTGGATTGGCAGAGAGGAAGGAGGAGGGGGGGTGGGATGCTACAATCAGATTACACGGGCAACCGTATATACACCGCCGCATGCATGCACGCCCCTAGACCGTAGCCAAGAGTGCGCGAGCGGATGAGCTCTGCGGATTATCCGCACCGGGTGTTCCGGGCTGCCCCGCTGAAGAGGAAAAAAGGCTTGCGCGGAAGCGACGGCGGTTCTCCTTTGTCGTTGTCGCCGAGACCGCGCTGCAGTTTTGCTAACAGGGCACGGGGTTTGCTTTCTTTTGTATGGACACTTTCTGTGCAGTTTTGTTGGTGCTTAGCAATGGAGAACGCTTTCCAGGCGGACTCCAGAAGCGGCACACCCGAATGGTGTACCACTGGTGTTTCTATTCGTTCTTGGCTAAAGCCTCTTGAGGAATACGTCATACCATAGGCATCAGTTACGATGGGCGACGAGGGAACGCCAGCAACACTCCCCCCACCCCCACCTTCCTCCAACATTACAAGGGAGGGGCTGGAGTGTGTTCCACATATCTTCTCAATAACTTGTATAAAGTCTGTACCGACTCGTAGACTTCCATCTTCTGCCAAATCTTCTTCTGCCATAACAATGTTATAGAAATTTTTCCTCACATCACTTGGGTTAAGTGACCTCACAACAAAATGGCCTTCGCCTTAAGCTCTTCATTGCGCATTTAGGTCAACCACAATCTACATGTCTGCTAACGATGACGTGCGTGACGCCGCCGTGTTCTTAGGGCAACAGTTGCAGGCCTCCGAACTTCGCATGCGCTCTGCTGGGCGCCGTGGGAGATCATCGGCCGGTTCTCTTGAGCGCGTAATAAAACTGTGCGAAGCTTGCACATGTTCTTTAGCTAAGCCGCCGTGTCGAGGTGAACTCGCAGCGGGGTTACTTCGCCGGCGATGTCTCTGTCTTCCTGCCAGTTCCCTGCAGCAGTCGACGGTATCTCTGTCGTTCGCGAACCGTTAGGCATGCGACCAGGAAGAACACATTTGTACAGAGGACATCTGTCTACTTGCTTCTAATTGGCCAGGACAGCGCCTGTAGCATTCTGCACTTCTGCAGTGTCATTAAGGAGAGTGAAGAGCTGGGCTGGTTGGTTCATGATCAATTCGACGAAAAGCCAGCACTGCAGGACACGGACAAGAGAGAACACACGCATACGCGTGTGTTCTCTCTTGTCCGTTTGAGAGACGCCGTAGTGGAGGCCTCCGGAAATTCGGCCACCTGGGGTTCTTTAACGCGTGCACGAACATTGCACAGCACACGGGCCTCAACATTTCGCCTCCATCGAAACGCAGCCGCCGCGGCCGGGATTCGAATCCCGCGACCCTCGGATCAGCAGCCGAGTACCATAGCCACTAGACCACCGTGGCGGGGCCTCCTTTCTACGGTCTATTGACTAGCCGAGTTTTGCAACTCTGTCCCCCAGTACTGGGTGGTTACTAAGTGAAGCTAAACTACGTTTCGATAACTCTTTCCTTCTTTCTCTCTCACTCCTGGCACTCTTTTGCGGTGGCGGCAAAATTTCAGCGTGACCGCCACACCGCGTCGCCAGCGTCGGCCGCGACAGCTAGCGGCGGCCCGGGCCCTATCGATCAAAGCCTTTCCCCTTCTCGGTTCCTGAGGCGACGCTCGGCGATCGATCGCGAAGAAACAAGCGGACGCGTGCCGCGATGGTGGTAGGAGACCTCCGCTTCTCTCCTCCGGGCCCTGTCGCCTCCAATGGCAGGAGAGACACAGCATCAGAAATGGGAAAGGAGTGCGGGCGCACATAGAAGGCGGGCGTTTTCCCCATCTCCTTGCTTCCTCTTCGCGCTTTCTGAACAGGGCCCAGCCGCTGAGGTAGACGGCCGAAGCCAGCCAAAGCCGACGGCGGTGCGACGCGCCTTGGACCCTCGAGGAAAGGAAAAGAAGAGAAAAGAACGAATTTCTTTCTGTTATTATTTTCACCGACAGAGGCTGCAGCTAGCGCTGTCAGCGGTGCTCGGTGATGGATCTGGTCGCCGACTCTGCACGCTCTTCGGAGGAAAGGCTCTCTAACGTCGATGCTGCCGCTTCGACCTGACTGTCATTACTGTTGCTTATGCTTCGGCCCGCTACTGCAGTGTTTCTGTGACTGACGCTGCTTTCAACGGGGTGGCTCTCCTCGCTGCATCTCCTTTGGCTGTGGGGAGCCGGCGCCTTGATACAGACCCGATCTCCGACGAGAAAAGAAGTTCCTCGTGCGCATGCAGCATTTCTTTCTTTCTTTCTTTCTTTCTTTCTTTCTTTCTTTCTTTCTTCTTTCTTTCTTTCTTTCTTTCTTTCTTTCTTTCTTTCTTTCTTTCTTTCTTTCTTTCTTTCTCGTGTTCGGCTTTTCCTGCTTGCTTGCGCTTCCCTGCGCTGCGCACGCTTGCGCCTCGGTATTCCTGGGGCTTCGCCGCTGCGCTTCTTCATTGTGCAGTGAAGCAGCGTTCGCGGGAGCAAAAAGAACGCGGCGTGGCGGCAGAACCGCTGACTCGGCGTTGCTCCTTTGTTTGTTCGATATTTCTTGCGTTTTCTTCGCTCATTCGTAAGGATGATACGCCTGCGCTAGAGGTGACCTCCACGAAAATTCGCTTTATCGATGAATCGCGAATCTCGACTTGGTGCCCTTATCTGTTCCATTCTGTTAACTTCTGCGTTTTTCGGATCTACATAATAATAATTACTACAGTGTTCAACAGTAATGTTCGCAAGGGCGAAAGTATATAGAACAAAACATCAGAAAAGGCCTTGGAATTAACAAAATATTATAAAAAAGGATGATGATCAAGCACATTTCAGATGCTTCAGGAAGCCAGGAAGGGATTTATACACACACCCAGCTGATACCACCCCACCCTCCCTCAGTCCATCCCCGCTCCACGCAAAATTTTTCCAGCTACACAATAACTTCTCATCCATATCCCCCTCCCCCCACCCCCTTCCTTACCTCTCCTAAATTGAAGTTCGGAATAAAGCCCTGATGCCTTGTAAGCTGTAGGAATGGACTTGCAGAATGCGAAAGATTATGTTTAACTGAGAGTATCTCGGAAGCAATACGATGACCGCGAGTTCTGCAAAAATATCGCCGTCAGAGAAATAAGTATTATAGAAACTACGCATCGTGTGAACAGTTCATTTCGGGGTGCAGTGGGAACGGGAAATATTGTGCTCTCTGGTTATATTAAGTGGAATACTGTTAAGAATATATATATGTTTACACTCTCTCTTTCTTTTTGCTGCTGTTAGTTCCCCTCTTTGCCCCTTTTAGTCATGTTCTTCTCCATTAACTTTCCAGTCATTTAGAGCAAAGTTATCAATTTGCTTTATACGCATGAGCTTTTATGGGTTTTTTTCGTGGCTGGTTTGCCCATATGTCATCATTGTAACGTGCTTACATTGCAAGATCGGGTGATCTTCTAGCGTTTTCCATTACGTATCTCCATCTTTATCACTATGCTGATCGGAAGGTCGCGGGATCGAATCCCGGCCGCGGCGGCTGCATTTCGGTGGAGGCGAAATGTTGAGGTCCGTGTGCTGTGCGACGTCAGTGCACGTTAAAGAACCCTAGGTGGTCGAAATTTCTGGAGACCTCCACTACGGCGTATCTCATAATCAGAGCTGGTTTTGGGACGTTAAACCCCACATATAAAATTAAATCACTATGCTTAATGGATGCCAATAATTTCTTAAATTCGTTACATAAGTATATCTTTTGCCGTACGCGCCTGCTCTGCTAATTCCATCACGTTAATACCAGTTTTCTAGCCATTCTTATCCTGTTATATTTATTATTTAGCTTGGTTATATTTTCCAGGAATATATATACTACTCGCAAACGAGAACAAAATATGCGCCTGTATATGGCGGTTCCAAAAAGGTGCCTTTCTTGACGGATATCAAACTGTCAATTTATTGTGGCTGCCAACCCATATCTTTGCTACGGTGGAAATTTGGGCTTTTTCGCTTCATGGTGATAGGTTTGTGCAGCATGGAATGAACGTGCAATGGAACACCGACGAACGTTTGACCGTATACCAGTCGAAACGCTTGTACACTTCGTCAAGGTATTGTGCAACGTCAGAAGTTAGTCATTGTGCGCACCAGGCATACGAAGCATTCCGCTTCTTTCATGTCTCCTCCCCTCTCTCTTCTACTCTATTTAACGAAAGGGAAGGGGTCAAGGGCTCGTCCTTTATTTGTTAGAAACAACTTAATGAGCAAACAGACAATGAAGCCTAGGAAAGCATAGGGGAAGTTACTTGTGGTATTGTAATTGTGGAGAAAGTAGAAAGGAATTAAAATGGACTAAAATACAAACCTGCCTTCGGTGGGAACCGAACCCACGACCTTCGGATGTCGCGTCCGATGCTCTACCAACTGAGCTACGAAGGCAGTCGTCCCCCCGTCCACTTTAGGGAGTGTTAGGCAGCGCCACTCATGGCCAAGGCGGCGTGTGTGGAACACACTTTCTTGTCAGGAGGCGTCACGTAGAACGTGAACTTAGATGAGATGGCTGCTGCCCAATAAGCCCTCGCATGCTACCTAAGGCACCAAGTCTGCCGCAACGAGGCCCAAGCTATGAAATAACGAGAGGGAAGGGGTCAAGGGCTCGTTCTTTATTTGTTACAAACAACTTAATGAGCAAACAGACAATGAAGCCTAGGAAAGCATAGGGGAAGTTACTTGTGGTATTGTAAACTCTATTATAAGATTGTATAAGATTGTATTGTAAGAGTAAACTCTGCTCTATTTAGGTATGCACATATGTATAGACGCATTATATATATAGAAGGTGTGTGTATTTATGGATATAGGTGTACTTCAATTCATTCGCTATGATTTTGTTCTCTATACAATAATGACGACTGTGGTAGGTACGTCCTGGTACAGCCTTTTTGAGAAGTGCACTATTCGCTTTTATATATATATATATATATAGTGGACGGGGGACGACCACCTTCGTAGCTCAGCGGTAGAGCATCGGACGCGTCATCCGAAGGGCGTGGGAACGGTTCCCACCGAAGGCAGGTTTGTATTTTCGTCCACTTTAATTCCTTTCTACTTACTCCACAACTACACTACTGCAATTAACTTCCCCTATGCTTTCGTAGGCTTCCATTGCATGTTTGCCCATTAAGTTGTTTCTAACAAATAAAAACGAGCCCTTGATCCCTTCTACTTCGTTATACACACACACACACACACACACACACACACACACACACACACATATATATATATATATATATATATATGCGACGACGAGAACCTCTTCGAGGTATTTATTGTTGCGGAGGAGCTGTGCTGAAGGTACGTGGAAACTGCCACACTAGCCTCCTCTCGAAAACGAAACGTAGAAAAATACAACTAGCGAACAGACTAGGCGTCAAAAACGAGAAACAAACACGAACAAATAGTATACGCAAAACGCGATAAGGTCGCCACTGGTCCTCTTCTCCGAAGGAAAGTCGAGAGAGAGTGCGTGCGATCATAATTCTTTGTAATAACAAGTTAAACACACGCCAAAAAAGGTATATAGAACACACAAAGCCAAACGAGGCACGATGCTGTATACTTCATCCCACATGTATCGCTGTTTGATAGGAGGGGGGGGGGGGGGGGTGCAGAATTCGAGTTATGGAACATGGCTCTTGAAAGCGTGGTCCTTGTGTGCAGAGCCGTGGACTCCTGGCTGTGGTCTCGTCATCGTCTTAGTTTTCCCCTGGTGGGACCGTGCGTGTCTTTTTGGTGTTTCTGCTGTTGTGGGATAATAAAAAAAAAGATCAACCGAAACAGAAAATCAGGGCTTCGCGAAGGAGAGCTTCGTGACTGTGCACCGTCCATCGTTTGGCCCGTCCCGTTCTTGCCCAGGCAACAGGCAACGGCGCATGCAGCGTCAGCGGCGCCACCGGCCGCGGCTCCCGAAGCGAGAGGGCGAGAGTCAACGTCGTCCTTTTGTCGCAAGACCTGTGCGCGTGACTGGGTGCGTCCCCGTCCGTGGAGCCGTGCTCTGTTTTTAGCAGTTCCGTGCAGCAAAGGCAAGGCTGTACGCTTCCATCGAGTGTGTACTGTTAGGGCCAGGGTTCAGTATTCAGCACAGAATACTGAACCCTGGCCCTAACAGTCGGAACTGTTAGGGCCAGGGTTCAGTATTCTGTGCTTCGGGCACTTCCGTTGCGGAACTCGCCGAAACTGCAGATGACAGGGCACAGGACACCACCAGGACTTGTTCATTGTCCTAACCCAAGTAGCCCAGAAAGTCTTGACGACGTCTTGTTAAGAGACCAACGTGTCGGAGCTGATTGTTTTGCGCTGTTGACGTTTAAGAAACGTCGCTATAGAAGGAACGCCTGCAAGCGGATGTTCAAGACGTCTCTGAGACGTCCTCGCAAGACCGAACTCAGAACGTTCTGTATGCATGAAGCTATTGAGCGTACGTTTTTACGGTGGAGTTTCGAGGTCCCTCCGAAACTGCGTCCAACACCAGCTCTCCAGAAGGCGTTTTCAAGACGTCGTTCATTGCCGAGATGTTTGTAAAACCGAAACAAAATACGTTAGCGACGTTAGAAAGACGTCGCTAACGCCTGTTGGTTTCGAAGATGTCATGTATCCATTCTTTGCTGCGCAGTGGCTTTGGGGGCGTTGGCACAAAACCATGATAATCTTTAGCTCGAAACAACAAGCTGTCGCCTGTCACCTTTCTAGCGTTGGCTGTATTGCGCTAAGAAGTATACTGCAGACTCTGCTACCTGGGGATTAGAGGAAGAGGCCTGTAGCTTCCGCAGCGCTGCATGGAACTGATGGAACAAGGTATGGCTGCTTTGCTGCCACCGCTCGCTATTTCGCATTCCGCAGTGGACGGCGAGGCCGAGCGAATGCGACGAAGCTGGCCGCCGAAGAGACGGTGAACAGGGAGCGGGAGATTCCATGGAGAAGGAGAAGAAGCGGCGCTGTGACTTGTCACGCGACGCCACTCCACAAGGCGCATAGCATTGGTTCGAAAGAACGGTTGTAAATACACAGAAGAAAGTGAAGATCGCAGGGCAGAAATGAAGCTCGTAGAAAACAAGTGTCAGATAAAGTGAGACAGCAAGACTATGTCGATTGTTCCGATTGTGAATAACGAATAAGGCGTTATAATATCGTTCCCTAATCTTTTGCGATGCAAGCTAAAAAAGAAAATAAATAAAAAGGAAGACAGCTGTGTCACTGTAAATACAGATGACCAGCGAAGCTGTAGCGGCGAAATGCTTGACGATTTTTGCATGTCACGTGGTTTTTGTACAGCCTTCGCGACTGGCCCACAGTTTTGGCTAACGAACGATGAACTCACTCACTCACTCACTCACTCACTCACTCACTCACTCACTCACTCACTCACTCACTCACTCCCGACAGTGTGCAAGTTGTGTGTATCGTATTATTGACGCATTTCTGCGTATTATCTCTTCACATCTTCACATCTACCTTGGAGACGCAGGGAATTTCCTGTCGGCGGACACAAAGAAATACGACGAACGGGTCACGCATATGCATGTTCTCTGTAAAAAATCCTAGGTGTCGTGAAAACATTCGCTTAAGAAACGTAGAGATGAAAACCAGTATCCTAGGAGTCCTTAACTGAAGGCGAAAGCTATAGGACCCTTGGTAGTCGAACCCAGGACCTAGGAGGCTCGAACCCGTAATACAATATTGCGGGAACATAACTTGTCATATATTGTGAATATTAAACGAGTACTGACACGAATTTTTTACATTCTCGTATTATCGCTGTAAATGGAAGCACTGGCGTGGAGAACCCCAGAAAGATTATCGTGGTGCCTCGCAAGGCAATGAATATTTTTAATACGGCTCCCTTAAAAGCCCACTTTCGGTTTCGATTTCGAGGGGGCGGTTTCGTAGTGACGTCTCAACATGGTCGGGCGTACGTCTGAGTCACGTAGGGACAGCAATTCGTGACAGCGTCGCTGCAACTCTGTCGTATGTTGCCAGTTTCACGTGGGGCACGCAAACAACGACTATTTCACGGTCGTCCAGTCACTCTGACAGCGATTTCGGCGATTTTTAATAGACTGTGCTCGTACGTCATCGTAGTGTCTATTGCGCTGGGGCTGGCTTGCTGTGCTGGGAGACGAAAATTTTAAAACAAAACTAAATATACTGTATGTGTTTCCTGGCTTCCGCGTGCGGAAGACGTTAACAATACATGGCTAGAAAACGAAAAAATGTGCATTTTGAGCCGCCGCAAAATCGTGTCAGTATTCTATTAACGTTCATTCCCGTGTGGCGCTATGCGCATACCCACAGCCAATGTCTGTATGAGCCAAAGGTGACATTTTATTACCGTTAATAGACGCTACTTCCCAGGATCTCAAATTGATGGTGTCATAACACATCTTTCGTGTCATTCATTCATTCGTAACCACCCGTGTCAGTCTTGACACGTATAGGAGTAAACGAGAGGTTAGTGTTTTCTTTCCATTGGTTTCCTGTCTACGGACACAAGGAAGTCTGGCTGACGAGTCACAACAGAGCTTCGCTGCAAAATGAAGCTCTAGGATTGGTAATAAAACAACTGTCAAACAATGGGAAGCAGAAAAATAATGGTAGTTGTGATTCTGAATAGAACTTAGGGTGTAATGGCGACGCATAATTCGTTGTGTGGCAAACGTTCTCTGAGAACTTACTAGGAAATTTCGAGTTTGACGTTAATTTCACGCCTTGCTATCTTAAGTATGTATTATTACCTAGTGTATATAAATTACTTCACTTTTCACGTGTTAATGTTCGTTCCTTTTCTGGTATGTTCAGCTGATTATTAAACTGTCAACAGTGTGCCTATATAAACGTGAAATACATGATTCTGACATGTAGCGGTATGTTCTATGCTATATAACGTTATATTGCAAGCATTTCGCCTTACTCTGCGTGTTCCGCTGGACTCCGAAACTATATACATTCTGATGCGCTGGGTCCAATCTCGCCGTTTTTTAAACTCCGAATTTTCACGTTTGCAAAATAATGCTCAGTTGTACAACAGTGCCGCACAACTTGTCCTGTCAACGAAGGAAAAGGTCGAGATGCCAATCTGGGCGCAAATGTAGCATTGTTGCAATAGCGTATCCGCCCTACAGTTAGATTATAAGGATGACATTGTAGGACGAATTGTTTCGCGCAGAGGTGGAGGCCTTGTTTTCATTAACAACAAGATTGTAAACCTGTAAATTTTAATGAATTGCTCACTCAAGGGAGGAGTCTTTAGGATATCTAACCTTATCGCAAAGTCCTCCTCGTAGTAAGGATGAAATTTAGAACTCTTTAAACAGTGCGGCCAGTTTTCTCAGATTAAAGCAGGGAAGGCACATTAAAATTATGTTGATACATACTCTTTGCGCAGCCATACGCACCTAACATGATAACATTTCTGTTAAGACCACACAAAATGACAATAATGTCAGTTCAGACATCGATCACAATCTCAGTGACAACAACAAAGAACGAAACACTACAAATTTGTAACAATGAAATATGCTCGCGGCTCAGTATAAGGACTTTTGGATCAGCAATGACACTGACGCTCTTGTGAAGCAAACCAGTTCTCGTTCTTGGTATATAACTGATCATTGTTGATTTTTTACTCGCACTTGTTACAGATCATTATGTTGTTCTGGAGAAGAGATGAACATTCGAAGTAATTAGCGCTGGAAGGCAGTATGATCAGAGCATGGGGATGCTTATGACTCATTGATGCTTCAGGTGAATGAGGTATACCTCCCATGATGTAAGTTCTTACTATTTTTTATGGTAGCCGGCACATTGACTTTTTCCGTGTTAGCCTTTGGTTTGAAATTTCTTAATGTTGTAGGGTGCCTGCGTTAGTAAGTGGCTTATCACAATGATATTCACATGCTCAGATATGGGCTTGAAGTTAAACCATAAAACATTGAGGTCCATTTCTTTCTAATAACACTGAACGTATTACGCCAGAATTAATGGCACTAGGGTTATTAAAAATATTTTTAGTCTAAAAGAATTCAGCGTTTCACTTCAATGCTGTCCGCTTTACAACACTACAGCGCACAGTTCTTTGCCGAACCCGTGAGCTGTTTCTCCGCGAAATTTAGTCATTCGGTAATTGCACCACACACCGCATCTGTCCAGCGTGTCTCACAGTCACGAACCGTCCGACGTGTCACTGGACCAGTCGCTTCAAGAGTCAAGTACATACTGCGGCGGCAGAACATGTGTATACATTACAGCTCGTCAAAAGAGGGAGCGTCCGGCGGCACAGTGTTCCTCGAAAATCGTCTGCTTGTCCTTTTTTTCTTTCTTGTCGTCTGCTTATTGCGCGATCGCTATTGAGTCGTCGTCCGCGATTGACAGGGCGGCGTTGAGTGAAGCATACCGCGTTCTGCGACAGGGTCCTCTCCAACGGTCCTCTGCTGCCGTGGTTGTCTCCGTCTGCTGACTCCTGGGGACCACATACTTCTCTCATTTCTCTATCTTTTTTTGTAGGTTGCTTTCTACGCAAGCGTATAGAGACGTCATCATTGAGAGACACAGCCATCTCACCGCCCCTCCCGTTTCTTTCTTTCTTGCCGTTCTCTTCCTCAAGCTCCGGTCAGGGGAGCGGCCAGTACACGTGTATGCAGTACGCCTGGACTGCTGCGCGTACTTTGCGCAAAAAAGTACTAACAACCACAACCACAATATAGTCATCATGCGAAGAGAGAGGGTGACGCCTTGCTGCGTCCGAAGCGAACTCCCTTCTCCACGAGACACGCCACCAGGGGCCCATTCCCTCGCCACTTGTGCGGCTTCGAGGTCTTTACGCAAGTGATAGCTAGTTGTCTATATGGCTGCTCGTAGAAAGATGTAATGCATGCGCCTCGCAGCCCAGTTTCTCCGAGGCGCACGCGCACCCGCAGTAGGGGGCTTCGAGGAGGCGCCTGCGCCTACAGTTGTCACCGAGGGGGAGCGCTGCAGGAGCAAAAAGATGGCTGCTTTGCAAGACAAAAGGGTGGTCGCGCAGAGTGAAGGATCATGGACGGATACGGACGAACGGGGTTGCGTCCGTTCCGGTGCAAAAGAAACGTCTTTTTCGACGTTGTTGTGGTTCGTTGTTGTTGTTGTTGCGGTGCTTTCCAGTTCCTCATTGTTGTGCCTAGGCCGCGGTGGTGGTTCTTTCTATGGACGCGAAAATAGGCCTGTGAACTGTGTGTTATCAGAGGACGTTAAAGAGCCTGGAGTTGTTGAAATTTCTGGGGCCCCCCACTACGGTTTGCCTCATAATCATATTCGGGTTGTTGCATGTGAAACCCTGGCAATTATCATTAATTATTATTATTTTGCTCCTCGTAGGTGTCACTGACGCGACTACCTTTCGCCATTTTGTTTTCCTATTTTGTTCTTGGTAATATATCTCGGTGCATAGCTCCTTTTTGACCGTACTATTTCTCATTGTAGTGTCTGCCATTGTCCTGGTCACACGAGCAGAGTATCGTCCGGGTGCACGAGCCTGTAGTATTCGAGGCACGAACAGTGCCATGTATGCCTCTCCCATGTCCATCCCTCTAGCTAAACTCTGTTATTGAATGCTATGCGCTACAGTTTATTTCAGCTTGGGCCTTCACACGAACTGATTAACATTGTATGTAATTAGTTAAATCATTGTCAAATGTTCTTACGATGTCAGGTTTTGCAGCGAAGCCTGTATTGTCCAACGTTCGCCGGCACCGTGTAGTCGTAGTTGTGGTCGTCACGCCAAAACCAGCTGCCTCCAGAAAAGTGGTACGCCTGGCGCCCTCTATGAAGTGACAGAAGACACTAATAAATTACTTCCGCCACTTCACAGAGGATGCACTGGAGTGGGAAAAGAGTTTGCTATCGGTGCTGGGGTTTGAACCCGGGCCTCCGCCGTCCGAAGGTACATTAGGCACATTAGTAACGTACCTTAATTACTTTTCAGAAGTAATCTTGCGACCTATGAACGAGATTAAGGAGCAGCAGCTAAAAGCAATATTTTTGAAGTTGTGTTTCCGAAAATGCAGAGAATGTATAGTAAGGATACGGCGATTGCCTTCATTTTTTTTTTTGTTCCGCTTTTTAAAAATATGTCTATGGTCCTGCACAAAGAATTCCGAAAAGCACGTGGGTTTAACTTAGCTGGTTGCCCGAATGTTCCCCTATAAGTGCCCGAATGTTCATTTGAATCTGCGGATGATATTGTTCGAGTGCCCGGATAACGGAAGGTCACATGAAGGTTGCCTGAAAAAGCAAGCTAAATGACGTTGCACCCAATACGAGTGCACTGAGTTCCTGCTCAGTTTTTGCAGAACGATGTCATTGTACTGTCAGACTATTTCTACCCAAAAGCTTACCTTAGAGTTTGCTTGTTTGCAATACACGGGAACGGCAACTGTATACCTTAGACTGTTTACACCACAGCATACACCCAGTAGTGCCTAGCTGACACAAATAAGCTTATCTCTGTTTCAGTCAGCTCGCGCTTTGAGTGGGAGCGATAAATACAATGTTGCTTATTTTAGTACGAATGAGCCCTACTGAGTCAGTCTGAATACGATATGAATGGAATTTTCGTGCGTGAGCGATGCTATAATGTAGAGGACGTCTGTTGTCCTGTGTAGGGCCCTCGATATGCGCCCCATGACATCATTAGCACTCACATTTTCGAACAGGTGGCTAGATTATGGCCTAGCAGTTATAGGATCGTTAAGGTACGCATGTGCAATACTAATACACGCACACGGTCACCATGGTTGGTCTTTGCTTGGCCTGGGACTCATTGGCATAAGGAGGCAACCACTTACATCGCTGGCACGTGTACGTTGGATTTTGCTGCATCCACCCGGTCTTCATCGAGAATTTCAATTTGGAAGAAAGGGGGGCGGGGTGTCTAGCTGGTAGGGAATGGTGGTGTATAAGTACTTGGCTTACACAGAGAACGGCAAAGGCTTTAAGAAACTGCTTCGTTAAAGGGAGCTGCAAGCTGGAAACGTACACAAAACAAACGTTCCACGCCCTTCAACATATATACAGCGTCGCCACGCTGGTCTACTGGCTATGGTACTCAGCTGCAGATCCGAGGGCTTCGGGATCGAATCCTATCCGTGGGGCTGCATTTCGATGGAGGCCGCGCTTACTGCGCGATGTAAGTGCACGTTAAAGAAGCCGAGGTCCTTGAAATTTAGAGAGCCCCCCACCACGGCGTCTCTCATAACTATATCGTAGTTTTGGGACTCAAAACCCCAAAAATCAATCAACAGAATATACACACGCCAAGACTCTCGAGAACGCGAGATAACATGGTCACTATCACTATCGCTATCGCTTCGTCTGTCAACGGCGATGCCACGCTCCGCGTTCCACACGCCAACGCAGCACTGGTGGTAATATTTCGACACACGTGAACGAGCGCGGTAAAGCTTATCGGATAAGGTGTCCAGCTGATAGACTCTAGGATGCCGGTTCGATTCCCGTCCACGGCGGCCGCTTCCCGATGGGGCCGCAATTTGCAGTAATACTGCTTCGTATAACTCCAAGTTAGGGGCACACATGAAGTGCCCCAGTCCTAAGTGATCCTTATCTGCAGTTTCCCTAGTGGGGCTCAGCAGTTCATAGTAATATCGCAGTTCTAGCATACGTAGACATCACTGGTCCTCCTGGACGTTAGAAATATTCCTTCATTGTGTACTTAAATCTCGGCCGTTGAGCTCCAGTGTTTGCGTACGCACATGATGATGATGATGATGATGAAAACTACCTGGCACATATCGGAACTTGGTCGGGCATTCTATATCCCGGGGGCCACCGCTGACCTTCTTGAAGCCCTCAAGGCTCGGCCCGCTATAGCTACATCTTCCAGTCGAAATACAGAGCGACGAAAGAAAAACCTATTTCAACGGGCCCACCTCGCGAAGCGACACACTGCCGCATCACTTATACAGGCTCTCCAGGACGATTGGCACCTCTCGATATACAGCTTCGATCGGGCCGCGGCACAGATTTCTAGATAGATGATATGTGCACTCCAACCACATACACACACTCGATATGCGGGACCGCGGTGTGGACGGACAGCGCGAAAATTGCCAGCCACGTTTGTATACGCGTGGGTCTGTGCGTGCGTTCTGATGCAAAGCGTGCCGCGGCCTGTCGATCGACGGTCGAGATGGCTGCCGTCTCAGCATGTGCTCGCGTGCGTCCTCGCGCTCCTTGTGACGCAGCGGGCGTGCTTCGACGGGGACGGGGACAGGTCAGCCGACGGATGGGTGCGGCTCGACTCCCTGTACACGTCGTACACACACCGCGCGCCGAGGGGTGCGACGCAACATCAGGCCGGCCTGGGTTCCTCTCCGAGGCCCTCGTTCGCTTCGCCGAAACGTCATCGTGCTGGCCTTTCTTGGCTGTTGCGTACAGCGTACCCTCCTCTTTCTTGCCTTCTTTCTTTTTACATCTGTCCTGTCAGTTCTGTGCACTGGGGTGGAAGCCACCGCCTTTGACTATCGCGTCCTTGATAAAGTGGAGAGAGGTATATAGATTGAGTTAGGAGAGATGGGGCGGGGTGGGGGGGAAGTGGAGCGGCGGACGACGCTTTCAATCATCATGCAGTCACTTGTGTTTTCGCGCGTTCTCGTTTACATGCCGGGTGTGTGAGAGAGTCTGTCGTGCTGCGGTCCGGTCGCGCCTCCTAGTTTTAATTGTCGCCTCGTTCGAAGTCGCATTTTGCTTTTGTTTTGCTGTGAGCTATAAAAGAATGGCGTTCTGTTGTTGTTCGTTACCCGGGATGTCCCCGCGGGTGAAGTGTATAAGCCCTCAATTACGCGTTGGTTTGGGTTTGGTTGATTGGAGAGATAAGCTTCGCAGTTACATACGAGCAGTTTGTTCTAACTAGGAGACTAAGAGAGATCGAAGTAGGGCGTTTAGCGTCTATTAGTCGTGGCTATAAGCCGGACCCAGGCCACGAAGAGCAGCGTTCCAGTGCAGCCGCGGTTAGTGTTTTACTAGTATACTATGTGTACGTTTACTATGTGACGGTTTGGCTATTACAGCTTGGCTATATGAGATACTTGTGTTTGGACATTGACCAGGGTTGGATTTGCACTCTGTGCCTGTAATTGGAATGTACTCGACTCATAGTCGGACTGAACGGCAGTCGTGGTTGGACATGGACAGTATTCGGGCATGGTCATTTGGTTGGACTTTTGGTTGGACTAGACGACAGTAGTGTTTGGACGTGAATTGTGGTTGATGTTGGACTGTATACATATGTTTGACTATACATCACTTGCAGTTGTACTGAACTACAGTTGTAGGACATGGGCCGTGGTTTAGCTTGTGCTGTATGTATACATATGGTTAACTCAACTTCTGGTTGGACTGAACTAGAGTTGTGGTTGGAGATGCGCCGAGGTTCGGCTTTGTACAGTACGCATACGGTTAACTCGCCTTGCGGTTGAACTGAACGAGAGTGGTGGTTGGACATGGTCTGTGTTTTGGCTTTGACTGTATGCATATGGTTTGACTATATACTTCACTTCTGGTTGGACTGAACAACAGTTGTGGCTAGACATGGACCGAGGTTGGGCTTTGCACAAAATACATATGGTTAACACAACTTCTAATTGGGCTAAATGACGGTTTTCTTTGGACATGGTCTATGTTTGGGCTTGGACTGTATGCATAAAGTCTGACTATAGTTAAAAGGACAGAAAACTGAACGAGTTGGTAAGGATTCATAATGTACAGAACAGGCGTGCAACCACAAGTGGGCAACACGGCGTTGTTGTTGTCCGCTCCTCTTCCTTTGTGTCCGTGGTTCGCCCGCCTGTTCTGCACATTTTGACTACTTCATTTCTGGTTGGACTGAACAGTTGTGGTTAGACGTGGACCGTGGTTGGGCTTTGTACAGTTAACATGTAGTTGACTCAAGCTTCTTGTTGTATTGAATGACTATTCCGGTTAAACATAGTCTATGTTTGTGCTTGTACTGTATACGTAGGGTTGGGCTATACATCACTTCTGGCTGGACTGAACAACAGTTTTAGTTAGACATTGACCCTGGTTCGACATCACTTCTGGTTGGACTGAATTACAGCATTGTTTGGACATGAACCGTGTTTGAGCTTGGACTGTGTACGTCTGGTGCTACGAGTTGCTACGTCTTGTTGCTCTCCTGGACATCTCGTTCACTTGGTGCAACCAAAATTGGCAGGAATAGATGACGAACATGAATGATTGATCTTGACAATCATTAAACAGGTTTGTCTCACTTCAAATGCATCTCGGCATCAAATAGCGATACAGAGGTATCACTCAGCCTCCTTTGTTGCATGATTGCCCTGTGTTGCTTATGTGCTAGACACCCATCTTCCGTCGTGAATAAAATCGTTTGGTAGTTGGCGCTCTGTGTGTCCCTCTCTTACGTCTATTATGTTAGCACCCTGCAAGTATGTGTACTTATAAGCTGAACTTGTGTTTCTCTTTAGGGGCGTCTCTTTGTCTACCGCCTATCTCGCGCTAACCACGTGACACACGTTCCGCGCCTGCCCGTCCCTCCGGCAGTCTCGTCTCTTCCCGGAAAAGACGTTAACCGCCACGCGGGGAGATGCGTGTGGGTATATACATAAGGCGAGTTATGCATCTGCCGCGAGCGTTTGTCGGCTTTGCTGTTGGTGCTGCAAGCAAAAAAGTTACGCGCATACAGTAGAAAGAAACGTTAAGCCATAAGCACGTGCAGACGTGTACCGCCCACCCCCAGCCCACCTCTCCGCCACCTTTTCGTACCTACTCAAGGAAGAAGACAAAGGAGGCGGGGCCAAGCCAGGGGATTATGCCTGTATGTATATACGCACACATTGTTCACAGCTTGTTACCGCGCGGTCGACTCTGCTGGGCGCGCGTCCAATTAGGTGTCTCGTATATAGTGGTCGCATATGTACAAGATGTGAAGAGCTGTTGCTTTTGAGTGCTGCGATGACGAAGACGACGAACAAGATGCGGAGCGATATGTAGGTTATAATTACGCTGCCATAATCAATGTCCCGTCATGTCACTGTCAGCGGGGCTGCCTCTCGCCTTCTCGCGCGATAGGTCATGTTGCGTACACATGAAAGAGCCTGCCGCCCGCTGAGGATGCGTACACGGGCGATCAGTTGTCTAAACAGGAGTGTCGAGGGCTGGCGTACATAACACGGGTGGATGAGCTCGCCACTTGCCCTAAATGCCGCTCTGTTTCTCGTCCGCAGATGGTTTTAAAGATAAGGAATGTGCCTGTTTACGTCCACGTTGCGACTCACGTATTCATGCTGTAATGCATGGGTGGAGTTGGCTCATATATGCAGACAAGCTTTGAGATTGTGACAGGCTCATGCGTACCCGCGTGTGAGTGTAGGCATCTATCTATCTATCTATCTATCTATCTATCTATCTATCTATCTATCTATCTATCTATCTATCTATCTATCTATCTATCTATCTATCTATCTATCTAGCTAGCTAGCTAGCTAGCTGCTATACGTCTTGGTGCTCTCCAGGTCATGTCGTTGACTTGGTGTAACCAAAATTGGAATGAACAGATACCGAACATGAGTGATTGATCTTGACATCCCTAACCGGATACACTTGTCATAATGGTCATAATTAACGGTGACGTGACCACGTGGATCCGTGCTTGGTCCCGGGTTTGACAGACACAGACGAACGTGCTGTAATGAGAGAAGGCAACCAACGATAGACATCGAACCTGATGGGCACGAGAGGTGCCAAGCAAGCAAGCAACCACTTGACCACGACGGCTCTTGCTACAGGTACGTATCGCAAATAAACCTGCCGTATTGGTAGTTGGGGCGATGGTGTGCTTTTCTAACTAGTTACGTTTGTAATAATAATTGATGGGTTTGTACGCGCCCAAACCACGATTTGATTGAGACATGCCGTACAGTGGACGACTCTGGGAATTTTGCCCACTTGGGGTTCTTCAAAGTCCAACTCCGGCGATTTTTCTAGGTCAGTGGATCCCGAGAAAGGTTGCATGGTTACGTTCCTCGGTACACTTCCGTCATTGAGCAAGCACAGGCCCGAGAAATGCGAAAATTTCTTAGGAATCAATTTTAATGATTACGTTAACCAGCCCACCTGGCTTCCTACAGTTATTTGCCACACTTTGCGTTGACGTCATCAGTGGAAAGGCGACAGGAGCGCTCCGGTATCATACCATGACCTTCGAGATCCGCACGCGCCGACATTACCGCCAGGCGAAGGGCGCATGCGCAGTCGCTCTAGCCAACGAGGTGTTGCTCCGGCGGGTTGACTGATGTGACGTCACTGCTGGGTTGGATTTCGGTTACGGTGTCATGCTTCCTTGCTAACTAAAAATTATTTTCACATATGTTGAGCATTTCTACTACCGGGAATGTGACATGAGCGCCTCAGGAACACACAATCAACATTACCTTGATATGCTCGAAAAAATCGCCGACTCCAGCAATTTTTCGAGGTCAGGGGATCTCAATGAAAATCGCTTCGTAAGTATTTAGGCACACTTGCGTCATTTGTGCGAGGTTACAGGCTCGAGGGATCCGCAAATTGCTTACAAATGATTTTGTGCTGATTACCTCAACCGCTTCGGCCTTGCTTCGTATAATTATTGGCCACACTGTGTGTTGACGTCATCATTGGCAAAGTGACAGAGCGCCCCGGTACCATACCATGGCCTTCGAGATTAGGCTCGCACCGCTAACCTTCGGCCGGCGGAAGTGCGCATGCACTGTCCCATCATGGAAAACGGGGGTTGGTCAATTTGACGTCACTTTTGGACTGAATTTCGGTTTGGGTTTCGCGCTCTTTCACTCGTTAAGAATTATTTGCGCATTTGCTAAGTATTCCTCCTATCATGAGTGTGACAGGGGTGCCTCCGGAATATACAACCACGCTTGCTGTCACGACTAGCGAGGCTGGCAGTTCACCCTCTTCCCGACAGAAATCAGAGGCGCCCTTTATGCTTCTGGGTGTAGAAAGAACCGCCGCCTGGAACACCAGGTCGTCTGTCTGTGCATCTGGTGTGGACTTCCGTTCCTAGATGTCCATGTTCCCGGGCACTAGGTTATGCGCCATTTCACGGCCGCCCTCGACTCGATCACGGACAGCGATTCACCGCTTCAGAGTCGGCACCCAAAAAGGGGCCCTGCGAAACTTTTTCGACCGCCTTCTGGACCACTGTATTGTGTGTAGTGTCGAATAATGGGATGAACACACACAAAAGTTACCAGAATCGGTGCTCGGGAACTGAATTTATTTGTCCACGAAGTTCGGAACACCAGTAGGCGGCCTGAAAAAGCGTTCTTCCAAACAGAGCGCTTCTATGCACAGAGAAGCCGGAAGTTTCTCATCAAGGTGGCCTGCACCAATTACCCTCACAACGCTCTTTTTGACGGAGTTGTCATCCTGGTTACAAGGACAACGAACCACGTGTGTCGGCAGGCATGGTACAGGTTAATAAAGAGCGGCGTCTCCCCCTTAAAGGACACCCCCCCTCCAGCCAATGGTGTCGCTCTGTCAACGTCACATCGCGGCCGACCGTCTTGCGCTTGCAGGCAACGCTCGAGGCCAAGCTTTTCTGAATGCGTCCGCACCGAAAAATAGTTCCTCAGGACGACTTCATTTCGAGAGAAGATACAACTTCAGCTCAATTTTTTTATTTTCTTGTTATTACAAAACACGTTAAAGAGCTTATTTGTCAGCTGGAGTGGCGAGTTTCAGCTTTATTGCTGACTGTCAATTTCTGCTTTTCCGGGATTTCCCTCAACCGCTTGCGGACTGGTGCGACCACAAACGTGGGTAGCAACGTACACGCCACACAGGGATTTAAACCTCCCCCACCCCAACACTTCCCTAACCCCCCCCCCCCCCCCCCACCAGCTCAAAAAAAAAATCCCAACCCTGGATAAACCTTTGATGCCACACAGGCAGGAGGGCCGAAATGGTATAGGACGAACAGCACTCACTTCACGCTGAAGACCAAATGCCCACACGGGATAATGACCCCGCTTTTATCACAGAGCCTTTTGAAGCTCCGATTGACACGCAAACATTCCCCATTGCAGTATTGCAGCGGCGGCTTTTTCCCAGTAACTCCAGCGCTCACGCAGCAGACGAAGCACCACAGCGATCGTCGTTACCTAGCATGTTGTAAGAACACTGCACGCAACAGGCGAACAAGGTTTTTCACAGAACACTTTGGGATACGACTGAACGGCACTAAATTCACCCTCTGAGAGCGCGGCGACGCCGATGGAAAGGTACAGACGCGAACAGCGTAGGTGACCATTTTGGTAGAGTTCCGCAAGCTCAGAAAAGCACGCTCTTTGATGTTCTGTCGGGACACGGCCGGTCTGGAGGCGCTCCTCTAGACCGGCCGTGGAGCGCCTCCAGAGCGGCCGTGGTCGGGAGCGTGGCGTGGAGGCGGTCTGCCATGACGTCATGTTGACAGAGCGGCACCATTGGATGGATGGATGGATGGATGTTAGGAGCGTCCCCTTTATAACGAGGCGGTAGCCCGCGGGCCACCAAGCTCTACCTTTATATCTCCCTCTACAAACGTTTGTTTTCCCGAATCGCACGTATTTTGGCTGGGCGCGGGGCGGGGTCCTCTGGCGGGGAGACGCCGCTTTGTTTCTTGACCTGTACCGAGTTGTACCCTTAGTACTTCTGCTGTGTCCCTCTTGACGGGCCTCCAATGCTGTCAGCTGCCTGAGGCGACGCTACATAGCACTAGGTAATGGGGAGTTTAGCAACGGTTGCTTACCGTGCTTTCTGTACGGTAATACCATGTCGTCGTGGTCGGCACGTGGCCATTTCAGTCAGAAACACCTGTGCCGGCGGCTCTATGCGTGCAGTTAGGTAATAGTTCGGAAGGACCTTTCATCAAGTTTTTAAGGCCGAAATACACTCTGCCGGCAGCGAGGAAACGGTAATAGAGTGCTTACCGTACGGTAACTCTCCTCTGCTAAAACACCCTAATAACACAGCTGCTGCTCTAGACCGGTTCTTACCACACCTTCCCTGCAGGCCGCTTCCTGCCCCCCCCCCCACCCCCCCCAAAAAAAGAAAGAAAAAAGCCAGCAATCGTTTCCCCACGCCAAGTCCGCTGCCACCTCCGCTGAAGGCGGACAGTGAACAACTTTGACCTGTTCGAGGCTATGCTTTTTAGACTGCCGCAACTAACGCACGTGTTTGTGGGCCGAGGACATCCCTGGACATGGGCTTTTATCTCTTTTTTTTTGTTTAAAAGCGTGGCCTAGCAGCAATCAATGAATCAAAAATGCTTGTCAAACCAATCGCAACGCACCGCTAAGGTCGTCGTGGCCACGTAATTAAAAGTCACTTCCTGTGGCAAATCCGCCCTTGTGAGTCTGCGCGGTTCAAGCGGAACTCTGCAGAAGGCATTTTCTTCGATGAAATAAAATTATCACCACTTCGCTTCTGGCGCTTCCACTCTCGCCGCGGCATCCCTGCCATGCCGCAGTTCTGGAATAAGCGGTAAAAATGGCATGCTCATATCGCGTAGCAGGGGCCCTTTTGAAAAGGTTGAGACACCAAAATTTGTGCCTCGTGCTCTCGTGCGTTCTTTGTTTCAAGCATTCCTCATTGCTACAGCAAACACGACGCGCACTCGCAGAACACTGTGCCCTCGGTAAATAACGTAATTGATTGATTTCTTGGGTTTAACGTCCCAAAACCAGCTCTAATTATGGGAGAAGCCGTAATGGAGGTCTCCGGAAATTTCGACCACCTGGAGTTCTTTAACGCGCACTGACATCGCACAGCACAGGGCCTCATCATTTCGCCTCCATCGAAATGCAGCCGCGGCGGCCGGGATCTGATCCCGCGACCTTCGAATCTGCAGCCGAGGGCCATAACCACTAGACCACCGTGGCGGGGCGTAAATGACGTAATATCGCATTATTTATGTGAACGATTTCCGACTTATGCTTCTGAGTGCCGAGTTGAACAGCGACGTCACTGTTCGGGCACGCACACACTGCTGCGTCGTCTCCTCCGCACACAGTGCTGTACCTGCGCCAACGGACTGTGCTCGGGGCGCCGGATTCTCGCCTCACTTCCCTTTCTCCCCGCTTCCTTCTGTTCGCCAGACACCCGTAGCGAAAATACAAAAAGAACATTGTCACTGCTTCCCCAGTGTGGTGATTCACCGGTAACGTCACGTGGTGATTCACCGCACTGTAACGTCACTAAAACTTCCGCTGCGCTTTCGAATGACTTCGGTAGCCACGCTAGCCTGGGTGTCAGTCGCTCTTGCGATGGCTCCCAGTTAGATCGAGCGTTCAGTTAGTTATTGGAAGGGACTAAGAATGCGCTTGAAACGTTTGCTCTGCCCAACGCGAGCGCCCTTGAGTACAGAGGAAGCCAAGAGCAGGCTTTCTGTGTACTGAAGATTTGGTGTCTCGGACCCTTTTATGCATCGAGAACCGTCGTTTGCAGAAGCCTGCCTTTAGTCATATGGCTGCACGCGATGAAGGAACAGGCGTACAAGAAGCTCCGGAAGGCTTACAGATTTCGACCGCTCCGCAAAAGGATCTGCCAAGCGACTTGCAGTATGCGTCGAGCCTCAATACTGATTCCCGGAAGCACGCGTCCGGAGGGGCTGCAGGAAATTCCGGTAGGTTTCAGTTCTTATTGACAAAGAATGCTGCACGAACAACGACGTTTACTTAAAGCCAAAAGAATTATTATTCTTGCGGGGGCTACCTGATATAGCACTGTTCTGTGACTTTATGGCTGCATGTGATCTAGGAACAGGCAAACGAAAAGCTCCGGAAGGTCCACCCAATCCGGCCCCTCAGCAAAAGGATCTGCCAAGCGACTTGCAGTATGCGTCGAGCCTCAATACTGTTTCCCGCAAGCTCACGTCCGCAGGAGCTGCAGGAAATTCCGGTAAGAGTCAGTCCTTATTGCTGAAGAATGCTGTACGAACAATGACGTTTACTTAAAGCAAAAAGAACTACTATGCTCTTCGCGAGGGCCTGACTTGCGTCCGGTTCGGCCGCGATAAGATAAGCACTATACGAAGTCAGCTTTCGCGTTAGTAAAAAACAGCGCGTTCTCGCTGATTACCGCATATCTCATAATCATATCATGGTTCTTGAAAAGCCTTCCTCGTGATGTTAACCTTCGCAAGAATATGCGAGGGTGAATGCACTGAAGCGGGAAAGGCTTTCTCAGAAAAGAAAAAGCTGACTTACTATTTTTTCTTTGGAAATTGCTGATTCGATAATTTCTTCAAGGTCGTCTTCGTGAGCTTTAGAGACGCGAAGCAGCGGCAGCTGATAAGAGAATCGAGGGTCTCGATCGCTTTTATATTTCTGACTTTACGGATGCTGTTTAGTTCTTGTTATGTCAACTCAGAGCAACCTTAGCGATATCATTTGAAATTATTAGAAACCAACGTGACTCCACTTTTCATGTCCTCCGTATAATAGACTTAACTAGTAGCACTTCTAGCAACCGATTACATTGTTTGTACTTAGCTCAATCGTGCTTGCCTGAATTAGTCTTAACTTAATTATAGGCTTCTGTAAATTAGTTTTGGCCCGACTAGGCTTATCAACTCGATCATACTTGACTTAATTAAGCATACCTAAATCGTACTTGGCTGATTCAGGCTTGTCCTAATTAGTATTACCATAATTATGGCCGGCTAAATTATTCTTAGCTTATTCAGAAAGGCGTTTTAGTTTAATTAGACAAGTCTTAGTTACCCCTAGTTTAATCAGGCTTGGTATTATTAGTCATTAATTAATTACGTTTGTCTAGTTAGTGCTATCTAAAATATTTTAGCCTAATTAGCCTCAGCTACGCTTAGCTTATTCGGCTATGCTTAACTAGGCATGGTTTATATGACGACGCATGGCTCAACGAGTTTTCTGCCGACGTATAGACTGGGCAACGATTAACTTAAACAGCTTCGCTGCTATAGAATGAGCGCATGCTAACGTCATGCTAACGACACCACGATAGCACTCCTATGCCAGGCTCCAGCGTCTTGCATGATCCGCTTGTAATACACTATTTTATTCCTTTTTAACGAAGCATTCGAGTGCCCAAGTGCCAGAGCTCACTTGTGCGGCGGATACATTCTCCGTAGTGTTGCCAATATTGCGCCATAAAAGGACGTCCTAAAGGGCAACTCCGGCAATTTTTCGTTGTCCACTGATCTCAGTGAAATTTTCGGTATATCTTCTCCTCGGTACTGCAATAGTTTATACCTAGCCTGGCGGCTGCAAGTCATTTAGTTTTCCTGAAAATGAATTTTAAGATATTTTAGCGGATTCCCACGCCAGCCACCCTCTGCTTTTGACGTCATTACCTGCAACACTGCCTACCCGAGAAGGTGAGCCGTCTAAAGCAAAACAGCGATACTTCAGTGCGCAAATAGTCGCTGTCAAGTTCAGAAGATCTCAATTTTATCGTTGCATGACACCGCCACTTTCATTTTTCTGGCACCAAGCTCAAAATTTCTGATGGCGGGGAGGCTGTGACGTCATCGCATATGCTGCACGAAGCGTCTACCCGTTTCGGTCTCGGTTTGAACACACCGTTAATTCAGTTATTTAAAATTATTGGTGAGTTTCTGAGCGAATTGAATCACCCTGGCCGCTTCAGGGATATCAGTACTATTGGAAAACAGCGACATCAGAATATGGTGGAAAAACCACCGGAGTTCCCCTCTAAGCACAGCGAAGGATCATCACGGAACCGCTGGGTGGTGGTCATGCTATTGTACAGTACGCCAGTGAGCAGGTGTATTTCGTGACATAAGTGCATGTGTCAGATGATTAGTTTTGTCTACCACAGACAGATATTTGTGTCAGCTCATATCAGCTCATTTCTGTGGCCACAAAACGACCACGTATCGCGAAGCGATATCGCTACTCTTACAAAAATACCACGTATGGCGATATCAGGAATTGGGAATATCTGGCTATATTTGGCTCGTGTCCGTGTGTGGCCGTATTTGGCCAAATCGTGATGGAGGCGTATGTGGCAATAAAAGGCCTATACTCGAAGAATGTCATGTAAGACTCTGACATGCATTGGGCAAATACGGCCACATATGGATACGTGCCATATATAGGCAGATATGATTATACGGCCATATATCCGTATTTGGCTATATATGGCACGTGCCCATATGTGGCCGTATTTTCCCGATACATGCCGGTCATTCATGGCGTTCTTCGTGTAGGTCCTTTATTGCCACATATATGCCTCTATCATGATTTGGGCAAATACGGCCACATACGGACACGAACCATATATATAGCCAGATATTCCCAATTCCTGATATCGCCATATGTGGCATTTTTGTAAGGGTACCGCATCGCCCACACATTGACGATTCCAGCGCAATTTGTTCAAAAGAACAGCAACTGCTCTTTGTGGTATGCTCGAAAGACAAGGCAGAGCTAAATTGAAGTAACTGTGCCGGACCAGGGTGGCACGCTCTCGTACACACGCACTCAGTGAGGAATCTTGATGAATAGGGGAGGCTGCAGCGCTAGGCCAAATAATCTTGTACATTTTGATAGGAATACATGCAATCATTTAACACTGCTGCAGCACAAGGAACGAACATCCTCGTGGCCGTGCATGACGTATGCGCGCATGTAAACACACAGTGGCTATAGACCCTTTTCATAAACTGTAAACTAGCTTTCCTGCAATGCAGCTTGCCCTACTAATGGCGGCATTGGCAATCCGGCAAACAGCGTGTGCAAACGCAACTTGCTTGCGATTGGGCATGTAAAATGTCGATGCAGCCCTTCTGATACAAACATGCACAAAAAACAGGGCCGCAGCGTGTGCCAACTTGAATTTTGACAGCCTTCAAATAAAGACAGCTGTCGCCATTAGTAGGGCAAGCTGCATTGCAGGGAAGCTAGCTTTACAGTTTATGAAAAGCGTCTGTAGACGACGCGAGGAGCCATCCACACTTGGTAGCTTCGTGCCGCCCGCCGCTAGGCGCTGACTCTGTTCGATCTCGGGGCCAATACCACTCCTATCGCAGCAGGAGCGCGTACTGCACTGTGCGAAGCGGCAGGCCGGTTTCAACGTGAACAGGCCCCCGAGATCTGCGATTCACAGAGGAAAGGAGATACGACATGGTGGAAAGACAGCGATGGGTGTTGAACACAATGACTATGGTCGTTCTGACAGTGTTGGTCGAGGATATTCGGTTCCAAAGAATTTGGGCGCCCATGAGCGGTAATATTTGGTGCCGTCGATTGTGCTGAAGCAGCGTTGGGTTTATGAAAGAATTCGTGCAGTGCAGGGACTTAATAGTAATTCCACGGCTGATTAGAAAACCTGCACATAGATGCCTTTAGGTGGTGTGCGTTCTGGTATGTCGTCCTCCTTTTCAGTGAAATGAAAAATAAAGGGAAGTACCGCCTTTTCCAGGCAGTGACTATACCCCTCTCGCTCACTTGGTATAAAAAGAAAGAGAAAGTAAGTCCTATACATTAGGGCATTTCGAGGCAACTCCGGTGATTTTTCATTGTCCACAGATCTCATTGAAATTTTCAATATATGCTCTCCCAGACAGAGGCGAAATGTTGAGGCCCGTGTGCTGTGCGATGTCAGTGCACGTTAAAGAACCCCAGGTGGACGAAATTTCCGGAGCCCTCCACTACGGCGTCTCTCATAATCAGAGCTGGTTTTGGGACGTTAAACCCGACAAACAACAATATATGCTCTCCTCGACACTGTAATTATATCTATGTCAAGCCAGGCCGTTGCAAGTCATTTTATAGTTTTCCTGAAAATGAATTTTACATATTTTCATTGGTACCATGCGGGCCACCTTGTGTTTTTGTCGTCATAACCTACAACGCTGCCTATCCGTGCAGGCGGGCTGTCAAAAGCAAAACGGCGATACTCTAGCGCTCAAAGCTGCCAACTTCAAGAAAACTCGCGCATGCTCAACACATCGCCGGATGACCTCGCCGCTCATTTTTCTCATACACGAGATACATATTTCTGATGGCGGAGAGGCTATGACGTCATCGCATGCACTGCATGAAGAAATTGTCTGTTTGAAAAGAGACCACATCGTCCATCCGTTTATTTAAAATTATTGGCTGCGAAATTTTGGGCCACCCTTGCTGACACAGGATATCAGTGCCATTGCAAAACAACGATATCAAAACATAGGCGGGGAGGCTATGACGTCATCGCATGCAGTGCATGAAGCGTTCACTTGTTTCGGTTTGGAACGAGACCACATCGTCCATTCGTTTATTTGAAATTATTGGAGAGTTTCTCAGCAAAGGCCACCCCATGGCTGCTGCAAGACTATCCGTATACCATTGCAGAACAACGTAATCAGAACATTGTGGAAACACCACGGGACCTTAAAAAGCTTCCTTGTCCATAAACAAGCACTACAATGTTTTTGCTTCCACACGACGCACTTCAATCTGTACTCGTGGCGAATAGTAATATTGAATAGCGTTATGATTAACCCTAGTGCAATCACGTGTGTCGTGTGGCCGCCTTCCGAAGCGCCCTCCGTGTGGTTGAATGCTAACTTTTTTTACGTTCTACGTCAAATGAAAAACCGGAGATTTTTCTCTGGTTAACCTCCCTGCCTTCCGCAAAACTTTTTCACTCTCTCTCTCTCTCTTTGCGACAAATTAAATTCACGTGACGTCAAACGAATTTAGAGGTAAGTTAAGACAAACCACGTGAGGTAATCTACTTGGTTATGCGGAACGGCATGGTTGCAAAACCGCAACCCTTTGTAAAATGTATGTGTGCGTTTCTTTATGCAGAATTAAAAAATGATAAATAAGGCGGATTAACCTAATTGTTAAAGGTTCGCGAGGCTGAAGTGAAAGTGGCAAAGCAGGCCGAAGAACAAAATAAGCACAAACACAAAAAAGCGATTGCCCTGGAAGGAAAGGGAGACTTTCGCGTCTTGTTTGGGTCTCGCCGGAGGCTTTTCTGGCGTCGTCGAGGAAACCGAATGGTGGATCGAATAATTCGCTAGCCGGTCTCGTGTCGGCTGCGTGCGTTGCGTTCTGGCCAAGTGTAGCTTTGGCAGCAGTTACAATTCCCCCCCCCCCACCCCCCTCGCCCTCTCACATCTCGTCCTCCATTTCCATCAGCCCGCCTTAGCGACGCTCCGCCTTTTTCGAGGGAAGAAACCACTCTGGAAACTAAGGGGGGGAGGTTCATATATGAGTGTTGCCGGGCAAAGGGGGGGGGGGGGGAGGTGTGTTGTTGCGCCGAGTGGTTGCTGCCAAGATGGCGGCGCACGCGAGGTTTCGAGAGCTAGTACAGGCCTTGTCGTCTCCCTGTGGCAGAGTGCGCGGCTGCCTGCTTCCCCGCAATGTGCGGTCTTTCTTCTTTTACTTCGGAGACCGCAAGCGGGCTTCACTGCTGCGCAGTAGAGCGCAGCGGCATAGTTGTCTTGCGTGCGCTTCGTCTGTGTTGCTTTGGATCTCCAGTAATACGCTTCAGTTCAGAATCGTGTTTTATTCGTTTATAAAACTTAAAACACAATTTATGAAACAGGAGAGTACAGGAAATAAGGCTGTAATGGGATTCCCCATTTAATGACGTTGTTGAGCAGAACAGATCATGCGCGAAGCACGCATCAAAGTGGCCTGGAAAATAGAAGCACAATCGATGTCTAATATGCCTTCCTTGACTTCATTGTCGATTTGCTTCTTGAGGCTTTGTCTAACGAAGAAATGAGCCCTCGATCTATTTACACCTTTTAGTTCATACCAGTCAGTTATACGCATCTTTGACATTCGAAAATGAATATGCAGTGAAGCTGATCCAACCATAATAATGAATGAACTTAAGTAAGTATTATGAACCGCTGCACAGAGGAAATTTATTGAACTGAGCAGGAACAGAGGAAATTAGTCATGTGTGCTCAATTAAGTATGCTTAATTGTAACAGTAACTCAAGTGCATTTCAGTATTTTCAATATACCTCGTTATTGGACGAAATTGTGCGCACCTAATTTATGCGGGGAGTTGACGTCTATTACACTGGGCGTGTAAGGTGTCTTAATGTCGAGAGAATGCGTGGAGCTCTTGAGGTTTCTTGGCATAGCATCAAAGGCGACATAAGTTCACATGAGCGTTCAGGCATTGCTAACGCGACATCCATGGCCAGGCATCGAATCAGCAGACATGTGCCTTGTATTATCAGGAGAACTACGCATGCGGTTTCTCTCGTCACCACGCATTCAGAGTTACCTATGTCAATGATACAACATTATATGCTCAACTGGATGGAAAACCGTCGTCTCTGTGCTGCCATCACACTTACCGCTGTTAGTTTTGGGGTAAAACCCGATCTTATATCCGAATCTTACACATCAAACGTGTTAAAGCAAAATTGGGTGAGACGGGAACTCGGCGATTTTTTCACCACATTATGCCGCCGCTGTTTTACAATGGTAGTGATAGTCTTGAAGCAGGGAAGGTGTTTCAATTTACTGAGAAACTCGCCGCTAACTTTAAATAACCGACATGAACGATGTCTTCAGACAGAAACAGAAACGAGTAGATGCTTCGTGAAGCGTATGCAATGACGTCACACTCTCCCCGTGGTCAGAAATATGGAGCTGGTGCCAGAATAATGAAAGTGCCAATGTCATCCGACGATGTACTGAGTTATGCCAGCTGTTCTGAACTTGACAACGTCGATTTGAGCACTGGAATAACTCCGTTTTGCTATAAACCGCCTTCCTGCTCGTGTATGCCGCGTTGAAAAGGAATGACGTCAAAAACACGCGGTGGCCCGCACGATACTCCGCTAAAAAAAATAAAAATTCACTTTTAAGAAACCTAAGTGACTTAGTTACCTGAATTGGCATGTATTATTGCAGCACCGAGGAGAACATATATCGAAAATTTCATTGAGATCCTTAGACACTGAAAAGTCGCCTGAGTTGCCCTTTAAATCAAACTTTTCACCCCAATCCTAGTACGCATACCAACCGATTTTTACGTGGCACGGAGTTTGCTGTGCACAGGCCTAGCACTGTTGCAAATCCGCCTCGGGACAACAAAGTTAGATTGTGTTGGCTTGAGTGAATCAACGCCGACGATGTATAGTTCATTTCACAAGGCATGCGTGCGTGGCACTATACATGGACGCTGAACGACCTGTATACGATTTGTAAATTTAAGGCTGTAAATATTTATTTATTTATTTATTTATTTATTTATTTATTTATTTATTTATTTATTTATTTATTTATTTATTTATTGTACCCTCAAGGCGCGAGGGCATTACAGAGGGGAGTGGTAAACGAGAAATAGTACAAAAATTGGGTAGTAATATAACACAACAGAAAATAATACAGTGACGCAATAAAACAACAGACTAGAAATAGCAGTACATACAATGTAGTAATGAAATGCTTTACTAGTACTACCATGAGCAAACAAGGTATCACGACATAAATTCCTGCTTATAAAATGTTGGCTAATTAGTTATTAATTACTCAACAGCCATAACGATGAAAATAAGATGTTGTAATTTCCAAGTTAAACAATGTTAGCTACAGCCTTGCGAAAAAGCTTGTTGTCAGTGATGGCGACTATGTCATTGGGAAGGTGGTTCTATTGCCAGAGATGTTCTGCTGAGAAAATGAATGACTGAACGTGTTAGTATTATATGTTTGAATTCTGACTTTGAAGCGATGGTCGATACGGTGTGATAAATAATGTGGCTGAGAAATGAAATTATCTTGAAGAAATGGGTGATGGTATAACTTATGAAACAAAGTTAAGCGAGCTATATTCCTCCGAGAACTAGTGATGGAAGACATAGGTTAGCTTTCATTGAAGATATGCTGGAAGTACGGCTATAATTAGAATAAATGAATGCAACTGAATTATTTCGAACCCGAAAAAAAAACGAATGTCTAAATTGTTCTATAAAACCTCGATTTCTCCCCCGTATCACCTCAAGAAATAGCATCCGATTTTTACTCCCCGTATTTGAAAAAAAAATATAGAACTATAAAGCGAACAACTCCATTCATATATTTCACCTTGTATTATTCGTCGAACAAATTTTACGCGACATCAAAGGCTGTAATTTAGTTATGGACTGGAAAGTTTGTTGCTCCGGTGCTCCTGAATGGCAGAAGGGAGATGAAGAAAGTTAGAAAGTATTATTTATGCAGAAGCATGTTTCCCGTTCAACGCAATTTCTTTTTTTTTTTAATATCGAAGTGTCAAAAGTTCATTGTGCAAATATACATCACGTAATTCCTCAAACTTCACAAAAACAAGCTCTCGCGCCCGTCGGAGTCTTTTATCAGAATCCATCCCTGTGCATAAATTGTCTTGCTCGATAAGCGTTGTCATATGTTATGACTAACGCATCGTTACGTTTCGTGAACGATTTCACAATCTAATTGTATAAAATTAATCTGTAATTTACTTTATTAATATATGAAATAATACATCTTAATATTCGAAAATAAAGAAAAAGACTAAAGTTACATTTCAGGCTTGCGACTCCTATTCGGCAGTAAAAGGTAATATTTTGTGTTTCTCTAAAATGACAGGTGTTCGGCATGCAGCTGCCTCTGTACACCATCAAATCACAAAGGCGAATCCTTTATTTCAAAACGTTTCTAAACTCTGCCACGATTTCATGCAACATGTGAATACCAACTCTGTGTTTTAGATTATTAGATTTGTATATCTTACTAGGAACTATTCACTCACATGGCTTACCAGTCAAAACCTCAGGATTTTAAACGTGAGTGAGCATTTCCGCCACACATTCCTCAGCTTCGGCTATACTTTTATAAATCATTCGAGTTTCTAAAGCAGAATCCCGCTTATATATAGTCGAATGTGAATTCCTCTCAAGCAACGAATGCAATTAGGAAAGAAAAGTTCCCTTTAGGCTGGGCCTTGCGTTTCTCTAAGCAGAAGTTATCGGGGTTTGTGAAGAAATAAAGCTCCTTAACTTGGAAATAATGACATCAGTTGTGAGACGCATATCAAAATTATTTTCCGTTTTATGCTTATGCTTAGTCCCGCCACAATTCCTTTATGGCCATGTGGGCGTTGTATAAATAAATAAATAAATAATAAATAAATAAATAAATAAATAATAAATAAATAAATAAGCACGTGCAAGCTCTGCAATGACCAGCAGGCTTAAAGGATACGTTCTGCCGTGACAGAACCCTTAAGCGAGGCACTATCACTTGCTTTTTTCATTCATATGTGAAAAATACGGAAAGAAACGTGGGAAAGAAACTGTCATCTCTATACCGCGCATATCGCCGAAAAAATTGTCCAATTCTGGCACCGCTGATAATCACGATTCTGTGGACGATTGTGGTAGCTTCTGTGGCATTCCCGGTATTTTTCATACAGCACGTTACATTCAGCCCTCCTCAGGAATCGTTCATCCATGCATGTTTCATGATCTTGTAGCAAATTGCTACGCAGTTATAGCACGATCCGTTCGGCGATGACATATACTGAGCGCAACTGAAAGATTATCCTTGTGCGGAAGAGAGTTTGGCCGTTACGTAAGTCTAAACAACGTTGTGTGGATCACATATGCATGTGATGTTCTTAAGGTTGTTTTTGTTTGTTTGTTTTTTTTTCATTTAGAACTGTTGTACTAAAATGGCTTCCGTAACCACGACTGCGCTAAATACGTGCACGGATTATACAAATACGATCGACCGAACCCCCAAAGATGTGAGCAGTGCTTCGAAGCATGCATGTATAATCTCTCAAACCAAAGGTGACGTACTGGGGATATTACGCAATAATGCTGCGCGATGCAAACTGAAACTTCAGGACTGCGGTCCATGAACTCGGCTGTCGCGAACTTTCTGCAGTGCATATGACAATTTCACTTCGTGCGTCTGAAATCAAATAGTTGTTCATGGCCATGCCGTGGTACGTGTATTTTTTTTGCTGGGTTTATACACGGGGAGGTGACACAGGGTCCCCCCCCCCCCCCCCCCCCTGTGACAAGCTGAAGACAGTCACCTGTCTCTGGGTGTTGCGAGTTCACAGTGACTCATAGTCTGGTCTATATAGGATTTCTGCAGCAAGACTCTCATACTTCCTTTTAGGGCGAAGCTCCTTAAGCTGTGGGTCGGTTCTCGTATCGTGTAACCTACACCACTCACAATACCATGCAACACCATGCAACGCCGGGAGGCTCGCGCGAGCTCTCTCACTCTTCCATCTGCTGTCTTGTGAGACAGAGAGAGAGAGAGAGCGAAAGGCGCGCGTTGACTATGGAAACGCTTTTTCTTCGATGAACGCTGTACCAGTTCGCAAAGAAGGTGAACGCGCCCTCACCCGCGAGAGACAACGTTGGCGCAGGCAGCGTCTTCTAGCGAGTTTCTTGATTGAAAAATACCGACTGCTCGGGCTGGAGAACCGTTAACCGGCCACCCATATATATATATATATATATATATATATATATATATATATATATATATATATATATGCAATGGATCTTGACTTGCAATGAAGTGCCGGCTGGGAGATTTCACTTGTGCGTAGTTGAACCATAAGGATTCCTAGCGTGCGCGTTAACTAAATTAATCCGGAACTCGGCACGATCTATGATGAACATCCGAGCTTCGCCCACTCATCATCATTCACATCCGGGGATATGCTGTGAATCTTTTTTGTAAGGACGCTCTGGTTAACATTTCACTTGCTGAATTCACATTTAATTGACATCAAGTCACGCTTAGGCAATTTACTCTTTTTTTCATGGCCGTATTCTCTACGCCTGAGCGGCGTCAGTGACGAAATGCACGCCATGTTTTTTTTTTTTTTGGTGGTCAGTGCTCGACGAGATGGGTGACACGTATATGGGTGCGATGTCACGGCTCTGTTCTGTTGCTTGATGGAGGACTGCGGATGCACGACCCGACAAGAGTTTTTAATTGGGTGATCCCCATTGGTGGCACTTTCTCCTATACATGGAAGGTCCATTGGTAGCGCCCTGTCTGAAGAAATTCGACCCCAGCCGGCGTAGCCGCTGTAAAATGTGCGTTTCTATTAATGCTGTTTCATTCGAAGTATATAACTGTCAGTAGCGAGTCAGCGCATGTAGCTGTCGTTTCCTTGCCGGTCGTCCTATATAGTCGACTTCACGCCGTTTCTCTTCAGTACGAATCGTCCCCAACTTTCCCGTCTCGTTGTATACTGTATAGGTCCAGTCATGCTGCATGCTGTTTTCGAAATAACGACTCCTCAGGTTGTTCAGACGAGACCTGTTTCTTAGAAAGCGACGGGAAGTGGGAATTACTGAACAACCCTTAATTAAAGTTACTAATAAACAAACTTAATTGCCCATTATGTCAAAATTAGCGTCTGCTGACAACTGGCACCGGAGCATAATTTCTGCAATGACCAGCAGGCTTAAAGGATACGTTCTGCCGTGACAGAACCCTTAAGCGAGACACTATCACTTGCTTTTTTCATTCATATGTGAAAAATACGGAACGAAACGTGGGAAAGAAACTGTCATCTTTATACCGCGCATATCGCCGAAAAAATTGTGCAATTCTGGCACCGCTGATAATCACGATTCTGTGGACGATTGTGGTAGCTTCTGTGGCATTCCCGGTATTTTCCATATACAGCACGTTACATTCAGCCCTCCTCAGGAATCGTTCATCCATGCATGTTTCATGATCTTGTAGCAAATTGCTACGCAGTTATAGCACGATCCGTT
Organism: Hyalomma asiaticum; assembly: GCA_013339685.2. NCBI lineage: Eukaryota > Metazoa > Arthropoda > Arachnida > Ixodida > Ixodidae > Hyalomma > Hyalomma asiaticum. Next base: position 39,969,987 of record CM023488.1, on the reverse strand, counting down.
CGGCGATGATATACTGAGTGCAACTGAAAGATTATCCTTGTGCGGAAGAGAGTTTGGCCGTTACGTAAGTCTAAACAACGTTGTGTGGATCACATATGCATGTGATGTTCTTAAGGTTGTTTTTGTTTGTTTGTTTGTTTCATTTAGAACTGTTGTACTAAAATGGCTTCCGTAACCACGACTGCGCTAAATACGTGCACGGATTATACAAATACGATCGACCGAACCCCCAAAGATGTGAGCAGTGCTTCGAAGCATGCATGTATAATCTCTCAAACCAAAGGTGACGTACTGGGGATAATACGCAATAATGCTGCGCGATGCAAACTGAAACTTCAGGACTGCGGTCCATGAACTCGGCTGTCGCGAACTTTCTGCAGTGCATATGACAATTTCACTTCGTGCGTCTGAAATCAAATAGTTGTTCATGGCCATGCCGTGGTACGTGTATTTTTTTTTGCTGGGTTTATACACGGGGAGGTGACACAGGGTCACCCCCCCCCCCCCCCCCTGTGACAAGGCTGAAGACAGTCACCTGTCTCTGGGTGTTGCGAGTTCACAGTGACCCATAGTCTGGTCTATATAGGATTTCTGCAGCAAGACTCTCATACTTCCTTTTAGGGGCGAAGCTCCTTAAGCTGTGGGTCGGTTGTCACGTATCGTCGTATCGTGTAACCTACACCACTCACAATACCATGCAACGCCGGGAGGCTCGCGCGAGCTCTCTCACTCTTCCATCTGCTGTCTTGTGAGACAGAGAGAGAGAGAGCGAAAGGCGCGCGTTGACTATTGAAACGCTTTTTCTTCGATGAACGCTGTACCATTTCGCAAAGAAGGTGAACGCGCCCTCACCCGCGAGAGAAAACGTTGGCGCAGGCAAGCGTCTTCTAGCGAGTTTCTTGATTGAAAAATACCGACTGCTCGGGCTGGAGAACCGTTAACCGGCCACCCATATATATATATATATATATATATATATATATATATATATATATATATAGGCAATGGATCTTGACTTGCAATGAAGTGCCGGTGGGAGATTGCACTTGTGCGTAGTTGAACCATAAGGATTCCTAGCGTGCGCGTTAACTAAATTAATCCGGAACTCGGCACGATCTGTGATGAACATCCGGAGCTTCGCCAACTCATCATCATTCACTCCGGGGATATGCTGTGAATCTTTTTTGTAAGGACGCTCTGGTTAACATTTCACTTGCTGAATTCACATTTAATTGACATCAAGTCACCCTTAGGCAATTTACTTTTTTTTCATGGCCGTATTCTGTACGCCTGAGCAGCGTCAGTGACGAAATGCACATCATGTTCTTCTTTTTTTTTTGGTGGTCAGCGCTCGACGAGATGGTGACACCTAATCCGTAAGTGTATATGGGTGAGATGTCATGGCTCTGTTCTGTTGCTTGATGGAGGACTTTGGAGGCATGACCCAACAAGAGTTTTTAATTGGGTGATCCCCACTGGTGGCACTTTCACCTATACATGGAAAAGCTCCATTGGTAGCACCCTGTCTGCAGAAAGTCTGCCCAGCCTGCGTATATCCGCTGTAAAATGTGCGTTTCTAACAATGCTGTTTCATTCGAAGTATATAACTGTCAGTAGCGAGTCAGCGCCTGCATGTCTGTCGTTTCTTTGCCCATCGTCGTATATAGTCGACTTCGCGCCGTTTTTCTTCAATATACGAATCGCCACCAACTTTCCCGTCTCGTTGCACTGTAGGTCCAGTCATGCTGCATGCTGTTTTCGAAATAACGACTCCTCAGGTTGTTCAGACGAGACCTGTTTCTTAGAAAGCGACGGGAAGTGGGAATTACTGAACAACCCTTAATTAAAGTTACTAATAAACAAACTTAATTGCACATTATGTCAAAATTAGCGTCTGCTGACAACTGGCACCGGAGCATAATTTCTGTATACCCAGACCGCAAGAAGTCTCTCGTCCGTATAGAGAGCGACCGCTCAAAGTTAAGAGAATATTCGCATATATATGCCTGGGCGTCAGAAAGATCTGCATGAATGAATGCCCTGTTATGTTATGTTATGTGGGGTTTAACGTCCCAAAACCAGCTATGATTATGAGAGACGCCGTAGTGGAGGGCTCCGGAAATTTTGACCACCTGGGGTTCTTTAACGTGCACTGACATCGCACAGCACACGGGCCTCAACATTTCGCCTCCATCGAAATGCAGCCGCCGCGGCCGGGATTCGATCCCTCGGCCTTCGGATCTGCAGCCGAGTGCCATAACCACTAGACCACCGTGGCGGGGCGAATGAATGCCCTGGGACAGTTACAAAGTGTATCCAGAAAGTCTACAGATTCGGTATAAACAGCAAGGTCGATACCGCAGAAAGCTGACAAGTGTGACAGGGAGTGCACAAATTGTTCTCAAAAAAGGTGGAACTCACTTTTGTATGGGGGATTCAATAGTGCCCCTTATAGTGAACCGAAAGGTGTAACGCATTTAGATAAGCTGTATACGGCTCGGTTCTAGCCAAAAGTGCGTCTACTGAGTTGCTTCGGCAGTGACATTTGCAGTGATGGGGTCCATCCCACCACCACAGCTCTGCAGGTCTCGTTCATTCTTCACAAAGAGGAAGGCTACTGAACTTTCTCCTACACCTCCGTGCACGCTCACGCGACATTCCAGCAGAAAGCCTTCGAGCTGTTTGCAAATAAATAAATAAATAAATAAATAAATAAATAAATAAATAAATAAATAAATAAATAAATAAATAAATAAATAAAACTAACGTGAGGTACCGCTTTATTCCAGCCGAGCGCGAGCTGCAGCGGGCAAAAACGAACCGGGAAGCTGATGATGATATGTACAGATGAGGAAGATGTACAAGTAATGATGATATGTACAGATGAAGAAAAGGCGACCGTTTGTTGCGCTCACACTAAATGTTTCGTGGATGCAGGCAGATGCATTCGAAACTGGCACGAAAGCTTGTCGTACGCTTGGATGTGCTGAATGTTGGCGCTGGATCATGTTATTGCATAGTACGGTCTGTATCGACTGCAGCATTACCAAAGATCGGTTTCGGCTCAGTGGAACGACAACAGGACTGTGTCCCTGTGTGTGTGGGTGTGAGAGAGAGAGAGATGGTATCGAGTACGACAGAGGCTAAGCAGTGCGTGACGAACGAAAAGGTCTCCCACGATCGAAATAGCTTGTGTGCACATTATTGTCATGACTGCATGCAGGAGGAAAACACGTGAACGACTGAGAATGCATAACGAAAACCAAGTCTGACTGCAGGATCTCCGTTAGTTGTATATGTCGATTACCTCTGCGTTTTGCGAGAGACTGGAATATACCCGTGAAAGTTCCGTGGAGGTGTTGTCAGATGCATGTAAACACGTGACAATATGCGCGCTCTAGGTGCACACATATAACCATGACAAGCGTATAACCGCAGCTTCGCCTATCAGGTATCGTAACCTTTACATATACTGCTATAACCTTTACATATAGGTTGCTTTTCTGTGCGCCACATCTCCTGTTAAAAAATTCTTAGGCCTACACACTTAGCACGGTAACCTTTAGCCTATTTTATAGGTAAATAAATATGTGAAAATATGCTCCTTTACTAAAGGTGAAAGTGTTTTAACCTTTAGTAAAGGAGCATATTTTCACATTTTTGTGTACCTATAAAACAAACTGAAGGTTACCGTGTTTGGAGTTAACTGCTATGAGGGCTCTTAAACTCTATATACTGCTTAAGGTACTAGCAAGAATTTCATACACTTTCGCAATTTCGCTATATAGCACTGAAGTGCCGAGAACCCTGATATGAGTGCCGTGGTTTCTCGGAGCGTAATGAATACGTATGTGTTTACCTTACAAGCCTATGCAATTTCCATTTCGAGGGAAAGGTTTCACGGTGATGGGCCAACGCAGCCGCACGCGTCTAATTCATGTGACGTCAACAGGTCATGATAAATAGAAAAAAAAAAAAGTCGCAGCCACTCCATCGGCTTCTGTCAGTTGGTGCACGCCGAGGACCATCTTATTGTCGAGCAACCCCGACAAAGATTTCGGCGATTATTAGGCGATTGTGTTTCACACGTCACGTACTGTCCATCGTAATGGTGCTGTCTTGCAGATGGTGGACGACAAAAACTTGAAAGTCAAAGTAAATACACTGTACGTGTTTCCGGGCTCTGGCGTATGCTGTGCGTCAAACAAAACTAAAAATGTTCATTCTGAACAGCCACAAAATCTGATACCCGTTTAAGTGTAACGTGCCCAGCGTAACGGATAAAGGTTACTGCATGATAAGATATATCTATGCGATTTGATGTATTGTCATTTCAACTACTGTAATTATATTTATTTTCTATTATAGGTTTATTCATTCCTCAAAACGTCGATGTACATATAGTTCAAAGTAGCACTTTGTCGGCATGTTTTCGATAGTCTTTAGCGGCTTTTGGGCGGGATCTAGTCGCAAATCTATGACACGAAGGTCGCGGGATCGAATCCCGGCAGCGGCGGCTGCCATTTCGATGGAGGCGAAATGCATAGGCCCGTCTGTACTATAGTGCGATCTCAGGACACGTTAAAAACCCCAGGCGATTGAAATTTCCGCAACCCTCCACATAAGACGCCCTCTTCATAACCACATCGCAGTTTTGGGACGTAATACTCCAGCAATCAAATCAAAGCAAAGTTTACGATAATTATACGCCAAAGAATTACTGTTCAGATCACAAATCAACACATGCCAATTGGCAAATGTGTATATTTCGATGAAGATGTGTCGCAGGATTGAGCAAGGTCTGTCAAATAAAACAATAATGTCGATAGGGTAAATCCCTAAATGGACAAAAACCTCCTCAAAGTCCATCATTATGATACCTACATATTTTTTACTTGTAGGTCGCCGACTTCGAAACGGTGGAAAAATCGCAAACTGCAAGCCCTTTTGTCGTTTGCTCTAGCAGCTAATGTGTGCCGTTACGTCACAATAGAGAAAGTGCATGCGGCGAGTCTTTGTCGCATGGCGTTTATTTGCACGCACAGCAGCTCGGTAACACACGGTTAATGCAGTCTAGTTATGAAAATATCCAAAAGAATGATGACTCTGATAGGTGTTTTGAAAGAAAAGTGAAGGCTTGGTACGTCATTGAATATTTACCAAGCTTATAGCTTATCATCTAGGCAATGGCTCTTTGTTGGGCGGTATATAAGAGCATACAGGAATACTGTTTCAGAAAAGCAAAACCTTTATCACAATATTTTGCAGGCAAACAGCGGCACGGGCGGCTTCACCGCTTACGTGACTCTTGATCTGACGTATACTCCGAACGTTGAGTGATTGTTTAAAAAAAGAGCAAACATATGAATGTTCATACGATCATACCGCGTGTTCTCTGAAATACAGAGCGGTGTGCTGTTATACAATTTGTCACTTTTATCAGCACCATGCAAGCCGTACGGTGCACGACGCCCGACCTTCGCTTATGCGCTCGCAATTTTTCTATGGGTGCTTGATTAAGCATCGCATGCTATTAAAAATCCAATTACGTTTCGAACAAGCGCGCCTGAACCCTGCCCGCGACCGCACCCTCCAGGCAACCGATATGTTACTGCACATTACTGACATTAATTTTTAATTTTTTGAAAGATAATTTTTGAATACGTGGCCCTGCCAACTTTTTTCGGCTGTCTATCTTTGTTTCCTGGGTTTGCAGATGTATATTTCGTCTCGTGTATATGCTTTCATCACTTGAGATGACACTGCAACAGTATTCGGTATAACGTCGCTTGAGCCTTGGCGTTATTGATTCGTTCATGCTTGGGCCTTATACGCCGAGTTTGACTTAACCTGTATATTGTGTGACGTACATATATATGCACGCAAGATATAATGTTGGAATATCCGTATATAATTTTGTAGTAATAATCGCAGGCGTTTTACGTGCATATAAGCTATGATGATTATGAGGCATGCCGTATAGGATGGAGGACTGCAGAAATTTACGTGCCTCTGCCAAATTTCCCTCCGTCGAAAATTCAACTGCCGCCGCTTGGATCGAACCTGCAGTCTTCAGATCGCGTAGACAAGCGCCCTATTTTTATAACCACTCTATACAATGTGGTGGACTGTATAATTCTGTCATCAAGCGAAATTGTCAACGCACTATACCACATAGACATTTTTTTTGCGGCGGAGACGGGCCCGAAGTGGAATGTTTCAGTCAGGATTAGTCGAACGCAAATGTTACGTAAGTGCCCAATTCAACGTTTCCTCCAGAATAGAATGTCGGCAATGACTGGTCAACGGATTGCGGCCTAGAGGTTCTCCGCTGACGTGGATACGTTTACGAAAAACTGCTGCACCAGTCGAATGCAAATGTTACATATATGTGTACAATCCTACATTCGATCCAGAATAGCGGCTATAACTGGTTAACGGATTGTAACTGCATGCAGTTCATCTTGAGCTTCCTTTGGTGACGTGGACACATTTACGAGAAACTGTCGCATGCAGCAGGCTGCATCATATATTTTCAGTATAGGAAACAATTGTTTCTTTGAATTCCGCTTAATGGCTTCCGTAAAAAAAAAGAAATAATATAAAACTCGTATATCGTACCGCAAGTTCATCAAGCAACTTGTGACGCAGGGAGCGCAGGTCAAATTCTGCTCTAGAGTCACGACTACATTCCGCATTTTCAACAGCAATAGTAAAAATCGGCCACTAAGCAAGAATTTCTGTGCTCAAATCGAACGCGTTATTTTGATACGTGAAATACGTGAACGGGATACGTATAAAACATAACGCGTGTCAAATAGCGCGTTATTTGATATCAAATCAAATTATGCGTTATTGTTTATGAAATTATGCATGATTTGATACACGTAATAGCGCGTTACGTGAAAGACGTTTCGTGTCTTTCACGTAACGTCGCAACGTGAAACATCGCAACGTGAGAGATCCTCGAATTATACAAGTTTCCGTATATCCTTCTCTTGCAGCATTAACCTATAATGGTATGAACAAGAATCGCGGTCATTTGCTTTATTTTATTTCATTTACAAGATCATGGAATACGCGCAGGATTTTCAATTAAAAAAAATGTCGAAGTTGTCTTTACTGCAAGGAGGATTTGCAACCATCGATTCTCGCTCGGGTTGTTCTCTTGTTCGCCCATCCCGTATGCATTGCCGCGAAGGTTCAGGAACACCCCGAAAGCTTTTGAAAAAAAAAAAAAAAACCTACTGCGTGAGATTGTCACGGGCTCATCTAAGGCTTCCCGGGGTCAGAGATAATGGAGAGAAGTGAAAGAGAAGGAAAGGCGGGAAGCTATACCGCAACCGCACACGATTCCGGTTTGCTACCCTGTACTGGAGGAAAGGATGAATGTATGGATGGATGGAAATACTCTATTGAGGTCCACTAGGTCGCGCTAGTTTTCTAGCGCGAACCGGGCCGCTCCCACGTTGGCAGAGAAAGAGATATATCCTTTCGGCCGCTTCGCGGCCCCGTTGGATTGCCCACAGCTGCTCTTCTAACGTGAGACTGCGTGCAGCTGTAACCCACCGCTCTTCAGTATTGTCCTTGTCGCTGTGTAACGCGGAGCAGTGCCAGAGCGCGTGACTGAGCATGTGACTGGAGGAAAGGATAACTGGGTGAAATGAAGGGAAGGAGACGGAGACAGAGCCGGTGGTTTCCCTGCAGTAATTGAAGTTCGGGGGTGTGTCTCAATGCCAAAGGGGTGCGTGAAATGATGCGCATACTTGTTGCAAATTTTTACAAATTTAGGGGGTGCATTTCGAATCGGGGGAGGGGGCTCTACACCCCGTTCGAGGGGGCTGTGGACTGTACACCCCCTCCAGGAAAAGGTCTCCCCTTTTTAGTTGGTGTGATCACTGGATATAACTTATTATTTCTTGTTCTTATTGCTCATGACTTATTCTTGCGCTGACTAAGGGTTCTGTTTTGCCTAATCTGGCCTTGTTTGTCGTACGTTTTTACTTGCATAAGCCTGCCTATTGTAAACAACTTGCGTCATTTATCCAGTGGCATGCGTAAGGCTTTGAGGTAACTTGTTACCTCAGTACTGTTTGTACGCCCGCTCCTCTATGAGCCTTTCATGCTTTACAGTGCTTATAAGTAATAAATAAATTATAAATTAATAAACTAGCCACGCCGGCACGTGCACGAGCATAGCAGAGAGAAAGGAAAGAGAAAGGATGGGACGAGTGTTTGAGTGGAAAGAGTGCGGTTATGGCTCCGTGCTTCCGCAAACTGGCCGTGAAATAGAGCGCCATGTTTAGCCCTCTAGATGTATCACCTCAGGAATAGCTATATATATTTTTGCTACACTATGTGGTCTGTCTTATTCGGTTTGAAGTTATGTATTCGTGTGCATTTGTGTAGCATTTTAGCGAATGCCCATTGCTCGCATGCTTCTTCCCAATAAGGACGAGATGTCGGCTTCACGGCAACAGCTGTGCAGCGCAGAAAAGCCCGCTTTTAAGTAAACCTTTTACGCAGGGTTGATTATATAAAGCGCCTGTTTGAGCTGTTATGAGTGCGACGTTACGGGTTAATGCTGCTTGTTGCAATAAGTCCTCAGCACGCTATCTCAGTATAACAGTTCTTTCAATATTTGGATGATTCGTCTCGGCAGCGTCTGCCTGTTCCGCGACATGACAGTCCAGCCCCGCTGCAGGAGTGTCCGCCACTTGTGGCCGACGCTGTGTCTATACAGAAACTGTCGTTGTTTACGTTCTGTAGTAATATTTGGCCATATCAGTGTCCATGGCGACTGTATTGGAGCTATTCATTCATTGAAAATTGACCCAGTTACCCATGTAAACTTGAATACAGTGGATTCTGTATGCTGGTCTGCATGCATGCAGTGGACTCTCTACGCTAGTCCCTACGCATACAGTGGATTCTGTACGCTAGTCTGCATGCATACAGTGGATTCTGTACGCTAGTCTGCTTGCATACAGTGGATTCCGTATGCTAGCCTGTGTGTATGCAGCGGATTCTGTACGCTAGTCTGCATGTATACAGCGGATTATCTACGCTAGTCTTATCATCAGGCATCCACTGTAGTGGATGATAGCTTTGATAACGTATATAAGTGGGCCGTCGCTCTGCACAGCTGAGAAGGCTTTTAAAAGCGTAATAGCATAATGGGTGGAAATAAATAGTATATCGATGATAACGCTTAGATGGTAACTAACACCTAAGAAGAAATGCGTACAGAAGAAATGCACGTGACGATGCTGCAATATCAAATGGCTCGGCATCTATTAACTTGATAATCAGACATCGTCCCTTTGACAATCTGCTGAATGTATCTGCTGAGTGTCTATATGTCATATCCCCCGCCTTATGTTCGCCATGTACCACGTGTTTAGGGTTTAGCCTTATACGGACAAGGCATTAGCATAGCAAAAGCAAATTCTACAGAATAGCGACCCTGAATGCCCCCCATGTTCATTGCTGCATACTCATACATCTGATAGGAATGCACGCCTCCCGCCACCTCGGGGACACAAGGGCGTCTATATACCAACGAACCAAGTGCGTGCAGCTTCACCGCCCTACAGATGTTCCTCCAAGCAGTGCGGCGAAGACCGACCACCGAAGCATTTATCTCCCCCTTATCGTACGGCTTATCTCAGGGAATAAACAAACTCCACCCCTTTAGTCACCGCCCCTCTATACGTAATACTCCGACGATCCTCGTAAGCGTTACTTGTCACCCCGCTCCACTTTCGTTCGCCCACCGAAGTGTCGGCAAAATGCCGCCTTTCTCGATCTTTTTATCCGTCCGCACTTCCTTCCGCGTTTCTTCTTCCTCTTTTATCGTTTTCCGTAAGCCTCAGCCGTCGCGGTCACCGTATCTTTCCACTTTTTTTTCTTTATCTCCCACTTCCGTCGCCTCGCGCTCGCGCGCGTCGCTCATCCGCCGCCACCACCACCTGATTAGCTTTTGGCGGCCATGGCGTTGTAATCCAATTGAGCGCCTTATTATCCTTTCGCCGCAACCAAAAAGGAACGCGAGGAAGGGGGGGATCAAATTCCCTTTAAGGAGATAATTCCCGTCTGATCCTCTCTCGTGCCCGTTTCCATTGATCCCCAAACAAGCGCACTGCCTTTTTTTTTTCCTTTCCCGCGCTCTTCGGTAGCTCCAGTGTGCGAAGCGCGCGCCGGCAGTCGCGCGTTCACCGATGACGCGAGCGCGTCGCGCGCGCGGACGCGGAGCGAGCGGGCAAGAGCTTTCTCTCCCGCCAAAACAAAATAACACGCAGCGCTGGGAAGAATGTAGGCGGAGCCTCCTCGACATCTCGCTCCTCCCACACTCGGCGGCGCGCTTTGAAGTTATTCAAAACCAAACGAGCCTCGGAAAGAGAGGGAGAGGGAAAAGATCCGCTCCGCTGCGGGGCGGGGCGTGGAGCGGAACAGCGCCGGCTCGTGTGGTTCGAGGCCGACGGCACGCGGACGCTCGCCAAAGGAGGGCGCGCGCAGGCGCGCGTTACGCCGCGTCGCGACCGGAGTGGGCGGAGTCTGCGGGTGCCTTCCCAGGGGCGGGGCGTGTGCGCGCGAGCCGAGTCCGTGGATGTTACCCAGTGCGCCCGGTCGTGCGGCGTTGCGCAGGCTGCCCCTGCGACTTACTGCGAGCAAGCTGGCGTTTCAACCGGCGGCTGCGGCGGGACCGGGGCCTTTCGGCAGCTGCCAGGCGCCCGGCGGCGGCGCGGCCATGGCGGCCGCGTACCACCACCTCAAAGGCCCCGCGGCGGCGGCCGCGTACTCGATGAACGGCATCGGACTGCACACCTCGGCGGGCGTCGATCTGCTTCACCCGGGCTACCCCGGTAAGCTGGATTAGCGGCTCGCGAGAGCGGCTTTTCTCGTATCTATCGGAAGAAGAGGAGCAGAGTGGCGGAGGGTGTGGGGGAGAGGGGGGCTTGAGAGCCTCAAAGCCGATTACGGCTTTGACGGATGCCTAATTGTGTGCCGCTCGGGTATGATGGGGGGGAGGGGAGGACTTGTAATGCGACTTGGCTCGCCCTCTCGTGGTGCGGGCCCCGGGTCCCCCCCGCACCCTTTGCGAAAAACCTGCGCCGCCAACACACGGCACTGACTCCGGGTTTCCCGTCTTTTTCTCTCAAAAACAGCGCACGGGCCGATACGGCTGGACAAGTATCGTGAGGATTGGGATCCGCCTCAAATGCTAGACGACGTCTGGTACAGCTCGCCGGGCTGCCCCAGTGAGTAGCGATACGACCACATCTTCCCATTTCTCGACGTTCCTTTTTTCATTACTCTCGCGATATATGCGTGCGTATATATGTACTCACTGGTTCGTGTACGTGGTATTGGGACGACCTTCGGATGTGTGGACTTGGCCGTACCAGCTCTGCTGCTCGCCGTGCGCGCGGGACTTCATGGAGTTGCGCAGAAGAAGCCCTTCTCGCTATCCGACGTAGTTCTGGGTTCCCGGAGCTTTCCGCCGGTAGCGTGCCGGTCGCTTTTTCTCGCCGTGTCTCCAGATCCTTCCATCATCGACCGACGCCGGCATCCTCCAGGAATTGCGGCAGGAAAAATGGAGGAAACAGAAAAAAAAACGAAAGTGCTTCTCGGGGCGCAGTTTCTTCGATTGGGCGCCGCAAGGAACCTGCTGTTTTCGATGTCTCCGCGTTTCGGTGATTGTGTATGTGTGTGTCTGTGTACGGTGATGTGAGAGAAAGGGCACCGATGAGAGAGGAGGAAGGTTTCCGAGTTCTGCGTCAAGACGATGAAGGAAGAAGGAGGGCTTCTGTTGCGCCATTTACAAAACCCTCGCCCCGATATGATGACCATCCCCTCGCCCTCGCACGACCGAGGCGAGAGGCACGGCGGCAGGCGGTGGATTCTGGATCCGGCGCTCGCGGGGTTTCCTTTCCTCCGGCTGTTTTTGTCCGTGGGCGGGAACGCGCGAGGCCCCGCCCATACGGACCGAACGACGAAAAATAGTCCGGCTCTCGTTGGTCGGGCTCCGCGGCGGGCTCGGGGTTTCTCGTGACGTGAGGTGATGGCGTGAGGCTTCACCCCCCTCTTCTTCTGCGTCGGGCGCCGCCGTGGTCGTGGCTAGGCGTCGCGGACCCCACCGGCTCCGGCATGGCGAGCAAATTGGTTGCCGAAAAAGCCAGAAAAGAAGCCAGTCCCCGAGAGGCTGTGGGTGCATGTTGTTGCCGCCACTACTCCTTTCTGGGCCTGACGTGGCCTTCGCGCGATAGCTTTGCTTTCCTTGTTTTGTTTATGGTACGTCAGAAAGAGTTCCTTTCGGCGAGAGTTCTCTCTGTTCTCCATCTGGTTCGCCGGTTAAACGCTCCCTTTTTACATTATTGGGACTGTGGGTGAGCAGCGACTTATTGCTTGTCCCTTCGCGCATTCTTATAACGGACGGCCATGCTGTCGATCTACAGCCCCCCGAAAAAAGCAGGTCCGGGTTACTTTATCGCTTCAGCGCTTGCTTATTATCGGTAGAGAAGGTGTGACTGCGAAAAACGGAGCCAGCTCTGGTGGCATTACAGCAACAGCACCACCATTCCTTTCTGACCGCAGTCTGCTCTCATGCGCCGGATGATGGCGGTCGTGATGACTGTGCCGGCGATGGTGCACGCATTGAAAGTCAAAAGGGGCGGAGTTGTTGAGGGAAAGATATGCGTACATTTCTAGCTGAGCTTTCGAACTGAAAACGTTGTTTATGGTTCTTCGACACGGGCTTCAGGCAGACACGAAGAAAGCCGGGAATATTTCCTCTGGGACGGAAAATAGATAATTTTTTTTTCCACGAAATGCCTCGCGACGTGATTCAGAAGCACTGCGTGACCAGGTGGGGCTAAGTTTCGAATCCGAAGTAAGTTGAAAAGAATGCGAGGAGTCAAACATCTGACGCTGCGCGTCTTGGGAAGATGTAAGATAGATTTCCGAGAACCTGTAAGGGACCTTTTCTCTAGCATTTCTTCGCCACATTCACTGTCTGGGCTTGTAGGTACTCTTCCTGCGACTGCGTTTAGCAGCGCACAGTTACAGTCGTATTGCTATATACAAACTCTTCGGTAGCTCTGTAGAAGTCACGTGTGCTATATTTGTTAATCCATGTGCTACAAGGCAATGAATGCTTATTACTGGAGGGCGGTTGAAAAGGAAAGCGTCATGGCATCGGCTGGAATACGACCAATATATAGCGTAATATTGCAGAAGAGGTAGCAACGTCCGCGATAGCGGTGGATCTCGAGTATCGTATGTGACTGGCCAGAACTAGTTCTTTCTTGGTCATTTTATATTATTTATGCCATTTATATTATTCCATTTTATCTTATTCTGCGTATACGAAGACAAACATGCATTATATAAGATAAATATTATATAAGATCAATATGTAAGGAGGGCTGCCTTGATTTCCGCTGTTATGACACTGAAGAAGAAAGCGGCCAAAGGAGAGGTCACTGAGTGCCTACGCAATATAAACGTAACTGAAAGAGACAAAAAAAAAACTTACAAAATAGGGCGTGCGTCATGTATGTACCGTGGGTCCCAAACCCACTTCGGCGGTATGACGGGAGATTGTCACGAAATTTATTCCCGCAATGAGGAGGACAGTGAAGAAGGTTGAATAGGGGGAGCTTGAACAAAATATCAGCTAACGTTGTTATTCGAAAGAAGGCCCTTCCCGTATATATATGGACCATTCCTATTTGGCGTCAGAATTTGAGAAACGCATCGATACTGACCTCCAGAATGACTATTCTGCACGGACGCCGATTCTTATGGGGTGAAGACAGTGTGTTCGAGCCGGGGCTGCTAGCGAAAAGTCTTCGGGGCCCCTTGTTTGAGGCCCCGGCCTGACGTATACTGACGTTCCGCAGGGAACGGTGCCGCTGTGATCTCGAAGCTGTGAATCATAGGAACGGATATCGCATGATCCCCTTTACATCTTTCGAATTTTTCGCGCACTCATACGTACAAACTTCCATAAACGAGAGCTTGCCTATAGCGAGTCCCTGGCATGCGTAATCGTCGTGAATGTCCTGAATTATACGATGACCCGAATTTCAGGCAATTTCACAATGGTGCTTAAATACCAACGCTATTTAAATGCTGTTTAAATAACAATGAATACCGAGAACCATAAAAAATAGGTATCTTGGTGCTTCGGAATGAAACGAATATATTTTTAATCTGACTACATTAAGATTATACTTTCGGCTTCGATTTTGAGTGGGCGGCTTCATATACTGACGTGCCAACACAGTCGGACGTATCTCTTAAGCCACATGGAGGCAAGAACTTCAGACACAGTCTCAGCAACTTTGTCAGGTCCTGTCAGTGGCGCGTGGTGCACGCAAACAATGACTTTACTGTCGTGCAGGTGGTCCTACAGTGATTTCGGCCATCTTTACGCGACTGTGCCCATCCGTCGCGGTATTGTCCATTGCGATGGGGTTGCTGCCGGGAGACAAAAACCTTTCAAACTAAATTAAAACACTGTTACGTGTTTGCTGGACTGTGCGTGTGGAGATCGGGTGTTGTAATGGACCCCAAGAAAATGAATAGAAAATAAGTAGGATGTTTCTTTCACGCCTCTTCAAAACCATGCGTATAAGCATACTCCTTCACCGCAAATTATATTATACGAAGGTGGCCCCTTCGCAAGTCCCGAAAGCCATTCGAAAAGACTACGCTGCAATTTAGGCGAATCCACACTAAATTTCCATGTTTCCGGTCGTTCAATCATGCATGACGATGATGATTTCTGGGATCTTACGTCTTAAATCCACGGTATATAATTACGAGAGATGCCGTATATATATTTGAGGGATCCGAAAATTTCGACCACGTCGGGTTCTTTATTTATTTTATTTATTTATAGGTACCTGCATCGCCATTTGCAGGCATTACAGCAGGGGAGGGGGGGGTATATACATCACTAACTCAACAGTCATTCATTTCTGCACACAAAGGGCGGTAAAGGTCATCATTACTTTTTATTTCAACAATGTTTGACGGAGGAGAATTCCACTCGCTCGTGGTCCAACAAAAAAATGATTAACGCAAAGTGTCACTTTTAAAAGGGAATTCGCGAACTTTCAAGGCATGGTAACGTGCACTGATATTGCACAGCAGCGCAGGCCTATAATTGGCCTCCATAGAAGTCGCCAACCAGCCCTTCGTTGAACCAGCCTATTCTGTACGAATGCTCACTCGACGTTCAAAATAATCAGGAACGTGCACATACATATGAAAATCAATTCTTTGTGAGACTGAATTGCATGTCGATAAGGTTAACGCACCTCGGGCACAGTCCTTCGAACCCCGAACATTACACACGACAGAAGGTGGCAAACATCCTGCTTCGCCTATATATGCAGGAACTGCACATTCATTCATTCTTTATTCCTTGAAGACCCCGACAGGGGGTATTACATAAGGGGTTGGATAACAAAAATAGAACATTGTTACTGTAAGACAAATGCAGCCACTTGTTCTGTGAAAGCAGGTGGACAGTTGATGGCAGCGGTGTCGCAGGGAAGGCCGTACCAGCTATACAACCACACGAGGGAAAGAAAGAAGACGAAAATTTGACAGTGCGCACATTGTGGCGAGCAGAATTTTAAACAGTGACCTGTGCGATGTGATACGCGTGCTGGCGTTGAGATGTTTGGGGATCTGTATAGCTGTACATGGAGCTTATATGAGCGCTTTCTTCGCTGTTGGGATGCTCTGCGTATACATTTATTGCCTTCCCACGTTTCGGCAGTTCGATATGGCTGTGGACCTTTACAGGGAATGCATCAAGCCATTTGTCTATATGGTCAGTCGTGCATCTTGCGATACATAGCTGTGGTGCAGGACGGACCTCTCCGGCCCATCTCATGCAATGCGCGCACGTTTTAATGCACATTTACGCTCACTGAGACTTGAGTTCAGAAAATATCAATAAAGAAAAATAACCCAGAGTTCGCATTTAGTTTTAGAGGTCTTGTTATAAAGAATTGTTCGGCTCAGGGTATTATATGTTTATTTCTTTTTACTTCCGAGGTAAGAAAAATGGGTGAAAGGTTGAAAATTGGGGAAATAAGTTTTTTCATGTGTTATTCTAAAATTAGGCTTTTTCGGGTTAAGTTGACCCGTGTAAATTGATTGACAAGCGAGCGTTGTGTAGCGCCCAATGGGTGGCACGTACAGAGCTTGTGATATGTGAACTATATGTCTGTGGCATTCACTTAGTGAACAGAATGTAACTTCCTTGTCGAAAGGTGGGCCATAGTCATACAGATGTGCACCACAAAATCTGCACAGCGAAAATATAATAAAAGAAAGGAGTGAGCGGAGGTGGTTGGTTTTGGTTTTTGAATTTGGGTTCGTGAGAAGGAATCGGGTTTCACCCGGTTGGTTTCAGCCGATTCTCCTGAAAGGTGTCCGGCGTGACAGGATTGGTTAAAACCTGATGTTATACCCGAATATGCAAACTGATCGTCAACCCTTCCCAATGGAATTTACACTTCACAAGTAGCCCCGCCGCGGTGGTCTAGTGGTTATGGCACTCGGCTGCTGATCCGAAGGTCGCGGGATCGAATCCCGGCTGCGGCGGCTGCACTTCGATGGAGGCGAAATGTTGAGGCCCGTGTACTGTGCGCGTTAAAGAACCCCAGGTGGTCGAAATTTCCGGAGACCTCCACTACGGCGTCTCTCACAATCACAGCTGGTTTTGGTACGTTAAACCCCACAAATCGACCAACACTTCACAAGTTGAGCTATCCTTTTCAAAAATGACTATTGAGTTGTCGTTGAGGAACGGTTAAACATTCGTTAAATCAGTGGAGTGTCAATTACATTTCAAGAGTCACTGAGTTCCCTCAACGAATACACAAGAAAAATACTGTTGATGCTTTTCAACGATAAGTGCTTATTGAATAACGTAGTGGGGAATAATGTACTGTTGAATAACGTATTGGGATGTATATTTGGTAATGGGGGGTTGATCTTAGCATACCTAATTGAGCGTATATATGGATGGGAGAGGAAACACTTTCGCAGTCCTGCCGAATTATTGAGGCACATAGACACGCCTCCACATGTGTCAGCTTTCTTTGGCTTTTGTAGTAGCTTGGAAACGTTAAAGCAACCAAAATATACTTTGGCGCACCAATCAACACGATGCAACACTGCATGCATCATGCTCGTGGCATACGTAATACATAGGCTTGATCCGCGATGGTTTTGGTGACGGCTCTGTGAGTCCGGCCTGAAATCTTATCGCGGATGATGCGGCCTCTTTGGACTATTGTCCCTTTTGATGCTTAATGGTGAATTTCCAATGCGAAGTTGTCGAGCCCTAATTGACTCAACTCGCATGCATCCTTGGATTTTCAACATCCACTGCACTTGTATGTACAGCAATATCTGAATCGAATTTTCGTTGTTCCGATTTCGATAACTTTCCGTTGAGGAACCGTTGGGTCTTCATTGATTCTTTTCATTGGACTGTCGTGGCCATACGCCCGATACAGAATCCTCAATGGAGCCGCTAAGGCTCGGATGACGTCTCTGTGAGTCCTTCTTGAAATCGTATTGGGGACTATGCGGCTTCTTTGAACGCGCGTGCCTTATGAAACGGCGTGTTGAATTTCCATTACGAATTTGTTGAGCTCTGACTAAACTCGTATGAATTTGCATTTTATTTGAACAAAAAAAAAAAGCTGGCCCAGGTATCAACTTTTTTTGCATCGTATACGTATATTGTATTTTTTATATACACTGACGTTGAACAACTAGACCTCAACTTTTTGTTGTTCCGAATACTATGGCTTTGCTATTGAAAAGCCAAGGATTTTTCATTGATTCTTCAATGTACTTTCGTGTCCTTGAACTCTAATCCAGCAAAGTCAATTTTGGAGGTGGCGCACACCACTCCCCTTGGACTGTCTTAAAACTTTGCAAACCAATGCGACACAACCAAGGCCCGGTTGGCTAAAACCTTGCAGGACGTTAAATAAAGTTGTTACCAACCGATCAACCTAAACTCACACTATCACGATAGGGTGTCGCCATTTTTATGTTTTTAACGTAAGATATTGGGTATGTATAAATTTGAGTGCATGCTTCAATTATAACTCGCCAAATAACGTGGTCCATCGTGGTAACGCGAGCACTATAATGGTGTTTTGTAATTACACCATGCATTATTAGGTGCTTGTAGATTAACAGGTCCGTGGGCCCTAGCGATTAATATAAAATTAATCTATCGTTGCATCTCTAATGTGATTAATAAGTGCACAGTTTTGAATTAACATCAACCTTCACTGAAACTTTGTCGGCTGGAGTTCAGGGTCAGCATAAGCTCCTCCATGAGCTTCGTGCCAAGGCGGTGATATATGCATTGCGCTACCGCAGCTGTGTTCAGGTTTGTTGATGTCGTTAGCTCTATACTGATGTATCAAGGTGTGTAAGATGTGTTTGTAATACGTGTATTCTTCGAAATTTCTAGTTTTCTTTCACTGCCGACGAAGGGGCACCTTGTCGTGGAAGATGTGGGTGTTCAGGCATGCCGAGTGCACAAAACACCAACGACAGGGTGTCACCATTTTAATTTTTACAACGTAACATACTGCGTATAATTTCAGTGCTGGCTTCAATTGTAGCTCGATAAATATCGGACAAAAGCATCACAAAAGAATTTAGTGCTCAACGTACTTTCAATAATGACTCAAGAACAGGTGAACCACAACTTGATCAACAGACTTTCAATGATATTTCAGTGGGCCATAGTGAAGCAGTCTCAACATTGAAGTCAATAATACTTCAACGGACAGACAATGGCTCCTCAGTAAAATAATCTCAACATTCACCATCACGTCACCAACATTCACCAACACGAGTTCTCGATGGATTCGCCCTCGCGCTGTCAGTCGCTAGCTTCCTGGCTAATTAGCTCAATTGGCAGAGTGAGCGCCCCACACAGGCATTGGTCCCGGGTTCGATCCCCGGGCCAGGACGAATTTTTCGGCAACTATAGGAAGCTTTGATTTCTGAGAAATCCGTATGGATTTCCTTTTAGCCTTGTGCTACAAAACGGGTGGATGCTAATTTTTCCTTCCGTAAACGTTACTCCACCTTGCGGGTTTCCGCAGAACTCATTTGCCCATTCACCAACACCTTTTCAATAGTTTCTCAAGAATTTTTTTTTTTGTAAGGGATCGCACGCAGAGAAATTGAAGCCCACGACGTTTTGTGGATATATGCTTACGTGCGTACATGCACACTGTACGTGCACACTGTACACTGTGCTCGATGTTTCCTCCTGCAGGGCGCGTACGTACGCGACACAGCGTGCATGCGCAGCAATGCGCCCCGCGTCGTTTCTTCCGCCTTGGCCGCGTTCCGAGTAGATCGCCTTTTGCAACCGCATTTGCACACGCACAGCGCGCGCGCGCAGCCTCCGACTGCCCTGCTCGCGGTCGCTCCACTTCTGTTTCGTCGTCTTCGCTTTCCTTGTTGTTGTTGTTGTTGCTGTTTTCTTTACTCGCTCGTTTGTTGTCCTTTCCTGCGTGGTTTCTGGACCACGCGTGCTAACCTAACCTCTGAGCTTGCTTGTTGGAAATCGAAGCCCATAGGCTTGCGAACTGTATACATACAGGCTCGATGCGATATATACACATGCGAGACTCGTCGGCGGGATCGCCGGGTTTTCGAAAAGAGAGAGAGAGAGAGAGAGAGAGAGAGAAGACGTGAATCTTTCGCGCATTCAGCCCGGCCGCGGTGCGTGGTTACGGCACTCGGTTGCAGATCCGAAGGCCGCGGGATCGAATTCCGGCAGCGGCTGCTGAATTGCGATGGAGGCGAAGGGACACCCGTGTATACTGTGCGATGTCAGTATGTCAGTGCGCGTTAAAGAACTCAAGGTGGTCGAAATTTCCGGAGCCCACCACTATAACGGCGTCTCTCATAATTATAGCGTGGTTTTTGGGACGTAGAACCCAGAAATCAATCATATCGCGCGTTAAGCCTCCGTGGGTGAATGGGGGGATGCATATATATATAGTACAACCCACATTATTGCATTCTCTTCCCGCTGACTTCGCTATGAGCAATGCCCCGGATGGGCTGCAGCAAACAGCGCCACCCTTCTGTTGACGACAATATCTTCTCATCCCCTGCAGTCAGTAGAACTGGACATTGCGAAGGGCATTGCAAGCGAGAAGACAGAAAGGACAGGCAGGGAGGTTAACCAGTCAAGCGTCAGGTATGCTACCCTGCACGGGGGGTAGCGGAATGAAGATTAGAAAGAGGGTAAGAGGGAGAATGCGAGCACTGCACACGCTAAGGAGTCTGACATTGCAAGAGTTTGTGTAATGCGTTGCTGGACCTTCTCACATATTTTGGCTCAACACCATGGGTCACAGACGTGGCACCATGCGATCATGCCGTGACAGAAAGCGTGAATTTTGAGTGAATGGAAAGCGTATAGCAGCATGCATTCGGCTCGCCAACTTCGCGCGGGCCTTGGTGTGTCCGCATGTGCTAACTGGGGAACCGATATACCTTATGAATTAAGGACGTTCCAAGGCACCTTTCCTTCTCTGAGCCAAACTATATGGGCAGGAAATTTGGCACAGTGATGCGGCCGCGCCTTTCACAAGCACGAATCTGCTGCAGTCTTGCAGTTAATTTTGCCCCCTGGGAAGTCCTGAAGCCGCATGTGTAGCTGCATGTAACTTTCTGTGTTCGCTGCGGCATCTTGATGACTTTATGGTACATCTTGTTCAGGGGTTTACCCAGAATTTCGATTTTTGAAGGATGTTACCCATGGTGTAAACAGAACGCGAGGTGGTGTGGATAAGTTGGTTATCTGGAAAATTCGTGGGGGATGGGGGAGGCTTTAACTGGGGGGTGTTAGGGGAGGGGGTGTATAAATCCTTGCATCTTGTTAGATCCGAAACCGAGACCTGCGAAGCGGTGCAACTTATATAGTCATGGCCACTCCTCTTTGCCGATCACTTCCAGCTGTTCCCGCAGTCTCCGCGGGAACGGCACAATAGGGACACTTGACAAGTCTTGCGATGTTGAGATCAGTGCGGGCAACGCGTCCTACTTAACTTCAGGGCAGTGTCACAGAGCGGTGGGCAAATGTTTATTGACTTCGTGTGGCGGACTTAATCTCCTTGCCGGGCTTAAGGTGCTTTCTGAGATTAAATTGCTAGAGTGTGAACTCTGTCGACTTCGAGCTTTTCGAATGCCCGGGACGGTTGCTATATATGTCAAACAGCGATGTCGATTCTCGAAAAGCGCATTCTGAATAGATCCATATGGGACTGTTGCGTGTGGATCGTGACCAGCGTATGCGGGAGATCTCTGTCCAGTTTTAGAAGAGTGTGTAAAAGATTTTTCTCTCTCGCTTAAAGGGACCATGAAGTGAAGCGAAAACGCGGCCTATACGGATAAATTTCACATTCAGAGCTCTACTTCCATTAATTTTGCAAATTCATGCTCAACATTCGAACGCACAATGAACTTTAGAGTCTGTTTCGAATTTCGCGCCCTACTCTAAGATGGTGTCCCTGAGTACATTTTCTTGATGTTAATACGAAGCCGTGAGTATATTTATTTTATGTTTTTTGTGTTGTCGTGATTTCAGTGTATAAACAATATTGAAGTTATTTATCTACCGCACGTTGCTGCCTTTGCATTTTGTGTCGAAGGGTTGCCGGGGCTAGTCAAGTTGTAGAGCTCTTTTACTGTCGTCAGAACGCTGTTGAAACAATGTGTGCTGAAATAAAGGAAATCTCACATCTCAAGACCTCGGCGTTATTGCGTCAGAAGGTTATATTTCGCGTATCCTGGCCAAATTTTCTCAGTCGACATTTCTGAAACGCGCCGTGCAGAGTCCTTGGCTTCCTTAGAACAAAATGTATGCCTTTTTAACCGACAAATAATTGTGTAAGTCTTAGCAGGTGTCTTTAAATATCTGTGACGTCATGTACCGGAACCTCAGTGTAGCGTTGCACACGGTATTCTCATATTGCGTGTTTCTATCGCCATATTAGCTCCTGCTCCTCGCTATGTGGTGCTTTGCTTATTGTAATAAGCTAATTTACTAATACAGAGAAAATTGTTGTTTACTTTATATATATTGCCTTTGCAAAACGTGTATCGACGTGACTGAACCTCTGAAGGGAGGGTATATATATATATATATATATATATATATATATATATATATATATATATATATATATATATACTTAAAGATAAATCCTTGGCAGCAGGTCAATTATATAATCAAAGGGTCACGTTGAAAAAACATAACATTTATTACGACGTTTCGGCCGCGAGACCGGCCTTTTTCAACCTTGGTCACCCGTGCAGCAGCAGTGACAGGACGAATCATAAGAAAATCTAGCACTGTACACATATTTTTACGACCAAGAAGTAGTTCGACTTGTGTAAAAAGAAAATAACACAACAAACATCAATGTAATAAACATGAATATATCCAATAAATTTACACGAACAAATCCAGTAAGGCTTTCTTGGGGATGTTGTATTTTGTATTAGAAGCTTGAAAAAGGCCGGTCTCGCGGCCGAAACGTCGTAATAAATGTTATGTTTTTTCAACGTGACCATTTGATTTTATATATATATATATATATATATATATATATATATATATATATATATATATATATATATATATATATATATATATATATATATATATATATATATATATATATATACGTATTCTCTGCATTGTGTTCCAAAGAAACTCAAGATTCGATATACCTGAAGGTGCATCTCGCATAACTTCGTTATGTTGAGTCGTTCACGATCCAGCCCATTCAGATTGCCTCTTCATCCAAGAAAATTCAACACTCGCGCGAGAATGACACTGTGTGCACATTTCCATCCCACCACGACGTCATCCTTCTTTTTTTTTTTTTTGAGAATATAATATTAGCTCTATATAAGCGGTCGTTGCTCTATCTAATGGCCTCGATATTTATGATGCTCCATTGTCAACATACCTCCATAGTTTGTGTTCTGATTTTCTATCCCACTTCTTCAATGTGAAGAAAAGCAGCTTGTCCACGACCGTCGCCGAGCATCGCACTCACACTTTGAACTTACTGCAAAAGCGAAAAACAAAAATATTTTTAAAATCCCGACGCAATGTTCACTGAAACATAACGTATTCGAAAGCGTTGTCGTTCTGCTCCTCTGCCACTCGCTTTGTGTGATGCCGTGTAGTGATGAGAAATAATGTGACCGTTCAGAGCTATATCGTCGAATAGAGGCCTTCACTTTGTTGCACAAATATTAGTCCATGGAATTTGTTACTTATGTTGTCCATACGCCATCTATAGGGAATCTATAGAGGCAGAGCTCAAGGCCTTGGGTGCTGAAAACGTTCTATAAACATTATTTCATAGAGTTTAGTACACACATGCATTGCCAGTACACTCACTGATAGAACATTTATAGTGGGTTAAGGGTAGCCAGTCCATCAACAGTTAGCATTAGGAGTTCTAGAGCCGTTCTATACACGTTACGTTAAATAATTCAGTACTTGTGTGTACACCCTGTATTGCACGTCTATTGTGCGTGAAATGAGTTTTTACAGGTTGCTTTAGAGTTCGTATAGACAATCTGCGAAAAAGGCTCTATGGACAGCGAGTTATTGTTTCCTCAGAAACTGGAAACTTATAAGGAGCTCTAAAGGGACTCTATATCCGTTTTCGCATAAGAGATAAAGTGGCTACATCACATTTAAAATAAACGAAAGTGAAACGCAACGTAAGTGCGATTATTCAGTGTATGCTTTCTAAAATTCAGTGTAACAGTAGTCAGCGTAGTATAACTTTTGCGGTGCGGCCGCTATTTCAAAAGAGAAAGAGAAGAAAATGAACATACAGCGTTCTCATCAATTAGTCTCTGTCTGATTATTTAGTTTTGTATACCTCCATATTTTTTTTCGCTATCTCTCTATCGGCCGTAGTAATGCATACGAAAGCTACAATGTCGAGACTACACGTTGTCTCACAAGTGTAAATGCATGACGAGAACCTTGAACGCACGGCGAAAGCATGAGAGAACTGAAAAGGTATTTTACAGCCTCAAAAATTAAACTTCATCAATCAATCAGTCAATCAAAAAGTTTTATTTTCGCTTCAGTCAATACAGTGTATTGTCACTGCGAAAATAGGGGACCAGAGAAAAAAGCTGCGCTTGCGCAGCTTGACTAAGCTCTGGTCACCCGTACAGCAGCAGTGATAGGACGAAACATAAGAAAATCTAGCACAGTATACACATTTTTATGACCAAGAAGTAGTTCGACTTGTGTTAAAGGAAAAAAACAGACAACAAACATCAATGTATGAAACAGTGAATATATCCAATACATTTACATGAACAAATCCAGTAAGGTTTTCTTGGTGATGTCGTGAACGTCTACATTGATTTGATATAGTTCATTTAGTGTGGTGGCAAGTATATAATCAAGTTTTTTTTTCCCCGTAATGGGTACGCGAGAAAGGAACGTGGTATGGAGGGTGATACCTGTAAGGATATGAAATTGTATTTGCTCGAAGATTTGCTGTTGCTTCGAATAACTCTATTCTTCCTAATGTGGCATTTTTGAAGGTTCTCAATAATTTATGTTTGTATATGTTGTGAATCTTCATAATATGGTGCCGTGGAATAAAGGTTCAGTATGTTCTAGAAAGGAGGCGTTTTCGATTGAGCGAAGTGCTTTTTTCTGCACCAGGAATATTTGCTGTCGGTTTGACAATGTAGTGTTTCCCCAGATTAGTGTGCAATAATATAAGTGAGAGTTAAAGAGTGCGAAATAAAGCATTCTTTTAATGTTAATAGGAAAGGTGTGACTGTTCCGGCTTAATACACCAGCTGCTCTACTAAGTTTTGGTAATAAAGTTGTCATATGTTCGTTCCAGGACACATCTCCTCATGAGATAGTGTCAATTGAGGCTATTGGACATACAGATGCTTCAGGGCATTTCAGGGAAACAATATTTCTGTTTAAAAAGCAATTTTGAATGGTGTACACGCAATGGAACGTGCCTTCCGCAAAGTGTAGTCAAGATGGCACAACCAATATCAAATGACAGTAATAATCATTTGTGGGGTTTTACGTCCCTGAACCACGATTTAATTTTGAAAAACGACAGTGGAGAGCTCGGGAAATTTCGACCACCTGGGGTTCTATAACGTTCACTAACATCGCGCAGTGAACGGGTCCCAACATTTCGCCTCCATCGAAATGCAGCTGCCGCGGCAGGGATTCGATACCGCGACCTTCGGATCTGCAGCCGAGGGCCATATTCATCGCGGCGGGGCTACCATATGACAAACCATCTTCATATAGTCTCCTAAGATATGGGAGTTGAGGAGGTAGTGTAAGTCCGCTTGACATTGTTAATCGCGCACATGTGTTTTGTGAGAGTAATCATTTGAATGAAATCAAGTTTTGGGTGCACGACAGGCTTGGATATATTGAGGTCGAAAAGTCGTGCCCTATGAAAACTATAATCCGGTATAGGAAATAATTAGCAAATCGCCTGCCATCTTCGCGCCGAAGACCAAATGATATGCGCCTCAACTTCATCGTGATTGTTCAGTCTGTAGCACATCCCAAAGCAGCGTCGCATTGTCAGAACTTATAAAGCAGTACTCTATGCTTCAGATGCGTCGCGAAGGTGCCAATATAACGTGTAACATTGCTGTATGTCTGTCTTTCGGTTCAAGGCGGCTTGTGTCATTGAGACTTGAAATGACACAGCATTATAATATCAGCGTGCATAGTCAAACGTTCGGCGAAAAGCGAGAAATTATACAAAGCCACGGAGTCGAAATTAACCCCAGCGTTTGCTTCTGTCCAGAATGGCGGCGCACATATATTGTCGCGATCAGGTTATATTTATGTATAGCTCACGAGGACAACGATGATGATCTTGGGGTATGGCGCGAACTATAGTATTGCTTAAATCGTAGTGACAAAATATAGAAGATTTTCACTACATAGAGACGCCGTCGAAGCATCACTGACATACATTGAGTCTTACAACGTATCCATCTTTGGTATAGTATTATCAACGATCAGCACACGAGGCGTCGCTCAACACAAGTTATGACATCTTTCCTCCTAAATTTATGTTTATACAGCGTGGTCTGGTAATGACCACAGAATGTCCATATTGCATATACATTGTTTTTTAATATCTTCATTTAGGTTTACAGTGTAATTAATCCTCCCTCCGGCACATGGCGCAAAATGAAAGCTTACATGGCCATACCGTAATCCAGGGTCAGCTATGGCATTACGAGATGCCAGATGTGAAGAAAGTTAGAAATCGTGTAACAAGTGTAATACAATCCCGTTTTAAAATGTAAATGTGGGATTTCTGTAGCGAATTAACTCCTCGTGTCCATGCAAAATCAGAGGTTCCTTCAGAAGTGGATGCGGCATATTGGCAATGCAATGAACTGCTTGCCCCCAAAATGATTAATACAACGCGAGCCACGTTAGTCGTCAGCGCAAATTCGTGCCATGTAAAGTGTGCATGCATGGATTCCAATTCTTTCCTTTCATGAACTTTCATCCAGCTTATATGGCTTTATACATGGCACTGGACCATTGGAAACATTGTGATATATGCCACATTATCCGTTTATCGCCGGTTATGACACTGGAGTACATGGTAAATTTTATTCTTCAGTGAAATAAGTTACACAAGCCCGAAACAACCCTTTAAAGCACTTTCATTTCTTTATTCGTTCTTTTCTTTATTGTGTCATTGGCTCAGACTCCATTATCGTCGTCGAGGATGAACCGTGCACTTAAAATGTGACGGTTGTCAAAACTGGTTACCTCGAAATGTGTCGGCAACGTTTAGGCAAGGGGTATACGCGTAGTTTGTACATAACCTACCCAGCTTTCGCAGTCAGAAGTATTCAGCAGTGAGCTTGACCCGACAACATCGACAGCGTATGTATTACCACTCCCGTGGAGCCCCGGGGTTTAAGTGCTGCACATTTTAGACCCTTTGTTCATGTAACCGCATAGCCCTGGTGAACCGGACACAGGGCCTTCCCCAGGAATTGAGATCAGGGGGCGTGTCTAAATGTCGAGAAAGGAAGTGTGAACGGCAGATATTTAAAGTTTGTTACGGAAAGCAGGGGATGTGTACAATCCCCCCGCCCTTCTTTTCCTAATGGTTGTCTGGGGAAACCTCTGGCCGAACAGAAAGACGTTGGCTTCGTACAGCCAATTGTGTGACTTTCGATCTGCAATATAAGTGTCAAGTGGGTTATACAACACATTTTTCAGGAACATCTCGTTCGCTCACCTTTTGAGCTCACGTGAAGCGCTTGAACATTAACACACGTTTGTTTACGCTCAATGATTCGGCTGCGGGTACTCATATAAGGGATGGCCATAGCGCGTCCTCTCCAGACAGTAAGGTGTGCACCGTTTTCTGCAAGAGGTAGTCTAATTCACTTCGCCTGATGTTATGCGTGCTTGTTACCTGTTCTTGTGCGTGCGCCCGTGGCTATCCCCTTCCATGTAATCTCGCACAAGTGAATATACTACCTTGGTCACCACCAGTTGTCGTTATCGCCGCTTAATATTAAACGTCGCACAATCTGCATATCGCATCTTATCTTGTATGTGTACGAAAAACGGCGTAGATCCAAACCTTTCGTCGACCCACACATTTCATGAGTGGCACAATAAGAAGGGTATTGATGTTGAATTCTCGAAGTCGTCTAATCACCTTTGCTTACCTACGTCACACTTTAATCCATCTATTAGTAATTTACCTTCTGCGCTATAAGGCCCAACACTTACAGTGTCTTCAAGTATAACGTCACCCACCCTTTCTTTGTCTCACCAGTCGAAATACCTCTGCTTGCGCTTGCGCATACTCCGAAATATCGATGAAGCGGGATTCGTTTCGTGCGATTGCAATGGGCCTGTCCATCGTTTTGCCCCGGACGGGCAATCGAACCCCTGTCATCGGCACTTCCAGGCACGCTCGTTTCCAAGACTTCTATGCGTATATGTATGCGAGTTGGCACGCATGCAAGACGTGCAGCACACACCTCTTGGGCCGAGCTTCTTCTATTTATACGCGCATGCGCTGGATGACGTTGCTATATAGGGTCACTCCTATACATGCGCTGTTCCAAGTGCCATTGTCTTCGACGGTTGTGGGTGTGTCCATTGCTTCTGGAAAAACAGACGGGCCGAACTCCCTGTCAACGGCAACGCATCCACCGTGTTCCTTCGACTCCTTGTGTGTGTGCCCTTGAGCGAGTGTATGTGCGTGTCTGTGTGTCTGTACCAATGTATACACACGCACACTCTTATATAGGGGCCTAGACTGTGCCGGCCACGGTCGAACCGGTTCCATCGGCGGGACGGGCTCCGAGTGCCCGTGTGTGTGTGCGTCTGGCATCGAGCTGCCAATGGCCGAGCACGAAGGAGCAGCCCTTGACCACGACCTGGGTGGATGTACGCCCATGGATATATTGCCGCTTCGCACGGCCTTGCGTGCACCGGCCCAGCCCCGATGGCTGAGCCACGGATGTTTTCTCGAGAGGACCTGCGGGGAACTTGCGTATATGTCGAGGATGGTATGTCGAGTCCTACATATATATCAAGGCAGCATGCGCGTTGTACACAAAGGCAGCATTGTTCACGACAGTTTGACTGCTTGTGGTGAAGGGGAATGTTGGAGAGTATACTGCTATATAATTCACACCGCTGAAATGGATATTCCTTTTCTCCGGGTCCTGCGACGGGCAGTATTTATCAAGGCCACGATTTGAGCATGCACTTTCTGGATGTATAGTAAACCTATCTTCACGACCGTTTGGGTTGATCAAATCCAGAAGCGTCGAGTTCAGAGAAAAAAGAAAGGGGCGGGGGGGGGGGGGGCGATGGGGGGACAGGATAGCTATTCTTCGCCTCTTATCACCAGTCGTCGTTGCCAACCTTTGGTTCCGGTGATACTGCGGCTATTTAATCATTCACTTGTAACTTGTAAGCCTTTGACGAAAGTGAGAATGGGTGCGAAGGAGATGATTATATATTACATGGCTTTATATGTGCACAAGTTACGACATTCAACTCGCATAATCGACTCAAGAAACAAAAGGAGGCAGCTGATCAGCTTTATAAGAGCAACAAAAGATAGCCAAATAACTTTTTACAGCAATAAATAGAAAAGTAAATACGCCATTGTTTACCGAATGCAATGCTCAGACGTCTGAAGAGGCCACTGCTCCTGAGAGTCGAGGCGTATGGTCAAGCTTGCTTAAATGTTTTTCCCCATCGGTGAATGTACAGCTGTGGACAATCCCTCGATATAAAAAAGAAAAAGGCAGAGAACACATGTGAACCTATGCGTATGCTGACTGAGAATAAGCGGCGTTGGTTCGTGAATACAGTTAAATACGTCCAGGGAAGCTACATACGGCTTCTTGAAAGCATGATTCTCCACCGAGGCGCAATACTACAGAGCTGCGAACTAACAAGTGCCTCCACTATGGCGTCCTTCATAAACATGTTGTGGTTTTGGGTCGCACTATACCATGAATTACTCATCTTCGTTGGTTACACGTGATGGTTACACATGTTACACGTGATCATTGTAAATATCATAATCACCGCTAATACCTGGAGTAGCAAGCCAGGCCATTGACCAGGCTAAAATCTCAGGATTCATCAATAAAATATTCTCTCTTTTCGTTGGTCGCAAGTCCAGGTGGGGGACAAAAATCTTGCGCTCATACGATGTCTCATCGTCTTAAGAAGGTAGAAAGGCGTTTTGGGGTTAAGGTTGCATTTTCATCGCCCATTAAGAATGGTACCATATATGTGCAGCTGTGCAGAAAAGGTTTGAGGGCATAGATAACAGAAGACAAGGAAGGTGTGGGATTGAGCGTGAAGATAAGTGTTTCGTTCCCTGTGCAACCAATGCCGTATATGATATTACATTGTCGTGAGGTGCTTCTTACATCGGCCAAACAGCACAATGCCTGAACACGAGATTGAATGAGCATAGGTCGGCGGTAAAGAAAACAGCATGCTGATTTTGGCTACTCATCGTAAGAATTGCGATTGTTATCCCGTCCTTACTAACACAACCGTTTTATTCAGACACAAAAGTCGCACCGTCAGGAAGATTGTAGGTCTCTCACTTAAAAACAATAAAAGGGGGGGGGGGGGGGGTAGCATTCGTTAGTCACACTTCACTTAATATCTTACAGAGATCAGGTTTTTGGAAGCAGGGTGCAGTCTATCAATGTCTCGTTGCACATATCTACCACTGTGTAACATGACACGCACATTATGTGTCACGTGTTGTCCTTCTTAATATACATGCTCTCTTGTTCAATAAAGTTTGAGTTTTTAGTCAGCGCCCGGTGTCGTTTTGCTGCTTTCTGTGTGCCTGTGTGCGCGCGCCGTTTCGACCACGACAAACCGCTGGCTTATTTCATGTAACGCCTATAGCCTGCTGGCGATCCGATAGGACGACTTGATCCAATGGCGTGCTGCCGATATTGCCTAAGGAGTGTCCGTGCATTTAATTCCCACTCGTAAATAGCATACAAAAGCACAAAAAAAAATTAACTTCGGGGATCCGGAAGGGCATCCAGTCTGTAGTGTCGTCGGTGCACGTCGGACGCGGTACACATATCGACCAATCTCCATCTTCTCGACATTCATCGGCCCTCTCCTCTATCTCCTACGTAATCTGAGCACGAATGCGGCATTTCGGCTAAGCTGTGTCATTCATTAGTGGCGCACGCCGTGCGTTGTACGCAAGTTCATTTGGTGCTGTTGAAGGGGTTTGCCGAACATGGACGAATCCTGCCACAGCGGGTTCTGTTTTCTTTTTTTTTATTAGTTTCGTCGTTTTTATATCCCCTGCACAGCTCCAGTTCCTCGCTTGCCTACCCTTCGGTGCTTATCACGATCGACCATCTCTTGGGCGTAACTGGATCGTTTCGTATCCTTTGCGGACGGCATCCCCGCCTGGAACATGCTCCCGCATTTGCGGTGCCTGCGATATATATTAGTAGGCATATATGACTATTACACAGTTAAATTTGCCGTATGTTTATACTTCAGTTGTTGATTTGTTAACGTCTCTATACTCAAACATTCTGTCCCGTGTATTACAACGATTCCTTATTTGCGTATGAGCTGCATACATATTCCATATGCCTGTCGAATATACATCTTTCATAAGAATCTTAATGAAAACGTATCAAATTATTGGAATGGCCATACGGAACATTTGATCATAAGGAATGTAAGTTCACTGCGATTAAAGAAGGCTCGCATGTCACCATGCTTCATGCTTCTGTAACGGGTCGAAAAATACACATGGTGTGGCAGTGAAACCTAGTTGATAAAATTCCGCTTAACACATTTTTCGGATAATGCATTTTCTTCTAGGCCAACATCTTATGTGATATAGTGCATTTTTACTCACGAACGTTGGTGCTCCTCTATCTCTCACTCTCTCTTTTTATTCTGTTTCACCCCTTTATTCCTTCCCCCAGTGCAGGGTAATAAAACGGACGTGCGTTTGGTTAACCTGTATACGCTCCTTTCCTTTCTTTCTTTCTTTCTTTCTTTCTTTCTTCCTTCCTTCTCTCTCCCTCTCTATCTCTATTCACTAACGATTGTAAACGACTTACCTGTGCCAAAGTTTTGTGCGTGAGTTTTCACTGTCCTCTTGTTAATATTTTCCTCTATCTTATCTGTTACACTTCTCTCCATCTCCCCAGGTGCAGGGTAGTCAACCGAGCACGTGCTAGATTAATATCCCTGCCTTTCCTCTTCATTTCTACATCTCTCTCTCGGTGTGTGTGTGTGTCTGTCTGTTATACGATTTTAGGACGGTATACGTCTTATTTTCTGCTCCCGTCAAAGATCGTATCAACGAGATTTGCGACTTGATAAGCGTTTATATGTATGCATGTGGGTGCGGATGGGGGAATTCTCGTTATATCCATCGTCTCACATTAATCAATCCAGTGGCAGATACTACTTGATACTAAACTGTTTATTTCCTCTGAACTTCGGCTTTTCTCATATCCTATATCAGAGAGCCACAGCGCACAAGGCGTCACAGGAGATTGGCCTGCCGAGGTCAGCGGAACCACGTGAGGCCGCCTCCTATAGTTTTCTTTTCTCCGTAACCGCTGAGGTATATATCGTGGTTTGCGGCTTTGTCTTTCAGGCCGATGGGATATGGCCCATGCCATGAGGTTGGGCAACCCGTGGAGTACTTGTAGACGTCTCGCAGACCATTTTCCTTTTCTGCAGCATTGCACTCCTGAACACGTGAAGCTACATAAATTGGCTATAAAATCCCACGAGTTCCTTTAGTAACAGTGCCCGTTCTTTTCGTATGTTTTGCACACGAGGTTTTCGAAGTCCTAGACAAGCGGAGCGCTGACTGAAAAGTGACACAGGCTGCTTATGGACGTTTTCGCTCTGTACAATACGTAGACAAACATTTACACTTACTCATCTTCAACACTGGCGTATTGCTTTCAGCAGTGGAGGTGCGCTTCTTCCGGCGACCGCCTTTTAACGCCCGCCGACCTTATCCTATATGCATGCATTTCGAGTTCCCTAATCTTATCACACCATCTAATCTTCATTGCCCCCTGCCTTGCTTTTCTTCCACTGGCACCCACTGCACTTCTCGCCAGACTGTACCGGTGCGATACGTAGACCATCCGTTCTCCGCATTGCGCGAACATCCCAACCTTTGGCAAGAGCTTCCCCCTTATATTCTCAATTAGAATATCAGATGCAGCGCTTGGGTTTCTCATTTCGTGCAGCTGCTCGCATTTGTCTTAGTGGTATCGCTAGAAGGTGGTCGTGACGCAGGAGCAGCATAGCGTTCATTGCATGTTGCACTGTTTGAGCATGCTAAAGACAGTCCGGTGGTGGTAATTATTAAAAAAAATCTCTCGTCCCCCCCCCCCCCTCCCGCCGTTATCTTTCCTCT
Source organism: Hyalomma asiaticum (assembly GCA_013339685.2). Lineage (NCBI taxonomy): Eukaryota > Metazoa > Arthropoda > Arachnida > Ixodida > Ixodidae > Hyalomma > Hyalomma asiaticum. Next base: position 39,936,892 of record CM023488.1, on the reverse strand, counting down.
GCTGCGGTGGCCATAATCAGATTGTGTGTTAGCTGACAAACTCTAACAGCTTAGTCAATGGTTATAGTAGTATCTACAATGTCCCGGTCCTATGGTCATGTTGCAGGGCGTATTATCATTGGGGCATGGTGCACGTTCAGAGAGGTTAGACTAAAAAGGTTGAAATCTTACGCCTTCAGCAACCCAATTTCCCGTATGAAATTACATAAGACACCGGTGTCATTAACGAACGAAAGCTTCAAGTTGCAATTACGAACCAGCTGTCCATAGATAGTTCCGTTTAGAAGGCGAGAGAAAGCCCCGCGCTTATTGAGTTTTGATTTGTGGGGTTTAACGTCCCAAAACCAGCTTTGATTATGAGAGACGCCGTAGTGGAGGTCTCTGGAAATTTCGACCACCTGGGGTTCTTTAACGTGCACTGACATCGCATAGCACATGGGCCTCAACATTTCGCCTCCATCGAAATTGCGCGGCGGCTGCATTTCGATGGAGGCGAAATGTTCAGGACCATGTGCTGTGACAGCTCCCCGCTTATTGAGTAAACGAAAACTGCCCGCCGTGCACGCATCGATCCGCTATATGCACCACGATCTCCCGGCGCTATACGCAAAGCACCGCACGCGGTCGACCCCCACCGAGCGGAGACATCAACAACGCATCGAAGAGAGAAAGCGGGAAAAGCGAAAGGGGCAGGTCGGCGTTCCGCTCTGCCAGCGATCTCCATGCCTTCTTCGCCACCACAGTTCAACGAAAACGCGCAATCGTTGCACCCACCGACCACGACAGGGGACAGTGCCGCGTCGCCACAGCTACGGATCGACGCAGCCAAGACCACGCGCGTGAGCGCGTCATCTCGCATGGCTCGCACGTATGTGAACACCGGCCGCGGCGCGCGCGCGCGCGCAACACAGAGAAAAGACGACGGCCTCGCTGATAAGCTTCCGCCGTCGCCGCTGCGCCCGTCTACATAGAGGGAGAGGAGGCCGGGGTCCCACTTTCTCGGCCGCTGCGGCGGACGGCCTAGCTTTGCTTGCCGCGGCGGCGGCAGTTTCCTCGGCGACTGTCGCCGCGCCGCCGTCCATCGAAGGGTGGTAGTGCACCGTCTGCAGTGTGACGATAGGCATCGCTGCTCGCGAGCGGCCTTCCTCGTCTTCTTGAAGAGGTTTTGCGATGCAAAACGTAGACGCTGCCGCTGTATACCGAGGTATAATGCGTACACAACGGGAATGGGAGGACGACGTCGGTGTGTGTGCACCGATAGTACGGCGTCTTTTATAAGGCAGTGCCGATCGACGAAGCGTGAATTTCTTGGAACGACGTACGAAACGGAGCCAAGTTTCGGGTTAGCAGATGGCGGCGAGGCCGTGCGAACAAAAGCACGGACACGCGAAAAAGGTCTAGCGGGACGTGCGCTGGGAGGGTTGTGTTGTAGTGGTCGTTGTTTTATTTCTTCTCGAGTTACCGATTGCGGGCTGGAAGACTGCCTCCGCGTATACTTGGAAGGCCAATGCCTGTATTACAGTGCAAAACGAGATAGTTGGGTGCGCGGTTGAGGGCCTTTATGAGTGCACTAAAGTCTGAGCATACAGTTTCTCCACTCGTTCCACTGTTCTTGAATCTTCGTCCAAAATGTGCGCAAGTGCGATGACTTGAAGGCATGAAACTTCTTTCCGCATTTGTATCAGTACTTCGGTATCGTTATCAGTGCTGCAGAGTTACGCTGGAAAATCATTTTCTCTTCAGTCCTTATTTATGGGGCACGGGAGGGGCAGGGGAGGGGTATGCTGAATTGTGTAGTCTTCATGATATCATGAACAAGAGGCGGCAGGACGAATTAAAATGTTTCACTTCACCAATTTCATTACGTCTGTGTATTGCTGGTACAGTTTCTGATGTCCACGCTGAGGTGTACGAAAGTTCCGTACTCATTCAGTCACTTAGTGGCTTCCAATTCAGCAATCTCATTCTCCGCACTCTAGGCTTGTGTAGTCGGTTCCAAGTAGACCGAAAATGACACCGAATTTTTACATTCATTTGTTTAAAAATACTTTCAATGCCGAATGGGCTTGCAGAGCTGCAGTGGTCAATACACGTACGTTGTACAAAGTTTATGATGATATTGTTGAAAATCAATTAAGAATAACGACATTTGCAGAATGGGGCTCTTACAGGCGGTGGTACTAAGACCGCTTCGCTTGCAATGTCGTCCAAAATCTTCGAGGACCGAGAACCACCACGTTTACCGATGCTTCTCTCTACGTACCTCGACCTATAGGTTTTGAAGTCTGTGCAGGCATGCATTTCGGTTTGCTCGAGGTGCATTGTTGTTCGGCCGTCCAAGCAGCACAGCAGCCTCTTGGGAACGTGACGCGACATGCAACGGTTTCGGATGGTCAACCATGGGTGATACCCAGGGTCAGTACGAGCCTGCCCATAATACCTCAGCGGTTCGGAGTTTCGTCCGATCGGCATTCGACTCTCCGTATTTCCTTTCGTTGTTTCGGTTTGAGGTCGCGATCCGACTTCTAGATACAGACGCGTGTGAGCTTGCAGCTGTTTCGCTTCTGTTTCCCACGGTCGCCAAATATGCACTCCCTCCCCCTCCTCTCACCCCTTCGCGCACCCCCCCCCCCCTCTCATTTTGGGAGGTCGCTGCTTTCGTTTACGCGCACGCTTGCACAGGCGGAACTGCTGGGCTTTTGTGCTTTGTGTGTGTGTGTACACGCGTGTCTGTGTGTGTACTCTTGTGTCTACATGTTTGTTTGTGTGTGTGTGTGTGTGTGTGTGTGTGTGTGTGTGTGTGTGTGTGTACACTTGTGTGTGGCGCAAGACGTTGGCGACATTGTGCTTGACGTCATCTTTCGGCCCTCGGGAAGCTCACAAAACAGAACGAAGACGAGGAGGACACGTGGTAATGACCGCACCTGATGTATACATGCGAATTCGAACACCGCTGCAGGTATTTGCGCGTGGTTAATTCGCTTTAGGCGAGGTCGAGGCGCACCGTTTCTAAGGTCACAATTGGTACATAAATCTAATAAATGTATGCACAACAAAACTCGGCATAGCTGCAGAGCCGGGAAGAGAAGCTGGCAGCTCTAGATAATGAAATTATATTCTAGTTCTCTCTGTCTCTCTTCCTTTCGTTGCGTTCAATATTGAGATTGCAACGTGCATGATGGAATGAACCCTCCCCTTTTCCTTCTTTCTTTCCTACCTTCCCTCTCCTGCCTTTTTAAATTTCTTTCTTTATTTTTCTCGTGTTTCTTTAATGTCGCTCGCACCGTCATTCGATGTGTATGCGAAAAGCGTGACCGGCGTACACAATGGCTGGGGAGCGAGCAAGCTACGCGGGGCGACTGCAGCATCGAATATGCATTCCGGCGGCGACTTCCCAAGGCGAAGCGCGCGATACGTGACACCTCGTGCAAGCGGCCACCTCGCCTTTCCTTTCTTCCTTCCGCGGTTTTCGCTGCCCTGCACTTGCAGGCGAAACGACGCCTCGATCTCACGCAGAGGGAGAAGGAGAGAGTAGGGTTACTTTGGAGTATGGTTGCTGTGGAGAGATCGCGTTTTTGTTCGAGGCTGAGGGGACGGAAGGGCATCTTGGTGCAGCGAGCCACCCTTATCTGATTCCCCCAGTGGCGACGCGACGCGATTTCTTGTCTCGCGAACGCTTCCGTATCTTTGCGTCTGTTTTTATTTACAGGCAGTACGTGCAGCTTAAGGTATACCCTACTTATAACTCACTCATCTCTGCTTGAATAGCCAACAGATAGTCGTAGCAATAAAAAAACGGGCGTCAAAAAAAAAATCCTTCACATCCCACGCCTTGTGGGAATCAGTGTCTCGTCAGGCATTTGGTCAGTCTTCGTCTGACATTTGGTCTCGTCTGAGATTTCATCACAGTTCGTCTGACATTTGGTCGCAGTTCGTCTCACATTTGGTCGCAGTTCGTCTCACATTTGGTCACAGTTCGTCTGACATTTGGTCTCGTCTCACATTTGGCCACAGTTCGTCTGACATTTGGTCTCGTCTCACATTTGGCCACAGTTCGTCTGGCATTCGGTCTCGTCTCACATTTGGTCACAATTCGTCTGACATTTGGTCTCGTCTGACATTTGGTCACAGTTCGTCTGACATTTGGTCTCGTGTCACATTTGATCACGCTTTCTGCTGTGTCAGAGCACATTAAAGAACCTCAGGCGGTCAAAATTACCGGAGCCCTCCACTACGGCGTCTCTCATAATCATGGGTGTTTCTGGGACGTTAAACCCCAGCAATTAATCAACCATTTGGTCACACTTCGTCTGGCATCTGGTCTCGTCTCACATGTCGCCAGGTGGCTGCAGAACTTCTATGCATTTATTAACCTTTCTCGGCGGTTAATTATCCGCTTCAGTTTTCGAGCAATGTTTTTCTTCTAATCAGCGAAAAAAGTTATGCCTTACACAGAAACGAGGCATTTGGAGATCTGCTGCAGCTACAGAAACAATATATCGCTGGACTTGGTCAGTTTGCAAGACTACAGGATTCATCTAAAATACAAGGAGTGGGCTTATATGACAACGTTTATAGATTCACAAAGATCAGTTTTTTGTATGTCGCTGCACTAACCCAACTGCACGCTGGCTGAACCGTCACGCTTGCAGCATTTTTTTTTCGGCAATATAGTGCCAGATGTACCTCCATACGATATACGTTAGAATATTATACAGTATCTAAGCGTTGTTTTTATTGTTACGAGCAGCTGATAATGACTGCGTACGAAATTCATGCTCGTTTACGGACTTCAGTATGCACTAAATGCGTACCCTCTTCGCAAAAGGTGACCGTTTCTGTGCTGCTATCTCATTCATTGAATCACCTCTTATGTTTTGTAGCCGTGAACTTTATGGTCATCATCATTAGCTGCTGCATGCCTCCATGCTGGAGGCTTGGGCTAGTTGGTTTGTCTACATGACGGCGAGTTTTACAGCGCGCGAACATAGGGGGGAAAATGTACAGAGAAGAAAGAGCGCTCTTTCTATGTCCATTTTTTCCCTATGTTCGCGCGCTGTGAAACTCTCCGTCATGCTGGCCACGTGACCACTGCCGTGGCCTTTTTTTTGATAAAGCCTCCGCTGTATATAGCTTCTCTCAGCAATTCCGCTGCCACAGCATCCATCCATCCATCCATGAAAGTGTATATACACACATTGCACGCACGAGCACACGTGCATACAACACCGCCGGGCGGAGCGCAAAGGGACCCGATACGCCGCCGCACAGATGAGCCGTCCGTCACCCCGCGCTGATGTGTGTGTTGTACGCGCTTGACACTGAAAGCCCTCTCGTGGCCGCCACGCCGCCGCCGGCGGCGCTTTCGGCTTCAGCGCGTGCGCAGCTCTGCAGCGTGTGAGGGTCTTTATGCCGCACTCTCCCGAATGCGTGTATCCGCGTCGTCTTTATGGCTCGCACCCCTTTACCGATATATCTAATAGAAGAGCCGCTCGGCCGATATACGAGTCGAAATTAGCGTTAAGCGGCCCTTGTTCGTAGAAGGTGGCGCGGCCTGGTGATCGCGCGTTTAGTTACGAGTTTGCGTATGGCGTTAACGAGGGAACCAGATTCCGGGGGGTGATTTCGGGGAAGAGTTTGTTGTCCAATTTGGGAGTGCAACGCGTGGGCTGTGTGTTGCTGTGCTTGCTAAAGCATAGTAATTAATCTATTAGTTTTGGTTTGCTTTATTGACCTTCGAGCAAGTTAGGCTTAAAATTTGTTAACACAAGTGCATAACTTGATATGGCAGGCACATTGGCATTGTGTCGCTAATTTGTGCTATCACGTTGCTTTACCAATCTCTCCATTGTGTGCTTATCTTGACTCTGTTATCTATGACTCAGTGTGTTCTGCTGTGATAACGTTCTCCATATACTGTAATAGTGCTGACTCTTCAAGATGTACCGAGTGGCGGCCTTTTATCCGCCGCCTCTGCGCCTGTTTGATGAAGTAAACGAAATCAACGACGTGGTGAATTAACCAATGAATGGACTAATGTAGCCTGTGGGGTCGTTGATAACTATTTACAAATTTTACATATTACATATATAATCTGTCTACATGTGTACAGTCAGGACTGTGTCCTGTGGTACTTTCGCGACGCAGGCAGGGTATTTATTTCTGTTGTTTTATAAGCCTCTTACCATCGTACCTATCTCTGTAGTATCTAAGCAAGTGTCCAACATGAACATCAACGTCACCGCTTGCAATTTTTACCGTAAACATGTAATTTGTCAAGCCATCCCTCGCACGTGCCTGGAGGGCAGAATTTCCGCATACCCTCATTGCACTCTCAAATCTATGTGGGTGGCACAGAGGTTTTAAGCCGTTACTGGCGTTTATGCGATAGACTACAACGATAAAAAGGCCTGGTGCGCGCGTGACGTTGATTGATTAGGACAGAGTTACGCTGGTGTACGAGTTAGTAAGCGCGTTACGCTTCCTCCTGTTTATCATTTTGTTCCGCACCGCGTATAATGTATACATAAATCCAGCTGCAGCTTGCGCCGTTTGCAGCGTATACCTTCAACGCTTTTTGAGAGCTAACTGTATCGCGAGCCTCTGACGTTCAAGATTACGCTTTGCGTGCTGCTTACATGCAGTGAAAAAAAGAAACAGAAAAAAAAAATGAGGCGGTGATGTAAAGTGATTTTAAAAATTCGTTTTGAAAGGGCAATTCAGGCGATTTTTCAATTTCCCCTGATTTCAATCAATGAAATTTTGTCAATGTCAATGTCAATGAACTTTATTTCCCTATATATTCTCCTCTATACTGTAATAATATATGCCGAACCAGGTGGTTGCAAGTCATTTAGTTTTCCTGCAAATGAATTTTAAAAATTCTTAGCGGATTCCCACCCGGGCCACCCTGTGTTTCTTACGTCATCACCTTCAACGCTGCCTACCCGAGCCAGCGAGCCGTCAAAAGCAAAACGACCGTACTTCAGCGCTCAAATCGTCACTTTCCAGTTCGGAAAAGCTGGCGTGACTCAATACATCGTAGGATGACCCCGCAACTGTCATTTTTCTGGCATCAGCTCCATATTTCTGATGACGGGGAAGCTGTGACGTCATCGCATACGCTGTGCAAAGCGTCTACGCGTGTCGAGTTCGGTTTGAACACGCATTTCAGTCGGTTTTTTAATGTTACTGGTGCTTTTCTGAGCAAATTGAACCACCATGGCTGCTGCAGGACCATCAGTACCACTGGAAAACACCGATATCAGAACATGGTGAAAAAAACCGCCGTAGTTGCCCTTTAAGGTGGTGCGCATTCTGGGAAGTGGTCCTTTATTTGAGGAACAGCTTTCTTTTTTCTCGGCATAAAATATTTCTGTCGGGCTAGAATTTTGCGAAGTTCTTGGGTGCAGCTATAAATAAATAAATAAATAAATAAATAAATAAATAAATAAATAAATAAATAAATAAATAAATAAATTCGGGGTCCTTCATACTCTTCAATAAGAGAGCTCTGTAGAGCTCTCCATATATATCTTACAACTGGACTCGTGATGTTAACACACCATGTGCCTGTATGCACTAAGTCGAAGACGCTTCAAAAAAATTGTAATCCGAGCCAGCTTTGCTACAGCGAAAGCTGCACGAACTGCTGAGGAGGGCATATCATGTGATTCCCCTTGAGTTTCTTTTTGTGTTAAGCACCGTCGTTTCCGAACTTATTTTCTCTTGATTTGGTCTCAATATACGATTAATTGCCCTTAATGTGTCTCTTTCATTTTATACTAATCCGGTTTGTCTTTAATCATTCTTAATCTGGATGCATTTTTTAACCTGTTTTCGGTCAGTTATGCGTTTGATCTGCTTTTCTGAGCGTGACAGCGACATGAGACGCTAAACTCTGGAAGCCCAGGGCGCTAAGGTACCTCTCACCCAAAAAATAAAGAAAACTAATGCATAGTGAATTACTGCGTCAGCCTTGGCGCACATAGGTACACAAATGTCTCCGTAGAAGTGCATTTCTCAGTGTCAGTAATCATTGTGGAGTTAAAGGAGTCTTTAAGCCAAAATAGTGAGACGTATTAATGCTTTTGGGTCAAATTCTTATTCATGGCCGTATATTGAAATAGGTAGGATACCAGCGTAGCAGAACGCGCTTGGTTATTGCAACAATAGCTGCGTTGTTGCCTAGCTGATCTCTGGCCGGCCAGCTGTCTCCACTTATAGAGCCGCTTACGTTTACAGTTCCGGTAACTCGGTAGCACGCCGTCGCCTAAAAGCCTTGCGGACCAACTGAATTTGTGGAATGGAGAGTTTCATATTTTGTCCGTTGACTTCTTAACATTTGCCGACACCGAGTTAGACTGGAGCTGTTGACGGCAGCAGCTGGGCTGGAAGCGACATCCTGTGGCCTTTTCTCCAACTACAACGCATACTTTCGATATGCCGTTGTTCTCGCCGAAATAGCATAGTGAAAGCACTGTCAGTTATCTTACTGCAAAGATCTTTATGAAAGGGAAAGGGTCGAGGGCTCGTTTATTTGTTAGAAACAACTTAATGAACCAACAAACTAGGCTTCAATGTTTCTTGGTTTATTAAGTTGCAAGTTTTTGCCGTATTAGTTTATAGTACTTAAGATGTGTGAGCCACTGCAGTATCAGTGTATTACTGGTTAGGTTTTGCATCACCAAATGTCGGCGCCAGTGTTTTCAGTTCACTTATGCGTTTCCTGCAATCCATAATCCATATAGTCTAACGAACCTGCTTAGAAACTAAACTTGTCTAACGGCTACTCTGAGAGGGTGTGGTGGACGGGTCAAGCGGCTGGCGATACATCAGCTTTTTTCTTCTGCCACCCTTTGTGGCTGTGTTGTATACCAATAAGGCTACAATAAAGAAAAATTTTATCATTTCGGCTGGTGTAGTAAAGGAAAAACAAATGTTTAAAGCAGGAGGATCGTTAACTAGAGATACGCACTGTGCAGCTGCCTATAGTGTTTTTATTTTTTCTCTTCCGTTACGGAATTGCCGTATGCAAACCAAGTCTACATAGGCTGTCAGGAAATGAAATATTCGACTCGCAGGTGAGAAAGTCACCAAGTGGTATATAAAGCGAAATGTTTGGTTTGTCCGTGTTAAAGCAGCTGGTGAGGTCTGTCCCTGTTCCGCATATCGCGAACAGCTGCCCCACGGCAGCGCTCCAGGCGCGTGTTTATGACACGTGTAACGGCACGTTTTGTTCTTTACACGTAACAGCCACTTGGAATATAGATACGACTGTGCAACAGTGCCGACGTAATATACATTTGCGTGCCGCTGAAACGGGTCGTCTTGGCTAAATGAGCCTATAAATCAGATTGGAGCACGGCACGCGTTATACGCTGTGCAAGTTAGGTCTTAACGCAGAGGTTATAGTAAACAGACACACACTTTCGAATCCGTGTAGAAAGACATCAGCTGTACTTCATGCACGTAAGAAAAGAAGGACCGTAAGGGGATTGCGAGCGGATTAGAGAGCATACCGGAGAAGCTTATATTCTGGTCGACATTAATTAACAGGGTTTTGTCATGCAGTGTGAGGTAGAGGCCAGTAAGCCGTGGTTCATTATAGAGCGCGGCATGTTATGTGCCAGCTCAGTAGGAGCGTATTCTGGGACGGTGATGAAACAGGTGGTGTTATAAAGGTTTCCCGAATGTGAACAGTCTTTACGTGCGAAGCGTCCAACGGAGGAGGCGGACGCATGCGTCAGCGCAAGCTGACGTCATCCTGTGTCGACAACAGTAAGCTACCGAAAAACCTGCAGAATAGCTGCTCTTGAAACTTCTATCATGTTTCTACTTTTGAAAAAGAAAAGAAGAAAACCTCACCTTACATATAGCTTACTTGAGGCTCACGTGATGATGATGATGATTGTGGTTCGGTTAAGAAAGGACTCTGATTTCTGCAGCCCATGCAGGGAGCACGGCTAAGCGTCCGTGGGCGTAGCGGAAGGGAGTGAAAGAGATAGAGAGGAGAGAAAGGCCGTAGTGGAGGGCTCCGGAAATTTAGACCACCTGGGGTTCTTTAACCTGCACTGACATCGCACAGTACACGGGCCTCTGGCATTTTCGCCTTCATCGAAAGTGTGACCGTCACGTGAAGAAGCAGGAACACCGTCTTCTTCGAGCATACTCCCTGCTAGCATTACGCAATCGTTTTTTTTTATTCACTGCTATCTTCAATGTCTTTTGCATGCGGGCTTCTCCAGGACTGCATGCAGTGATAATGACGATGGCTGCTGTCCACTTATTATACCTATATAGTTTTACTGCCTGTCGTCCGTGTTGCTGCGTTGCACAAGTCAACTTGAGAATATATGTCGAGACCAACTACCTCGGCAGTCAGTTATGCGACTTTAGAATGACATCTGTAGCTTGTAGGCGGCAGTCGGTTGCCAGTTACGGAACCGACTGTGGGAGTGTTTTGCAACTGTCTGCGTTACAGGAGCCCTCCACTACGGCCTTTCTCTCCTCTCTATCTCTTTCACTCCCTTCCGCTACGCCCACGGACGCTTAGCCGTGCTCCCTGCATGGGCTGCAGAAATCAGAGTCCTTTCTTAACCGAACCACAATCATCATCATCATCACGTAAGCCTCAAGTAAGCTATATGTAAGGTGAGGTTTTTCTTCTTTTCTTTTTCAAAAGTAGAAACATGATAGAAGTTTCAAGAGCAGCTGTTCTGCAGGCTTTTCGGTAGTTACTTTTGTCGAAACAGGATGACGTCAGCTTGCGCTGACGCATGCGTCCGCCTCCTCCGTTGGACGCTTCGCACGTAAAGACTGTTCACATTCGGGAAACCTTTATAACACCACCTATTTCATCACCGTCCCAGAATACGCTCCTACTGAGCTGGCACATAACATGCCGCTCTATAATGAACCACGGCTTACTGGCCTCTACTTCACACTGCATGACAAAAGCCTGTTAATTAATGTCGACCAGAATATAAGGTTCTCCGGTATGCTCTCTAGTCCGCTCGCAATCCCCTTACGGTCCTTCTTTTCTTACGTGCCTGAAGTACAGCTGATGTCTTTCTACACGGATTCGAAAGTGTGTGTCTGTTTACTATAACCTCTGCGTTAAGACCTAACTTGCACATCGTATAACGCGTGCCGTGCTCCAATCTGATTTATAGGCTCATTTAGCCGAGACGACCCGTTTCAGCGGCACGCAAATGTATATTACGTCGGCACTGTTGCACAGTCGTATCTATATTCCAAGTGGCTGTTACGTGTAAAGAACAAAACGTGCCGTTACACGTGTCATAAACACGCGCCTGGAGCGCTGCCGTGGGGCAGCTGTTCGCGATATGCGGAACAGGGACAGACCTCACCAGCTGCTTTAACACGGACAAACCAAACATTTCGCTTTATATACCACTTGGTGACTTTCTCACCTGCGAGTCGAATATTTCATTTCCTGACAGCCTATGTAGACTTGGTTTGCATACGGCAATTCCGTAACGGAAGAGAAAAAATAAAAACACTATAGGCAGCTGCACAGTGCGTATCTCTAGTTAACGATCCTCCTGCTTTAAACATTTGTTTTTCCTTTACTACACCAGCCGAAATGATAAAATTTTTCTTTATTGTAGCCTTATTGGTATACAACACAGCCACAAAGGGTGGCAGAAGAAAAAAGCTGATGTATCGCCAGCCGCTTGACCCGTCCACCACACCCTCTCAGAGTAGCCGTTAGACAAGTTTAGTTTCTAAGCAGGTTCGTTAGACTATATGGATTATGGATTGCAGGAAACGCATAAGTGAACTGAAAACACTGGCGCCGACATTTGGTGATGCAAAACCTAACCAGTAATACACTGATACTGCAGTGGCTCACACATCTTAAGTACTATAAACTAATACGGCAAAAACTTGCAACTTAATAAACCAAGAAACATTGAAGCCTAGTTTGTTGGTTCATTAAGTTGTTTCTAACAAATAACGCAATTTACGAACAGGGAATGTCGCAGGAGCCAACGTTTCGACAAGTGGACTTGTCTGCGTCAGGCGGCCGGACTGCCTTCTCCAGCGTTTAGTTTGTCACCTACTTTCCGGTTCACATAAACTGCACATACATTACTGTCATACATAAATGACATACATTACTGTCACATAAACGAACGCAGGAGAAGGCAGTCGCCGCCCTGACGAAGACAAGTCCACTTGTCGAAACGCTGGCTCCTGCGACGTTCCCTGTTCTAAGTCGTATTTTTCGATCTGTTCATCGATTCAAGCATTCCATCTTCCCCTGAGCTACTACTCACTGTAAGTTATCGAGGGAGTCTTGGGCTGTTTTCCGAATAATTTCCACATTTTTCAGAAGCAAGTAGACAGTTGTAATCAGCAATAATCCAAGGGATGCAGATACATTCCGCCTGAATTGGCGATGACATATATATAAAACTGCACCATTGACGGGACAATTTCGTTCGGTCATGTGACTTCAACTGCTTTTACGTTGTAAACGATGTGTTTGATTTTGTCTTGCACATCTATATTTGCGTTGCCGCGTGGTCTTATAGTATGAGACTTCTACTTCCTCGAAAACTACGTCTCGATTGCTTCATAGTATTGTCTTTTAGCGCAACGTCGAAGATCTTACTTCTAGCAGAAAGGGCACTTTTCTATGTGCTGACGCACTCCTGACTAGCATTGTTGTTTGTCCCATTTCTCCATCTGGTGTCTTCTCGCGCAACGTCGAAGGCGAATTTGTACTGTCAAGCCATAAATATTAGTTTCCGTAAAAACAAAGAATTCCTACTTTATAAACTGTGTACATATGGGCTTAGCATGAGCACTACAAGATAGCAAGAAACCTAGCTTCCCAGCAGGCTATACAGCTCTCAGTTATAGAAACTAGACCAGTATGGCTATATTACAGACGGGAAAACAAGGTGCATTGAATTATTAGGTTGCCACCGGATGTGCAGCTTGCCCACAATACTTGAAAGTGTTGTAGATTCAGTGCAGGGCGAAGCGATCTATAGCTGCACATGTCTTGAGTCAGCCGTCTAGACTGGCATTCGTCTTCATAGAGAGAGCTCTGCCGTTTCTGATTGCGCTTCTCTTTTCTTGACGACCATTGTGGTCATCATCACCATCATCACTATATCTCCACTGCAGGACGAAGGCCTTCCGCAATGATTTCCATTTCGCCCCGTCCAGAGCGAGTTGATTCCATTTTGTGCCAGCTAATCGTTTAATCTTACAACCCCACCGTACCTTTTGCCTGCCTCTGCTGCGCTTCTGCTCCCGTGGTAGTCATCGTGTTCTCTCACTGTCCATCGGTTGTCTGTTCTCGGCACTGCGTTATGAGAGAAAATCTGCCGGTGACTAACTGAGCAGCGAATGGAAGTTTTGCGCGCACAACAAATTGCATTTTTCGACATGTACGATGTCGTCGTATATCCATCAAAAGGTAAATGAAGCACTTATATTTTCCCACATCTTAGATTTCAAGGCATTGGCGGATATGTTAATCTGTCGTGCAGAATAACAATGCATTTAATGCTTAAATTCAGAGAGTATGGCACAGTGGTCATGTAAGGATAAGGTGTAAAGAGAAAGGAAACGAGGGGGATGGATCAGGGAACGAACGAGAGTAACTCACAATTCCTGTGCCAATTAATCCTTTACTTAGTAATGTTACAAAACTGAAACATGCAGAGAATGACATTTTATTTGATTAAATAATGTGCGGTATGTATGCTAGTTTTTCTTCTCTCGTACGCACTTACTGTAATGAAAGACGTGTAATAACTTTTATTGTCACACTACTGGAGCAGTGCATTATGTTGGGCTAATTGGTTATGATTCATCTTGTGAAACATATTTTTTTAAGTGCGGACGTTGGTCCACACACAATTTTGTGCATTGACGCATCTTCTAACATCCGAATGACCAGCACGTGTTGGGTAAGGCTGAAGCTGAGTCACGTTCCTCTATACGCTGGAGTGACATTCGTGCAGAAAGTCTACTGATCCGCAAATAACTCGTTCCCGACACATTCCAGTTCGAATTGACTTCGTGAGTTTGTGAAACGAAGTCGCGATACTTTCCGATTCGCACTATGTTGTCATACTCCGTTGAGTGCTCACAAATTCCTTTCCCTGGAGCAGCGGGCAGGAAGCTTTGGAAGTTAAGTTCAAGGACTGTCAAGGCGAACATCAAACAAAACTTGATTTAATTGCCGTGACCGTACCATCTAGTGCTTCCACCAAGACATGAGCTATAACCACACGCGAGAACGCAGGCACAAAGCTGGCGCAGTGTAGCAGGAGCGCATGCGCGGTTCTAACAGTTACACGCAGGCGTACACGACAGCGATTATGTAAATTGAGGGCTTCTTTTTATTAAATGCTTCGTTGGAAGTCAACACTTCGTCCCGTCCAGTCTGTGTCCGCCTCGTGCTTTTCAGAAAAGTGCATTGTCCTTCGCGATGGAGTTAAAGGGGTCGCCGAATTCCGCTACCTCTCGCGATTGAGCCAATTTCTCATGTCGCACACAACGGAAGCGCAGGGATCGGGCTCACTGTCGCGAACGCTCCGGAATATAGATATCCCAACTTTCACAATAGCTCAGCCGAGGGAAAACTGTCGTGTAATGAAGACCGCCCGGTCAATGTGTGAGAGTAATACCAGCACATCGCGGGATGGTGTGGCTTGCGTTTCCATTGTACAACTTGGAAGCATCCGCGTGCAAAGCACTGTTGTAGATACTGAACAAGGTGCGTCCAAACTATCCCGCAGCTGAGCGGGCAGACATGCAGTGTACGTGCGTGTGAGACAGAGAGAATAATTTACAGGTGACTTCGGAGACGTTAGCATGGTTAGTGGCCTGGCTTGCTGCTCCTATAGTGAGGAACTTCCATGTATGGGAAGCACCATCACCTTGTAGATGTTCTGTGGTCACGTTAATCCAGTGCAGCTTGTAAACCTGGGTATCTCACTAAAAATTGCGGGTATCTAAGAAGGGATGTCCAGACCTTCCTCCTATGAGCCAGCAGCCTTCTTATCAGTACCTTCGGAACAGGGGGAGATAAGACGAACCCCAGCACCTCGCGAGAGGACGCTGCTCGCGTTCTTGTTGTGCAACTCTGCGAACGCTGTCAGCTTCCTTATCAAGGACAGGGCGAATCCCATCGTCTCACAGGAGAGAGGTCATGTTCATGTTGTACAACGTGCAAACACTGATATCACCTTCGATATCAGTGGACGTCCAGCGGTGGGACCACGCACGCTCGCTGTCGAAGCGCAGCAGCAGTTGTCCGGCGTCTCTTCCGCGCACCCTCACTCAAACCTTCTCTTCCGCTGCACTGCACGCAAAGAGGACCTGTTGCGGCTTCGCGCAGCGGTCGAATATAGGATCACCGCTTCCCAGCAGCAGCAGCAGGACAGCGTTCGTTCTGTGTGTTCGTGTAATGTGCGCGTGTGTGCTGGCTGGTCTGCGCGTAGTTGGGCGAACGGTTGGTGCGGGGGGGGGGGGGGGTGGCAGATCGCGCGCCGAGGGAGACCTTTAATCGCGCTATAGGAAGCACACCGCGAACGGCAGAGCAAGAAGAGCCCGTGCCGCTGCGTGTCTGGCGGCCGTAAATAAGGCCCCCGGCAGGGCAAGTGCGCGGCAGGAGTTGGCGGGGGGTGCTGCTGCTGTTGCTGTCCCAGCCTCCTCGTTCCTCGCTGGAGCTTGCCGCTGTCGTGACGGCCGCAGCGGCGGCAGGCGCCATCGGCGGACTGCCTGCCGCGGCCGGCGCAGGCAGCGGACATCGGCGACCTCTCCGTCGCCGTGTCCCGCTGCAGTTAAGCACTCCGCCGTTGCCGAACCCGCGGGGATGGCCCACAAAGGAACGTTCGGCATTCCGCGGCGGCGACAACCCGCATCGGCAGTGCCAACCGCGCGGCACCAACGCACGGGTTCCGACTTCGTGGCTGCGCGCTAGCCGCATTCTCTTCCCCTGCTCCTGCTGCCTCTGCTGTTGCCTCCGTATGCTGGCGTCACAAAGGGCCGTCGGCCGGCCGCGCCGCACGTGCGAAGAAAGCGATCGCAAATATTGGGACACGCAGGTGCGCCAGCTGCGTGTCCGGCTGTTTGCGCACGGGCTTAAGCCCTCCTCCCGCTTGTTGCTGCCTCCCCCTGCCGCGCGGTGGAGCTGCTGTCCGAAGACGGGCGCGTTTCTTGTTGTTGCTTGTGGCGTGGGGGAGAGATCACGGCGAGGTTTGGGGGCGCACGCTCGCGGGGGTGTTGCCTTTGGCTCTACAACCACTGGCTCCCCTTCCGTCTCTGCTGCACGGCTTGCCGCAGGTAGGCAAGCAGCGCCCCCACCCTCCGTCCCCCCCTTGCCCCCCCCTGTATACATGTCAACAGAAACGAGATCCCTAATTTTCTCTCGCACACCACCGGCTTTCCTGCCTGCTTACCTGCCTGCCCACCGGAGAGACCTGCGGTCGAAGGGCGTGCGGCAATGTCTGGACTGTGCATGCAACCGTGGCTGTTTATCCTTGTACCCCCTCTTCCCCCTCTCTTCTTTCTGCGCGTCTTCTTTTCTCGCTTCGATTCCTCGAGCGTTCTTTATCGGAGCAGAAGCTGAGAAGGCCAGGCATATCGCCTGGCACATCCCACGGCGGCCTGCGCGCTTGGGTTCCGGGCGCCCATCCAATGCGGCCAGGTTGTTGGCATTGGTGGGAGAAAGGGATTATGTTTTATAAAAGGTTCTGGACCAAACAAAAAGAAGGAAAGAAGAGAAGGCACGATCGATGTCGTTTTCTCTTTGCTCAGAATTCCGTGGACCTCCTTTTTTATGCATGGCCCGTTCGCATTCTTTCGCATTTGAAGGCATGCGCCTGACTTTCTGTTTTCTTTTGCTGCAGCCCTTTCATCCTTTATCAGCTGCTTTTCCGATCGCCGAAGGGACTCTGCACTATACCCTTGGAAACAGCTGCATGCCATCCGCGGTGTCTGAACTATGCGCACAGCAAACAATGTGCCCGTGCGTTGGTCCTGTCTGCGGCCCGATGTTCAAGCGACGCCCGCTTTGGGAAAGTGACCTTACATTGAGGCCCAGGACACAAGATCTGAAGGAAAGGTTCCATTATTCGGTCAGAGCGCGCGCCAGTGCATCATTACCTCTAGGCAATATTTATACCCCCCTCCTGGGTTCTGGCAGCCCCTTTTCCTCCCCACCCCTGAAATTAAAATCATAGATGATCCTCTGGCACGTTCAGCACAACTGGTGGCATCCGACGCAGTGCCGGCTGCAATATACATTTAAAGCGCTAGGATTCATTGTCGGCAGAAGTAATGGAGAACCAGTCTACAGAAAGGTCGCGTTAAAATTTATAAGGGCGTTCTATAAACATTGCTTTATAGAATCTAGTTTATATGATGTCAATATATCCTCTATAGAGTGCGTATGGAGAGCAAGTTTATAGAAATGCAGTGATAGAGCTTCTAAAGGCGTTCTATAAGTGTTCACTACATATGACATCAATACGCCTTCTATTATGTGTGAAATTACGTGTTTCTATAGACAGGTTGTTTTAGACTTTGTATAAACGTCCTGTGGAAAACGTTCTATAGACTGCGCAGCTCATGAGCACACAAATGAGCAAGAAAACTTTGACGGTACATGTGAAAGAAATCAGTTAAGTAGCCATATAAGGCAAGAAAATAAGGATTCTATGAAAAAATAACCGAACAAAGGGCGATAATAATAAAAAAGATTGTCTGTCCTTGTTGCATGCTGGGGCGACTCGACAGCCGTGAAACACATTCCGCAATGTCGTGACGATTTTTAGACGTTCTCCTTTCTCATATGGCTATTGCTTAGGCATTTGTTGCAACATTCTGTCTGTGGCTTCTGTTGTGGTTGTTACTTGATTGGCATACGCTGTAAAGTCTAACATTCAGTCAATCACGTGGGTCTCCAACACTGGCCGAGGAATGCCGGTGTGAATCACACGTGATTTCGTTATCGTTAATCTTGGACGTAAATGACTAGCGTGCCAAGTTACTGAACATCATGACCTGTCGGTCATGTTAGTCTTACACGCTCGTACTCTTCCCTGCCAGTTTTGGCGTACACCAAATGGTATATACCAATTGAGTATGGCGTTTTGGTACCACCGCCGCCCTCCCGAAAATGAATTGAGAGTTCCTTTAGAACTCATGTGTTCCTATGTTGAGTCTAAAGAAATAACTCCATAGAAACTCGCAGTCTATGGAATCTTTTCCATAGAATGTTTATACGAACTTTAAAGTAACCTGTCTATATAAACACATAATTTCGCGCACAATAGAAGACGAATTTTCGTCATATGTTCTGAACTCTATAAAGGGACTTTTATAGAACGTCTTAGAAGCTCTACCACTGCCTTTCTATGGGCTGGCTCTCCACGCCCTCTATGGGAGATGTATTGACATGATATCTACTAAATTCTATAAAATACCGTTTATAGAACGCCCTTATAAATTCTAACGTGGCTTTCTGTAGAGTGGTTCTCCATACGCGCTCTACAGGGGGTTTATTGACATCGTACCTATTAAAGTCTATAAAGTAACATTTATAGAACGCCTTTAGAACAGCTAACGCTACCTGTATGTCTCCTATAAGGATTATATAGAGGGTGTATTGACACATATATGAAGATATAGAAGAATGTTCCATCAGGGGCCTGTTTACGTCCACTGCAGGGCAAAGGCCTCTTCCATATTTTTCTCAAACTAACCTGCTCACTCTATATCTGATCACATGTTGTCGCCTTAAACATCTTAATCTAATCTACCTAGCTAGCATTCTGTCATCTCCCGCCACGCTTTGCTTCCCTTGAAATCCAATCTGCGTCCTCAATGACCGTTGGTTACCTAGTCTTCGCGTCTTGTCCGTGCTCATTTGGTGGTCTTGTCTTCGACTAGGATATCGCTAGCATTTCCGCAGAGAAAAGCAACCGCATGACGACGTGGTAGAACATCGCCGTCCACTGATCGGTACCAAGTTCGAATCCCAGTGCCTGACCAAGGATCATCGGTTTTTCTGATGGACAGGGGAGCACCCCGACCAGGCGTTTGGTTGATTACGAGATTATCTTGAGAGGGCACTCCGTAAAGTGGACATCTAGCTTTCTTAAAATTACTGAGAAAAATATTCCTATTTACGATGTGAAACGAAACTCTATAGAAAAGCTCCATAGAAGGCTCCGTATAGATTCTCGATTGGAATTTGTCTGTATGATCTTAAAAGGAACTACAGAAGAACATTTCTACAGAAATTAGTCTCTAGAACCTTAAAAGGAACTCTATAGATACGTCCTGTAGAATAACATCTTCAGTTTCTATAAGAATGCTGTGGCCAAACAACTTTTGCAACTCTATAGAAAAATTCTGTAGGGTGTCAAAATGAACGCGATAGAATTCTATCGAGCAAGTTCGAAAGACTTTCTGAAGGAACATTAAAGGTGTTTGTAAAGGGGGCGCGATAAAATGCGGGGTGGTAGCAGTTCGTCTATCGTGACACAGTATTAAGGCTTGCGCCATAGTAATTGCTAGGGTTTTAGGTGCAAAAACCGCAATGTGATTGCGAACAGGGATTGTCGCTGGAGGCCTATTCTCCATCGTTTATTAACGATCTGCTAATCGATTCAAGCCTCGATCTTCCAGTGAACTCTTGTTCTAGTCTCAATATGATTGTGAGGAACGCTGCATTGCGGACGGCTCCGGAAATGCATGATGACCACCGGGTGTTTAACGCACACCGATAGCGCACAGTACTCGAACCTTTAGCATTTTGGCCTCCATCTACATGGTGTGACCGCCTCGGCCGGGATCGAAACCGCGTCATTCGCATCAGCAACCGAATGCGCATGACACAACCTCGTGTGGGACATCCCGGATGAGTTCAAGAACTAGGCTCAAATAAAGACAGATGGACGCATGAATTTATACCCCCTCCCCCCCCCCCCCGTAATACAGCAAAATTTTTCCAGATAACCAATGACTCGGTATCAACATTCTGTTCCGGTTGCACCATGGGTAAGACCTTCTCGCCTCCCTCCCTCCAAATCAAAATTCTGGATAAACCCCTGCACGGACGGACGTATAGACAGAGACAGATATAGATAGATAGGTAGAGAGATAGATAGATAGATAGATAGATAGATAGATAGATAGATAGATAGATAGATAGATAGATAGATAGATAGATAGATAGATAGATAGATAGATATAGACACACAGACGGACAGGTAGAGAGGTAGAAGACAGATAGATGTAGATGCATAGATGGATAGGTAGATGGATACATAATTTACGTTTTATTTACTGTTTATCGAGACTTTTTTTTGCGATGATCGCTATACCACGGAAAATCCGGCACGCCCATTTTTTTCAACAATTTCTAAAGACCATCGTTATACCTTAGACTTCCGGCAAATGGACGACGAAGTGCAAGTTCGCCGGGCCGGATCTTGCACCCAACGACCTTGCTCCGGACCTCCGTACGGTGCCGTCGCAGCAGCGTGCGACGGCAGCCTCATTTAATTGCCTCTCACGCGCTCCAGGCGCCCACGCGTCCACCACGAAAGAAAGGAAAAATAAACCACAAAGCTGTGTTTACACCCGTTCGCTCACGTTCGGAGGGTTGCGCAGTGAGTTACCACACGCTTCTGCCACATGAAGTGGGGCTCTTGAAAAGAGGATAGTCAGTAGTTCGGTTGAAGCAGGAACGCTCCGCGTTGCATTAATGCATATAAAACCAAGCTGATGCGCTGTAGAGTCCTTCTTCAGATTATGGCTTGTCTTCATGTAGAAATGTGTTCTTGGGGCTCAAACTACGATGTATACAGCGTGTCTCCGAAAGTGCTCAGCAGGTTCTTCTTGATTCCTTTCGTTCGACGCAGTCTATATGTACCATCCAAATGGCGTATTGGCCAAGGTATTGGCCAAGATTGTTTTAGGGGAGATCTCGACGAAAAATGAACAGACTTCGGCTATCTGTGCAATCTGCATTCAGACTCTTGAAAGGTTTTTGCAGACTTGTTGATTGATGTTCCCACCTGTCTTTTCTCCCTTCTTTTCTTTTTTCTGAGCGTGAGATCAACGAAACGTAGGATGCGATATACGGTGCCATGTGTGACTGCACTTAAAAAAAATCATTCCTGGGTGAATCCGGGAAGTGAAGAAAGACTGATGAAAGAAAATGTAGCTCACACCGACCAGCTTGCAAGCTGCAACTCGAAACATGCTGTGCAATGAAAAAATTTGTGGGTTTCTTAGCAAGGAAATCTTAACTATGGAGCTCTGTCCGGGATTTAAATCCCGCCACTAACTCCTTTACAGAATGGGTACTAGACCATCTGAACTAAACAGCAAGCAGGAGGTCGTAGTGCGGAGCCGTGCTGTGATCAGATCTCTACGATACGATTCCACATGGTACGTTTTTTGGCATAACGCATCATTTTCATTTCCTAGGAGCACTGAATTTCGGCAAAGTTATTGCGCTCGCGTTCATACTTGCGATTGTATAATACAACCGCAGGCTTATGCTTTTGACTGGTAATTATAAACATGATAGATCTATATTTCAGTACACTACAAACCGTATTGACGCCCACAACCTGCGGAAATAGTCGGCGGGAGGGAACCGCTGCCAAACCGCCTATCCGAAACGTCATACGAAGCTTCGATGTTGCGTATTGCAGCGAGTGCACACACTTGTAGCATCCGTAAGCCCAATGTAAATGAAACATAAAGAACACAAGACTATGCTTATTCGTTCGTGTTTGGTTTCCTCTGCTCTAATATCATCCATCCATGGATCATTACCAAATATCCCGATCTCAGTGCTGGCCGAGTGCACCTGTTCACGTACTTCTTGAGCTTGATTCGTATAATACGACATTTTGGGTAATACGTTTCATCTTCCCGCTTTATGCGAACATCGTATCCAAGTGATCCCAAAGTAATCGGCAACCACACAAACAGAAGCGCGAATCTGCATGTGGAAACTTTTGTCACGGCATGCTGCGCCAAACGCGTCCATGGTCATGCCTGCTGAACCGCTGCAAGTGGCGTGCCTCGTCCCCGACGCAGAGACGAGCGAGTCGCGAAGGTCGCCGACTCTCTCTTTCCGAACGAAACTTCGCTTCGCGTCCGTTCGGTCGACCGCCGATGCGATGCAATGCAGCAGGCGTCGGGCCAAGCCGACACGCGCAGCACCCAGCGAAGTCGTACGCCCCTCTCCTTGTCCCGGTCGCGTTCGCCGCTGTGAGGACCACGCAACAGTCTCCGAGGACGCGCCTTTGCTGCTCGGCTAGCCACCTCAAAGAAGGGAGAGGCAGGGAGGGCGAAAGAAGGCCGATCGATGCCGTGGCTGGGCCCGGCCTGGCGCGCGGATCTTCCATCAGGTCCCTCCGTCGCCGCCGGGGCAGAGCCGGTCCGGCGCGGCAGTAGGTCCCGCGATAAGGCCACCTCAAAGGCACCGCCGGGTCTGCCGAGACAATGCCGCGGCTGCCGCTACATTCGGTTGCCGGCGAGCGAGATGTTGGCCGGCTTGCGGGCAAGGAGGAAGGGGAGGGGGGGCATCGCGCCGCAGTTGTCAGCTTGCCCCGCTGCCTGGATGCGCAAGATTGCACCGCGCGCCGACGCTCTGGCCGTGCCCGTAGCTGGGGGACATCTCTCCTTCGAAGTCAGTACACTACTCACCCCCCCCCCCCACCTCCTCCTCCACCCCGGTCGCGACAGGGGGGCCGCCCCAGTGTGTCGTGTAACGCAGGTGCTGCTTGGACCAGGGGCACGTAGGTGAGGTGAGGGGGCTGGTTGTGATGAGGGGGCGTGCTGGGTTTACCGAGGAGGATGGAAATGGTGCGGGAGAAAGGCCAACAACGGGACCTTAAAGAACGACGCGGCGTTCGGTTCTGGTCAACAGCGTTGCGATCAGAGCCTGCCGCGGATCTCTTTTGCTGCCGAACACGTGGCTCTGGGTGCTTTGCCTATGTGGTATGCAGAGGAAGATCCTCCACCTGCGCGACCGTGTGGTGTCCGATGCGACCGTGGCGAGGCGTTAGTGAAGGTATACGGGCAAGGAGGGGAGGGGGGAGTAGGAGACGACCGCGGTCGGTGGTGGTTGCTGTTGTGTTTTGGTTGATGGTACGCGCGTACATCGCCTGAATTCCACGTGCTTCCTTCGGAGCGAACAAGAATTCCGCGGGCCGTTGCCCCCGTTTCGATTCCGCTGTGTGTTCGTTCGTGTGTATAGTGTTCGCATTCCGCGGAATGTTTCAGTGCGGCGTTTGCTTCTTTCCCTGATTTGTTTAGTTCGAACGCGCTATCACTCGAGCGGAAAGGCAAAAGTGGACAGCATAATAGGAAACGATTTTTCCACTCTGTCGAACCTGCTGTGTAGCAAACAAAATTAAATCCAACGTGCCCTAGGCTGTGCTGATCCCCACCGCGGGGTGGGCTTACATTTGTGTCGGTCGCACAGTTTTGAATGGCTTGTTATAACGCACGGTAACAAAAATGCCCATGTGCGCTGACACGTTTGACTTTGCTAATGAGGTGCTGCCGTAGACTAATTATTGAAGAGTTTTCTAATTCCGAGCGACACTGGTAGGCAGCATTCCTTATGTACAATACACAGCTGCACGCTATACGGTGGTCAGTAATGCACTGTTGAAAGTTTTGTTGCTGGGCTTCCGAAAAAGCTGCCCTTGCTGTGTTGCGATAGTGCTAACAGGAATGCGCGAAAGCAAGGACAGTGGACTAGCAGCTCAGGTATATAAGCTATACCAGCGATGCGTCTGCGGCCATACATCTAGCAAATTCATTGTAGGGAAGTCATCTTGGACCATATTAATTTCATGTGCATCGGCAAAGCAGATAACTAGTATTTAGTACAAGAGCGCGACCTTTGTGCTCATCAGTGATCCACTGGTCACATGCTTCAGTGTCGGTTCCAGATCTCAGTGACCCCTACCCATAAAAGTGCTGTCCTAGTACGCAACGTGATGCGATCGTATAATAAAGAAAGAAACAGAATCTTTTGCTTCGTGGGCATACTTTATCTTGAAAAATTAGTTACGTTGTACAAAGACCATAAGCAGAAAATTTCTCTCATTTACAGCTGCATTCTAAGTGTCGAAATTTAGAAAACTCTCCGATTTCCCGTTTCGTTAGCGAAAATTTAGCAACAGTACTGTCAAGGAAGTATAAGGTGGAATGTACAAAGTACATAAGGTTGGCATCGAATTGTAATTGATTTCCGATTGCCAAAATTTCGCACAAGGGCCAATTATAGTTGATTGATTTGTGGGGTTTAACGTCCCAGAACCAGCTGTAATTATGAGAGCCGCCGTAGTGGAGGTCTCCGGAAATTTCGACCATCTGGGGTTCTTTAACGTGCACTGACATCGCGCAGCACACGGGTCTCAACATGTCGCCTCCATCGAAATGCAGCCGCCGCGGCCGGGATTCGATACCGCGACCTTCGGATCAGCAGCCGAGTGCCATAACCACTAGACCACCATGGTGAGGCAAGGACCAGTTATAGCTGTTGTGCATACCGCAGAGAAACGTTTTATTGCCGAACTTTGTCCTATAATAGCGCGAGGTGTACAGAACTGCACGTTTGCTTTCTCCTATAGCTAGGCTGTTCTGCTGTAGTGCCGAAATAATAGACTTCCATGGTCTGGAGACACCAGCTGCTAAAATACTTTTTACTTCGTGCTTTCTTTGTTCCCGGTGATTTGTTCGGAAAAATCATGAACCTTTCGCAATTTCATGGGGTTTTGATCATGTTCGTCGTATTTTCGTCGAATATCGCCACTTGTACGCAAGGAACTTCACAAAGTAAATTTCCCACATTAAGCAAAGAATAAAATTAGCATGCACTTTCCAACCAATGACGCATAAACGTTCCTTTGTTATCGCTCGACATTAAAGTAACATTATGCGATTGTATGGATGGCTTTCGCATAGTAACTAGCTGCCTGCAACCAAAGACGTGCGAACGCTTATGTAAGATGTTGCGCCCCAATGAAGGCGTTACACAACGCGTCTTTCCCGAGAAACTATGTTGCTGCAATTTTTATCGTGTTAAGGAAAGGATTATAAGTTAAAGTACACTTGCATGTTCGCGTTGTTCAAGCGTATATTCATAACTCGGGAGGACAAGGAGTGCGTGATCCCCGTACTCGCGATCTATAGATGTGATCCATACTTTTGTACGCATTACTAGTCGTGGCATGCATGCTGGCAATCAATCAGACAGCGCTATCACATTCACGCTCAGACAATTGCATACGCGTTCACCCAATCCAGAGTTCCTGCACACGTGCACACATACAGGTAACTCACTCGTATAAGAGTTAATATCAAAACAAAACAAAAAATGATCTCGGCATGATAAATTTTAAACAAGGAATTTCTCCAGAGGCAACGTTCCGGCATCAGCGGTGTCACTTTGCCGGACTGGCCTGAGCTGTCGTCGCAAGAGGTTGTCGCAGACGAGTCTCCTTGTTGGAACAATGGCTACCGTCATTTCTTTCTCCAATTACCTCTGATCACTTCTAGCCGTCATGCTCCCCTGAACCTTCTACGCGACGCAGGACAAACTAGCGTGGCTTTATACAGCAAAAGCAAGTGAATGTAGACGGGCCGCACTTATGTCTTCCAGGAGGAACAGAGGCGACGAGAGGTCAGTGAACGTGGTGTGATGATCCGACGTATATCGTTCAGGAGGGACGTCTTGGTAAGGGCTTGACGAAGACTTCTCCCCTTGGCGAGATTCTGACTCCGCAGACATTGCCTGTTTGACGACTTCTCACCATGCACTTTTGGGTCCCCAGGCTTCTTTTGAGCTGGTCTGCCATTTTAGGAGGCATAACTCGATGCATACGTAACCAGAGGAAGAGCTGCAGGTATTCAATAGATGTGGACCCGCACTATCATCGCAGACATATACTTTTTTCTTAAAGTCACGAGGCCGCAGACAATCAAACCAAAACTGCATTTCACACAGCAGTATAGATGCGTCTTTGTAAGGGCTTGACGAAGACTTCTCCACTTGGCGAGATGTTGGCTCCACACTGATTGCCTGTTTGACGACCTCTCACCATGCACTTTGGGTCCCCAGGCTTCTCTTTAACTGGTTTTATAGGAGGCATAACTGGACGCATATATAACCAGTGGGAGAGCTGCAGGAATATGTCACAAGTCTGGACCGTCGCTATCATCGCAGGCATATACATTTTTCTTAGAGTCACGAGGCCGCAAACAATCAAACCAAAACTGTTTTTCACACACCGGTAGATGCGTTAGTCAGGGCTTGACGAAGACTTCTCCCCTTGGCAAGATGTTGGCTCCACAGGCATTGCCTGTTTGACGACCTCTCACCATTTGGGTCTCCTGGCTTCTCTTGGACTGGTTTCCTGTTATAGGAGGCATAACTGGACGCATATATAACCAGTGGGAGAGCTGCAGGTATATGCATGCCACAGGTCTAGACCGTCACTATCATCGCACGCATATACTTTTTTTTTTCTTAAAGTCATGAGGCCTCAAACAATCAAACCAAAACTTCATTTCACACAGCATCAGTATACATACCCACTGAAAGCCAGCGTCGCCCTTTCCCTGTCCCATGCGTGATGTTCGATACGCCCCGAGCGTAATCGTGCCGCCGGACCCACACCGTGCCGCGAGCTGCCCCGTACATATATCTCGTCGTCGTCGTCGGCGGTGGCGGCGAGCTATAAGCCACTCTAATAGGGACTGCCGACGCATTAGTCAACCGCGGGAGCCGAGCCTTTCGGGGTCTTCGCCCCAGCGGGAGAGCAGTCCCTGCGGTCCCTGTGTACCGGTCGGCGACGACACATTCGGCCAGGTGGATATTATTTGTCACGTTCTGCCTCGGCCCCGGCCCGGTCGCTGGACATTATTCTTCGGTGCTCCGAGCTTGTCCCGCAGTCGACGCACGATGTTTCTTTTGCTCTTTGGTACCTCCGCGTGCGCTCGCAAGGAGACAGTCCAAATAAACAGGCAAGTGTACAGGTACCGATGATTCCATCCGGTCCTTGGACTCGCTTGCTTTTTTGGGGGGTCGAGAAGTCTCGGCAGTGCTGTGCAGCGAGTATAGTGAAAACTTCGTTGAAACTCGATACTCGGTATTTTGGGAGATTCCTCTATAATGTGAAGGTCTATGTGTTTGCTTCCGTATTGATGCCTTCCTGTGAAGTTGCCGCTTGGGAAGCCGTTGGGTTAGTCGAGCCTTTGTGTTTTCTTGTTTGGAAGGCCGCTTTTCAAGCTCAAACGACACGCTGTGCTGCTTGTCCAAAGGAACAGAAAGATCGATTAGAAAGATGCCTCGCAGTTTTTTATTATCTTCGCGCTGATCGCAACATTTGAGAAGTTGGGGCTAAATTATGCATCTATGTGAAATGAAAAATAAGGCAATGAACTTTATTTTGCTCAGCGTCATGGCACTTGAATATTTTCATAGTTTTTACTTTTGCGTAGCCGGCATATGCCAACAAGACGTCTTGATATGAGGTTGATAGAACGTTTGTACACGTGCTGTGGGGTTGCCGCATAACTTTGACAAAACATGTCTGAGGACGTCTTACCATGTAACATTGGGCATCATTTTTCGATAGCCCAAGTAGTCCTACAACCACCCCATGTTGTCTCACTGTTCGAATCCGTGTGGTCTTGTTGACCACACGAATTCAAGACCACACGGATGCGTTGCTCGGATCCGTGTGGTCTCGAGTCCGTGTGGTCAGCAGATCCTGTTAGCTTCTTAAACAAGTTAACAGACTATTGACTGTATACGGTGCGTCGGCCTGCTTTCGTGTGGCAGGCATAAATGAAGTAGATATAATGATGAGCCATTTATTGCACAAACGATATTCAGCACTGGTCTTTGACAGTGTCTTCCAGTGAAATCTCTATACGAACTTTATATAATTCTACATGAAGTGCTTTGCTGAGAACTTCATACAGTATCACGTAGTACGCATGGCTGGGGCATTTGTGACGTATAGTTTTGTGGGGAGATGTGCAGCGACGTTTTGCTGCAGGCAGTATACGGGGCATCAATATTCAATAATCCAGGTGGGTCCTGCAGTCGGCAGATGTTGTTTGTCTGCTTGAAATATACGTGCACACAGCAGAAAAGAAAACAAAAGCAAGTAAATAAACAAATGCTCTCATTTTCCTGTCTGGTAGACTCGCTTGCTTCCGCGGTACACAGAAATAAAAGTTCACCGTTATGTAGTGCATGCCACCGTTTTTAGACTGCGCAGCCTTCAGCGAATTAGTGTAATGCACGAGTTTATATAAACGTTCAGACGTTTATACATGGTGTGTGCGTGTATACGACTGCATGTTGGTTCTCTCAGCTGACTAGCCATAGTGCCGAGGCATGTCAAAATGTGTCCTAATTAAGAAAGGCTCTTGATATCGCAACGTGTTCGCGTGTTGCACTAAATGGTTAACGTCTATATAGAACACATCTGCAAGAGCAAGAACACACCGATGAAAGCCTTAGATAGAAGAGGCAGACAAGGCTTCAGTGCTGACTTTTAAGTGGCATGCAACGTACGTTATCAAGGAACACAGCTATAGCAATGGTATGATAATCTAATAACGTTAACCGCTGGTGCCGGTGGTGTCGATTCCTGCTTCGTTTTTTTTTCTTACGCGCTCTACCTACGCTTTTTCATTCGTGCGGAGTGCTTCAGAAACGTGTTACAGCCATATTAAGCACTCACTCGACCCATGCGACTGTTATTAGGACGTTGGAGTGCTGCGTCGACCCGTATACTTTCTTCTCACGCGAAATTGAAAGGCTCATGTTTTCAATGGCAACTAACGTTCAGCCAAAACACTCTGTATATTACGTTCAAACAAACGCATTCACGCGTCCCGTCGATGTGTCGTTCACGTACGACCGCTATAGGAAGCACACTCACCTTTAGGCACAGACGGCTGTTTCATTTAGCAATGGAGCCGCCCATCGTTCAGGGACGTTGACAACTGTGCCATAGGAGCCATAGAATCATGTCTCTCTGATATAAACACGAAGATACACCAGCTATGGGGTCATATTGAGGTCGGCTTCCTTTCATTCGCTCTATGTTAATTACACTCAGTCGTTCTATATATGTGTTCAGGTTTCGTGATGTCAATGAAGATCGTGCACTTTTAGCGCAACAGTCCTTTCTTTCATGTCGGTTTCTTTTTCAACCATTTTTTTTAGCGGTGCACAATTGAACCTGTCTCTTGAACCGTTCGGCTCGGCTGTAACAATCCGTGAATTTCATAGTGTCGTCACTTCTGCACCACGGCGTTCCATGGTTAGACCATTTGCTAACACCTGCGAACGATAAAAGAAGAAAGGAGCATGACTGAGGAGATTGCGCTAAAGAGTTATGACATTACAGAACTACCGCAACAAGAACGAGTTTAACCATTGTTGGGGACGGTAGCCTCGGGGACTCGAGCAGAAAAAAAAAAAATAGGCGGCGGGATAACAGGGACCCGAACGTTGCCTAATACCCCAGGCAAACAATGGTACACAAAACAAGACAAGCAAATCTGCAAGCAGGCCCTCGGAACATTAACGGAAGAACTATAGTGCACAAAGCAAGAATACAAGATGCTGGCTTCACAAAGCATGCGAGTCAGTGAATATATAAAAAAAGAAGATAGTAATGGACGGGAAATGAAGAATCACGATTGTGCGGCTGTCTGACCCCTACCCGGTCATAATTTTTCGCGGCGAACGCTATGTGCCCCCCCGTCGGCCGTGTCGCCTTGTCGCGAACGTCACCCCTCGCGCGTCATGCCTGTCACGTGATCTCACGTACCTCCACTTTCTCGACGCAAGCATGCGTTCCCCGTAGACATCAACTCGAGAGGCACGCAGTGGTGGCTTTCCCGAGAAGGTCCGATGCCAGCTATAGAGCTTTCTTTACGAATACAGGAAACTCTTTCTCTGTATAGGTGTACGGAGCTGACGGTGTGGTAATCGAACCCATAGCATTGGGGTACCATTCTGGACATCGTCGAATTATATTGTCGAATTAACCAGCTTGTTAAGGAATATGGTTAACATAGAAGGTTAACAATGACTACGCTTTGTCCTGCGCTTGCAGCTGTGACAGAAATATGCAAGCCACAAATATAGAGGGGTTCACATTACTAACGAACCGCATACGAGTGTGCCCTATTAGCGACTGCCATGCAAATTGATAAGATCCCTGGACAAGGCATCCGGCGGCATCCCCGGATGTCTTGTTGCCGGACAAGACATCCGGAGGCAAGGCATCTGGACAGGACATCTGGTGATAATCGCAGCGCCACAGTTTCCTGTGTAGTAACACTTACAGCGAATTGACTACGGTACCTTCAAAGGGCGAGTGCAACGGTGTGCCATTGTTTTCTACATATCGCTCGTTGCCAGCTACTCTCGCAACCGCTCGGCGGTGTCGGAGCACCGCGAAGACGACGTCGCCGCGGTATCGGCGTGGATTGCACGCAACAGGTATGAGGCAACGAGGAGCAACGGAAAGCGAGAGAGAGAGAGAGAGCGAGGAGGACGCCGTAAATAACCGCCGCACCGCGGGGGCAATGCATTACGAAAGGCAAAACGCCCGTCATTCCGGGGGTACCCCTGCTTCTTCGCGAGCGGGAAGCCAACGCACGCACACGAAGAAAATAAAGAGAGCACATCGTGGCGCAGCGGGTGTACACTCCTGTCGTTGCCGAAGGAGAAGGAAAGAGGCTCGCCTGGGCGGCTAGGTGTCCTTGCGACGCTTGCAACTGACCGAAGTGGGTCTTCCGTTCTCTCCGAAGGTTTGGCTCATGCGAGCCCGTTGCCGCTGCATCTACAGGTTAGACGTAGCCGAGATACGGCGTCTTGTGGAAGCGTCCATCGTTGCGTACGATCCACCTGCTGCAGAGGTGACTCGAGGAATGTCCGGTGCACCGCAAGAGTGGTCTTGGTAGGAGACTGTAATGGCCTGGCGCAGCGCTGGAGACGGCAGCGATGACGAAGCGGTCGGTCGCGCAGCGCGATCGGAGAATTAGCATTCGTACCGCCGTAGACGTGTGTGCGTGCGTGCGAGCTTGAGGTGTGCTCGGCGGGGTGGCCGATTGTTTCGCCTGCGGTTGGATGTCCAGCAGGGCACAGCTGGCCATCCGGGGTTTCCCCTGGCCGTGTGCTTTTTTAATTGTTTCGTTTCGTTTTTCTTCAACGCCACTGAACGCAGAGGAGCTCAGCTGATGTGGAAACCGTGTATCACTGAACACGATATACTCAACACAAGAAGTCGGGTACAGTTCCCCAGTTGGGGTCGTCATGGTGATGATGTGCAACCACGTGCAGTGTGGGAGGCTCAGTAAAATGAAGCTGCCCTTTTAACGTCATTTCTACTAGTCATGACGGCTTTCCTAAGGTACTTTCAATTCGATGACAAGACCACGTCGTCTAAGTGTTCATACCCTAAGCACAGGCTTAAGGTTAAGGCTACGGCACGTGCCATACTTTACGGCACACGTCAAAGACCTCCAAGTTCATTTAAATTCAGTCTAACTGAAATCAACCTGTCTCACAACATAGCGTAACTCCATGGCTGCCAGCCATTTACACTACCTTTCTGACCGTTTCTGTTCCTTATCGAAGCACCAAAACAAATGAGGACGCAATTGTATCCCACACTCTCTCCTTTCCATTTTCTTTTTTGTCGAACACGAACAAAGGTTTCACCCTGTTACTCAGAAAGTACGCGCGCTCTTAATGTATAAAGCGCATACATATGTGATATGCACTATACGTCATATATACACATCACGTTTTATCGGTGTAATTAATATCCGCAACAGTGGTGACGTCGCATGTGACAGTGCGTAGCAGCCATAGTGTCATGAAACAAGAACAAACAGAAATGCTTTCGCGTGTCACTACTGCCGTTTCATGACGTAATCTGGAACAAAAAAAGAGCACAAAAGCAAGAAATGTCATGTCTTATTTGTTGTATGAGGATCTAATAAATGCAATCCCTGCAGAATCGATCAGAAGCGCAACATGTCCTCTTTAAGAAGTCCAAGTTAATGCATTCATGCTGATGCACACATATACACCCTGCAGTTTTTTTTCCAGTTCGCACTTCTGCCGAGCATGATCTCCGACAGGGTGCGTTGAAAACGAACGCGCACGTGACCGCGCGGCACCAAAATGACGGCCTGTTCCGTCTCCCCAGTCGGCCATTTTCTCCCCCCTACTTTTTCTGCAGCTTCATTGAAATGCACGCGCGGACTCCGCTGCGCGAAACATGAGACCCGTG
Source organism: Hyalomma asiaticum (assembly GCA_013339685.2). NCBI lineage: Eukaryota > Metazoa > Arthropoda > Arachnida > Ixodida > Ixodidae > Hyalomma > Hyalomma asiaticum. The sequence continues at coordinate 39,904,517 of CM023488.1, read as the reverse complement.
CATGAAATTCTATTGCCCGCAGCGAAGGGGGGGGATTCTGCGACCCCTTGCTTAAGGGGACCTCACGCTGCTTCGCGCTTATTTGGTTATTCATACATATTATTCGCGGGTAATGCGAGCAGCGTGCTTGCCTGGAGTGTACATATAGTGCGGGAAGGGAGTGTGGGAACAGTGTGGGAAAGTTGGCACTATGTTGTTACATGCTAACAACTCGCCGTGCCCTCGCACGGTACTTGTACCGCGGGACGATTCGAGAACGATGTATTGTATCGTGCGTTGCGTGTATCTTCCTGGCGTTACCATCTCATTTAGGAGTTTGTATGCAAACTGTCGGCCGTCTTGCTATATTCTCGTGATGGGGAAAGCTCAAATTAATTTAGGCATCAGATTGATAACTTTTGTCCTAACGGTGGAAATGGGCTTGTACAACTCCCGGCGCTCACCTTTGCGAGATCGTCGATTCGTGAGGGCGCTTTTACGTCATGGTGTGCGATATCACATCTTGCAGAACTATAAGTTTGCAATGCTAAACTTGTGATGACGTAGGTGTACAACGGGTTGTAGAGATACCTCGTTTCTGATTACGGGCTTTGCAGAACTTAGCGTTTTGACATCTGGTTTAGAAAATTAGGATGTACATGCATAAAAGTCTGCAAAGCTCGATTCCTGGGTCCGTACGCGTATGCATTGGCTGTGTCCGATGTACCCTATAGCTCTGCTGTAGTCAGGGTCTGACATAGACTGTGTATGATACAGACTGGATCTAATATATAGGCTGGGTTCTCACCTGCCGTGTGAGGCACGCAGGACAGGTGCTCAGACAGGTGCCTTAAGGTTTTGTGTCTGCTGTTTTTTAGCGCCCCATTTTTCTGTTTCAAGTATCAAGCAACTTGTCCAAAGACCTGGCATGCATCATGGCATAGGCTGGGTCTGGTATAGAGTGGGTCTGACGTAGACTGGGAGTTATACAAACTAGGTATCAGGTCTGATGTAGGCTGTGTCCGGTGTATACTTGATCTGATGCAAGCTGGGTACTGGGCCTGCATGCAGAGGTCTGATGCAGGCAGGGTCTGATACATGCTACATGTGGCATATAGGCTGGGTCTGATAGGCTCAAGGAGGTTTAAAAAGAAATTAAACCTCCTTGGATAGGCTGCGGGTCTGACAGACCGTCAAAGCAAGCTTCTGGAGGTAAATTTGCGCGTCTGCATGAGGTGTCGGGAATGCAATTCACTGTAACCTTTTCCGTGGCGACTTCCACAATCGCTTCGCCACATAGGCAAAACGCTGTCCCACTTCCAGGGTGCCTTACTGTCTCATGATTCGTCTTACCGTATAAGGAATGTCAAACTTAAACAGTTGTTGCGAGTCAGAGCTGACACAAAGCTGTTAGAGATGGGCATAATACGCTGACATCACTGGATGTCATTGGTATCCATCCCAAGCGAAGTGGGCCAGTCCCTGAAGCCGTGCAGTGAACTTTTGACCGGGTTGTCCCGACACTGGGCATGATATGTGCTCTCGTGCCAGTGCTAATTGAGTTCGTAACGCAAGCCGATTGAGTTGTCAGCATAATCAAAGGAACAGCAATGGCTGGGGTGATGCTGTCGCACTGTACCGACACTCCAGTGTATTGTGAAGGCCCGTGTGCTTTTTATCTTTTTATGAGCCCGGCTTTCGGCAAGTGCCTAAGACTGGCAGTAACCCGCAGACATGCGGCCGCCATGTCTTGGAGCACATGTAGTGTTCCCAGGCATGGCGGCCACATTTCGACAGGACGCGAAATGCGTACACCCGTGTACGTAGATCTAAGTGCACGTTAAGTAACCCGCATGGTCAAAATTAATCCCTATTACTCCACTGCAGAACGTCTCACAATCACATCGTGGCTGTGACGCATAAAAAAGCAGACTTCAAATATGCAATGCCGGCGTTTGCAAAAGAACTCTGATTACTTATTAAACACCACACTTAGGGAGCCACGGATAACTCCTCTTTCTAGGCCGTAACCGGTGATCATTCGCCTTCACCACGTGCGAGCCTGAACAAACGAACAAACAAAAAGAAAACACGCAACAAAGGCAGGGGACAAGGGGAGGACAACAAGGCAGGGTTCGGTGACAGGAAGGGGGTTTCGCTTGCAGCTGCGGGTTTGAGCGAACCCGGCTTGTTTGCCAATCTCCCTTTTGTTGGAGAGTGGAGAAAGGAAGACCTTTTCTTTCCCACCTCTCTTTTCAAGTCAGCCGGACGTCCTCTTTTGGTGCACTCTTGTTACCCTCTCTCCCCGGCAACCGAAAACTGCCATCCACCACGGGCACCATTGGGTGGTTCCTTTCCCCGGGTGTAGGAATCGAAGCCACGTGCTTCGAATTGCCCGAAGCAGTACGCATTAATGCTTTTTCTGAACGGTATTTAACGGGACGGAGTAGAGCAGGCCTAAATCTGATTACAAGCTGACACAGTAATCGCCTCTCTTACAACGACTACATAAGTGGTTGGTTATTTAGTGAAACGTGTTTTGAAATAAGAGAGAAAGAAATGTAATTTCGCTTTTGAGTTGACCGTTCGCCTTTCTAGCCAGGTCAGCCGCTTCTAACCGGTTTATGCCGGTTATAAGCGGCCGCTTTCCCTAGACACAAGCTTTTACACCGAGAGACCCACTTGCAGCCAGCAGATGCAGGTTGGAACTGGCTGCTGTCGCTAGATATAACTTTATTATATAGTTTGCTTTATAGCAAAGATGTTGTGCCTTGAATGTACTGCAGGGAGATGGCGTCAAAGCTGAAGCTCGATACGACCGCCATTGCACGCGAAATCAACCCACCGTCGAAACGGGCTATCGAGCGGTCAGATATTTCGGTTCTGGAAATGGAATTCATCGCTCGTATCCCGCAAACTCTGAGCGACTAGCCATATAAGCGGGAAGCCCGTTCAGGATGTAGGTCAGTTACGTAGGGGCTGTTTCGGTCAGTAACGAACTGACCGGTATTCGTACGCACTCAAGACGAGTAAGAGATGTGCTAAAGAAAAAAAAGAAGGACTACTGCAGAACGTTCAGAAATATTTTACGCCTCACCGTGAAGCTCAACAAATTACATCTTGTATAATCACTGCCAGCCTCAATCCCTGTTTGGTGCGGATTAGCTGTGCTCACACCAGCAACACAAGACATTCGTCGCGCGCGTGGAATTCGATCTCCAGGCAATAAGTGCATGTATATCTATAGGCGGTACAGTATTCATGCCACACGTGGTGCACGGCAGGCTTGTTTCTATATTAGCTATGCCTTTTCATGTATGTTTGTAACTGGCCCACGTAACCATGACTGCTTCTCTGCGGCAATAGTGCAGCCACCTCATGAAGACGTTCACTGCAGCGACTGTTATGTGGCCACCACTTTCTTCTAGAAAGTAAAAAAAGAACAGAAAACGTTTGACTGAGTGATAGGATGTTGATTTAATTGTTGCAAGTTGCATGCGGAATTTAACGCTATATGTGGTGAAGTGTATAGTGCATCGTGTCACCATTCCATGAAAGGGGAATTGATTTGTCAGCTCAGTGGATTCTTTAATGCCGTGAAGGTGATGGTTTCGCATGTCCTGATTGCGGCATATCACGCCCAAGTAGTTTGAGAAAGTTTCAGTGGGCTGCTTTACGACATACCCGAGGCGAATACGCGTAACCCAAGCGTACTGCTTAAGGTCGAACTGCCTGTGTTGTTGCAAAGCGTTCTTTCTAGCTGTACCGTGTGCTGTCACGTTTCGTTTAATTAAAAGCGAAACAGCTTACGAAAAAAAAAGCTATTTCTTTGATTGTCGCTCTTGTCTCTTTTTTTCTTCTTTTTTTAAAGAAAAGAACCTGTAGGACATCTTTATTTTCTTTCTTTACATGCAGGAGGACATGATGCACATGAAGTCTTCGATTGGTCGTGGTATGGTACGTCGGATGATTCCATTCTAACCGAAACGTGACAACACGCGGTATCATGCTGAAGAAACTCTTGCTGTTCAGCTTGCCTTTTGTAGTTTTACCGTGGTTGAGCAAGCATCTTTTCAGGAGGAATCGCATTTTCCTACGCAGCACTGGAATCTTAAATGAGACGTTTTTGACTCTCCCGTAACGTCAGAAGGCTTGCAGGCAAGGAAGTAAGTCTGTATCGAGCGTTGGCAAGATAAAGGTTAGATAGACATAGGTACAGTTGGATGGATATCCTTCATAATGGCCCAAACGTGTGCAGTTTGCGATAGACCAAGGATACGAATCGATAGCAAAAACAATGGAATAAGCTTACAATGCTGAAAGAAAAAGTGTTGTTTGTGGAAAGAGCGCATAAAAGTGTTGTTCAGGAAGTTAAGGACAACTGGCAATGTACTGTGATCGCACTGATAAGGGGTATACATCAGACACCAAAATTGAGCTCAGAGTACCTTTTGTTTATGCAACTTGCCTGTTTTTAGAGATGGTTGTGCTTCTCCGCCCATGTCTATCGTTAGAATTGGACAGGTTTTCGAGTATAGCTAAGCGAAATAAGAAAAGATCGTGGGAGATGGTGGTTCGAGCAGCTTACAGATGTCAACACTTAAAAACATTGATACTAACTGAAAGATGTGGCTTATAATAAGTATCAAGTTAGGATGAGCTGAAATGATGTCAACGAAGTATTTTAAGCATAATATTAATTAGTCACTATATAGGGAAACTGACATATTCCTTTTTGTGTCATGTATAGACAGAAACGCTCCACGAAATGTTTGTGACGCAGAAGCCGAACGCGGAGGTTCACAATGACGGAATAAGCACGGAACTTCATAACTTCATGCGAATGTAACCTAATTTTTCAGAACGAAAATTTCTATTCTCGGTGCTTCAGACTGCGGCCGCATTCCAATTGAGGATACTGTTGTGAATTCAGGTTGTTGACATATTTTAAGTTTTCAGGAGACATGGTGCTTGTTTCGACCTTCTCCCCCTTCACTCATTCATATCGCACGTCCACTACGTTTTTATCAGTACGTAGGCTCTAAACAATGTGCTGCATAATACGCAATAAGGCCTCAGTATGTACACTAATCGTACAATCATAGCTATGGGTGCATGCATATACATGGGGCATGAGGTCTGCACCGGTGGTCCTCACTTCGTTTTTGGCACCCAAGGGTATTCGCGCACATAAACCTTAAATCAAATGCGTCGTGAATATACACAGTATTGTTACAGTGGTACAACCCTTAAGCACTGGTTTCTTTCATATTGCAATGATTAAACTTTCTGATATTTTTGGCACACGTAAATGTATCTTATACTGCTCACGAAAAGCTCCGTAATTTGCACTCTATGAGGTCGACATGAGCATCCATACAAACGTGTTGGACATTTGGCCATCGATGCTGGTTATAGGCAATGCGCACAAACAACCGAGTCATCGACGCACACAACATAATTGAAAGCGAAAGAAAAGATACAGAAGCTTAAAGAACAATGCAAGGTCCTAATCTCTGCAAGGCACTCTACGGTACGCGCTCCCATAGTAAATCACTTTACGAAAGTTCTTCGCCAACTGTTGGGGGGATGGTGAGTCAGGACTAACAAACCCTGCGGCGTCGTCTCCCGCGCTCTATCAGCAAGCGACCAGCTATGGCTCGCATGTCCCGCATCAAGTGCGTGAAGCAGCCAGCAGCGGCGCTGCGGTGGTTCCCCGCTGAGATCGCAGGCGCCCGAAGCGCCCTCCCTGTCCAACGCCCGCGGCGCCCCCTGCGTGTGTGTGTGTGTGCGCGCATGTGCAAGCAGCACTTGTATCCTTGTCGCTGCGCCGGCAGTCAAGCAGCCTCCGGGACCGGGAGGCCGCTGAGAGTTTTCGGAAATCTCGGCCAGGCGCGTAGCTGTTTTCTTACGGTGTGAAAGCTGTACAACACTTCCCATTCCTCCTCTTCTCTCCCATCCAACCGTTCGCTGCGTCTACACCAGCAGCGCGTGCTACGGTAACGTCGGCGGTTATGGCGGAAACCGTTAATCGCGCGAGGAGCGCGTGAGTTAATCCGGGATCAGCCCTTGGGCAAACATCGAAGCCGGGGCGCCCTGGCTGCCTGCCGCCTCTTGCGTGCGGGTGGCGAGAACGGGAGGCCGTTTTGAGATTTCGCCTGGCTGCTCAGCGCCAGTCTTCCTATATATCTGAGGACGGCAGTGCGATTCTTTGGGCAAGCATTGGCTGTGGTTGTGGTACTTGCAGTAGCCCAGCGTGGTCCCCAACTGCAGAGTGCCTCTTGAAGGGTGGTGCACCCCCTGACTCCTGGTCCACTCGATGTCTTCCTGGCCTTATCTTGTTGTTGTTTCGACCCTGAAAAGTGAAACACGGAACAACGAAAGAAAATTGGTGTGAAAAACCAGTGTTTACGAAAAGCTGGAGACGATGTGATGATCGAGCTGTCGTCGAACAAGGAATATCTCTGGAACAATTGTTCCGGCAAAGGCACTCACTTCTCCAGTGCACAAACTGACGAAGACAATCCCTCCGGTCGAAACGTCGGCTACGGCGGCATTCCTTCTTCAACAACTCGCCATCATATCGTATGCATGGAAGGGAGACTAAGGAATGCCACTGGGGTCAGCGTTCCGACAAGGAGACTTGTTTTCCTCAGTTGCATGCACTGAAGTGCTGAACGTCAATGTACGCTGCCCTTGTTGAAATGATGGCTCCAGTGGCAACCTTGTTCGTGGACAGGGAGAAAGAAAGCTTATAGGAGAGGCCTTCACTATCCGAGCTGTATAACAGAACGTGGCCCCGAAATCACGCGCTTTCGCAAGGGCTACTGAATTTCCTTGGTAATGCCGTTGCTGCCGCTGTCGGCAAGTCTTCACAAGCACCGCATTTTTTGCCACTCGTACAAATGAGGTCGCTTGCTCGTCTTGCTCACTGCGGTGATGGTAGCGCATGCGCAAGCGACCTGGCATGAGAGAGCCCTCTCACCCAGCTTCAAGGTATGTGCCCTAATGGGGTTCCTTAAGTTCTTTCCTTCTTCCATGTGCGAGGACACCTCCCCACTTCAAGGGACTTTCCCTCGAATTCCATCTTGTTCGTATTAGAAGAGAAGCTCAGGGGAAGATGGAGGCTGAAATCGATGAACAGATGTCTGAAAACGATGTAGAACAGGGAATGTCGCTGGAGCGAACATTTCGACAAATGGACTTGTCTTCGTCAGGACTTGCCTTGGTGTTGCCGTCCTGACGGAGAGAAGTACACTTGTCGAAACGTTGGCTCCTGTGACATTCCGTGTTCTATATACATCGTTTCTAGCAATCTATTCATCGATCTTGTTCGTATGAAAATATATGACGACAGGGCATAGGGTTTGCAAGGTGCACGTAGGTGGTGATGGCACATAGGCTGCCAGAGAATGCGTATTTTTAATGTGGGGCACAGGAAAGAAAAAAGTGCTTTATTTAACCTCTTGTACACCATCTGCAGATGCCGCACTTGTAGCTGTGCACCCAACGATATGGTATCGGTCAATACGTAATCGATACCATGCGACGAGCGAGACGTGGACCACACGGCAATGTAACACGTATGAGGCGCGTGCGCAAACTATAGGCGTCTGCAAGAAGTTGGTTGAGGTTAATCGGGCGTGTATAACCTGCGCTGTATAAAGATGCATGTATAAAGATGCAGTATAACGGCAGCTATGCAATACGTTGTGGATCTCGATGCGGGTCGGACAATATGGCAGTCATGGCTTGGGGTTCTTGCGATGCCTTGTTCATCATAATTACGAGAGGCCGCGTGAGATTCCTGCATATACCGTCAATGTCGTTTCCAGGAGTATTGTGCAAGTTCTCTTCACCCAGTCATTACCATCGTGTATAGGCCTCTTCGCAGTATGCTTGAGGTCAAGGTATATATTGCACCATGTCCCAACGGCTGCTGCAAGGGCACTCAATATGCACGGCAGGAGCTATAGGCGCTGTAAATGCGCTAAATATTTTAATTTCATGCGGTGTGTGCTGTATTGCGCGTTCCGTTACGTAACCTTTAGGGCTATGTCTTATATCGGAACGCTGACATTGCTTGCTTCGGTTTAACACCCCGCAGATCCTGCACAATGTCTTGCTATCCGACACGCATATTTCGTGCGCAATGAAGAGCACACGTGTCGCGCTTTTTCAGGACGTCATGCTTTTTTGTCCGACATTAGTCGTAGACGTCATCAACAGCTAGGAAGTTGCTTCCTTTCTGACGTCATGTTGCCGATGCCATTCCGATAGTTTAATACTGCTATCAGTAATACACGGGCACACACAGGGAAAGGGACACACATAAGCGCCCTCAAAACTGGAGGTTGTGGTTGTGAGCGTGATAACACACTAAAACGCGTGACATAACTTTCATATGTTGAGTCATACAATGCGCACATAACATAGTGCAAGTACGCTTCGGGACGGGATAAGAATAATTTCTATTCCATTGCTATTCCTTCTCAGGCTTATTCCGTGGTCCCCTTTGTCACCTCAGTCAACTTGTCGAGAAATAGCAGTCGATAAGAAAGGAACGAAGTTGTTAAAGCAATCGTAACACTTGTAGTCAGCCGCACCCTATGGTGCATCATGAAACATCTTCCTGTGGACAGGCGTTGACCGCGTACCCGGCCGTTTTAAATAACCGAGAATGCTTCCTTCTGTTGCACGAGTCGGAAACGATTCTCCGAAAGCCCGAACGGAAGACCTTTCGTCACAGTGATGTTCCAGGAAGACACCGCAACGCATTTTCGAAATAAGTACAGTTAAACGCCTCATTATACGAAGTGCTCGCGACCTGCAAAACTTCTCGCCTCACAAATCCCTTCGTGGTTAGCGGTTTCACATGGCAACCACCACAATATAGCTTGGACGCAGGGATGCCTCCATTACACAGGTTTGGAGAACTGGACTGTATGCGTGAAAACGTTTTTTTTTTTTCTCTCTCTCTCTACTCCAAGGCCTACACAACCACTTCTAAGTGCTCCTTGCATTTCCCATTGTATTCCGCGTAGAGCCCAAGCTGGTCGCCATGCCTCTGCGCCATAAGTGTAAACACCGCTTCACGCATTAGCGGCGGTATTTACGTGTACCAAGAAACCCTTAGTCGCGCACCAACGGCAACAACGGCGCAACGGGACGCGCATGCTTCGAGTCTGCTTGTGCACGTGGACCCGAGTCCACGAAACTGCAACCGCTGCAGTTCTTGCGGAGCGGAAAGGGGCGAGGCTTGAAGTAAATGTCGCAGGGGGGCTCACATCTGGGCTCGATATTTAGATACGCTGATTGAGACTTGACAAGCGTCCCTTTCGCGCGTGCGCTGGCCATGGCTTCCCTGCAGTGCCTTTCTTCTACCTGTCCGGGGCCCGGCGGGGGTTCACATCTCGGCCGTACGGGTCCACCCGGGGAAAACTAGCGCTGCATGTCCGCGTGTGGACGTGCTTGTGTCACTCTTGTTTGCTACGGCGCGACTCAAATGTAGCAGCATTTTCACCGGTCATCATCGGCCACGCTAACCGGAGGGGCTGTCCCTGTAGCTGCACCATTGTGTCCTCGCTTCCCCGGCGGGCCCCGCAGCAGCGGTGTTTGAAATTGCCTGGACGCGTGCGTGGGTGGCTTGCGTGTCCTCGCAGCGGGTTCGTGCGTGTGTGTACGCCAAGCGAGAACTGCAAAGGACGCGTAGAAAGGGGTGGTAGAATCCCGGGAGGGTATCGGAAGAAAAGCGCGCAACAAGCAAGCCGGGGAAGCTTCATTGTTGCGAGCGACGCTTGTGGCCGTGTGTCTGTCAAAATTCCTTCAGAAGACCCGTATGCCTTGTCCGTTGTAGCTCTCAGCATGGCGCTTATGTCATGCGGCGCAGAAGCGGAAAGCAATAGCGCGGAGAGGGGTGTTTGCAACCGCGGACTCTGTTGTATCGGCGAAGGCGCGAACACCGAGAATGTGTGCGGGAATTCGAACCTGTCCTGTGTATGCGGGCGGCGAGGGGGGCAAACGGACTGAGGGCTGTATATCCAACGTGGCCGGCACACGGATGATGGACACGCGCGGAGGTGCATGCTCTTTATTAGACGGGCTGCAAAACCTACAACGTAACCTTTCAGGCACGGCAGAAATTCATGCACAGCGGTGGCGCTGCACGTCCTCGCTACGGTTGTTACGCGCAGCGCAGCGTGTTAACTAAAGTGTCTGGTTCAGCTCCTGGGAAAGCCTGTGGTGCATCCTTGAAGTGCCTCGCGCAACAGAATACTTTAACTTAATGTGCGTGAAAATACCAATGGAAAGGCTAAGTGCTGCAGGTGTCTTCAGTAGCCAAGGACATGCGTATGATCGTTTCCTGTAAACAGCATGCACCTCCTCGGTTGAGCATGAATTTCCATCGTGCAGAAATGCTGCCATGCAGGTTTTGAAACTCGCGCCAGAATTTTATTCCATTGTAACCGAGACCGCGCTTCCTTGTTCCCACAGAAGCTGCGATCTATATATATTTATTTGTGTGTCTCTATCTAATTTGCGCATTACAATGCTCGTCGACGAAGGAACCGCGCTAGGGCCAGCTGTTTTTGCCATCACGGACAGTTCTTCGCGGGTAGATTGTATGCATGCCGTTTACGTATATATACTCTCGGTCGTTGTGCATGTGCGCTGTTCGGACAAACTGCGTAAACAAACACGCCTCATCATTTTGTTCGGTTATCTCGGCTGCAGAGTATATACATTATAATCATACACAGTCATGCGCATAATCATACAGCGCTTGTCCTGGTCGATTATGTGTGTCGTCTTTGACTTTTATTGGGCTGCAGTTCTCGTAACGGCAATTGTTGCTTGGCCAGTCAGTTCATTCTTGCGCAGTAAATATTGCGGCCACTTAGTGAAATCAACCGTGGCGAAGGCGAAACGCAAGAGCCCGTGCGCTGTGCGATGTCAGGGCGCGTTTAAGAACACGTGGTGGTCGGAATTTTCAGAACCATCGACTGCGGTGCGTTTCATATCATATCGTGGTTTTCGCATGTCAAAACCCATCCGTAATTATTATGAATCGAAATTAAATATGAAGGCGGCGGTTTGGAGGCGGTCAAACGTGGTGAGTGCTCGGCGGCGAAGACATATATGGTTAAAGAGTGCTTCGACTGGGTCTATTTAGTATGGCATATATACTGTGGTTGATGAAGAGCTGCACAGATGACACACACAAATGACACGGACAATGCTTGCACTTTGTCCGTGTCACTTCCATCTCTGTTTAGGTTTGCTTTGGGCGTGTTATCTGTGCAACGTTTCATCAACCCCAGTATATGTATGGTTAGACCTGGGTTTATTTAAAGAAGTGAATGATAACGGAAAGGCACAGAGGTTAACCCGGGCTGAGCCCGGTTGGCTACTCTGCGCTGGGGAAGAGGGAAAGGGAGGAAAAGATTGGCAGAAGAGAGAATGAAAAAGAAAATGTAAAAAAATGGTTCATCGCAGAGCCGCCGGCGTTTTAAATGACGAGTGTTCGTTGTCACAGAATGTCGATCAGTCCGATGGCGTTTATAATTGCTGCACCAAAATCGAAACTGTCGAAAATCGGAGGTGCATTGCCTAAGGCCCTTCCGTTCTCATATGATAAAGCTAACCCAAGGCGCTTCTAGATCTCCCTGGAAGGAATACGACTGTCGTCGATAAGACATTATACTCCTGTTGGATTTCTCAATCACTGCACTTCTTAAGGCTCGCCAGAACTGGGTTGATGGCATCCAGTACTTAAAAACGTGCCTCGAGCTGTCCGTGTATGCATCTTGTCTATTACAAGCAAATAGCAATGGTCAGTGAATTGATCATGGCGACAATTGGCTTGTATTCTTCCGCCCGTTTATGAGGGACAGAAGTGTACCTTATACTACCGAGGTGTGATGCCGCTCATCAGATGCGTGTAACTTAGGAAGTTCGTGCCAGCGGTCGGCTTGTTGGTCCTGATTCGGGAATTTACATGGACAAAGTCTCAATGCGTTTTCCTGCTCAGTCATGCTGCCGTTTCCGGTCCAGCGCAAACACCACACCCATACACATTCTGACAGTTGCGACTTTTTCGTATTCTCGTACAAGCCTTCACAAACTACGTAGATGCGGATCAAAACAAACATGGCGTCGTAACACCAGGAACATACACGTTCTGACAGCTGCGAGTTTCTCGTGCAAACCTTGACAAACCAAGTAGATGCGGATCAAGGCAAACAAACACGACGTCGTCTACTATTCACTGGTTATCTTTTCTTTAACTAGACCCCTTTATATACCTAACGTATGAAGGCGAAGCGCTTGTTCCCTTTTGCAGAATAAAATATCACGCGCTTACCTTAAGGGCTGCAGTTCGACTAAGTATCGCAGCACCTTTACAAATCTGTTCGCTGCTGCCATCTGCTACACGTATAGGCTGCATCCGCGACCCTCCTTGCTCGGTAGACATGCCGATGTCAAACTGAATCTTTAGGTCACAACTGGAGCGGCACTTCACACCCGTGCCCTGCCAGCCCTGCTTGGTGTTCTCCGCGAAGACCTATTATGCACACACGCACAACAGAATGGACACCGTTCGAAAGAAATACCCTCTCGAGACGCACTCCGAATCTCGTTCCATTTGACCGGCGTTGCGTTTCTGACAGGGCGGGTGCATAAGGGACAAGACGTGCTTGCGCTATGCGGTGGAACAAGCCGTATCTATATATACACCGGGGTGCCCAAGTGGCGTGTTTCTAGTGCCCTCCGCTGGACGACGGCCCTCGCGTACACAGACTGCCGACGCCTCTCAGGGAGGCGTCGAGAGGATCCCACCGTGCCTAGTGATCAACAGCGGGTCCAGACCACACGCTGCGCCAAGGGTCTGTGCCACGGCGCCAGTGTTCTGTGGAGAGAAGGGGGAGGGTGGTTGAAATGCGAAGGAGGGAAGAATAAGAGTCTCGATTCGATTGGGCGACGCGGCATATCGACCCAGCTTCATGGGCGGGAGCCGCCGGTGCTGCCCTCTTGTCGAGAGAGGGGGCGCAGCGTGCCGGGGACGTTGGCTCTCCGCGCTAAGCCTATGCGAGGGCCGCGGTACATTGCGCGTTCTATACAGCCGGCCTGCCTGTCTGGGTAGCCCGGACCCTAGCCGCAGCCTCAACCCCAGCGGCGCAACGCGGGGTCACCGTTATCGACCGCCTCTCTTGACGTTGTGCTGCGTCGGCATGCAACGCTCAACGCCTCCCCGGCCGCCTGCGCCATCCAATCCCGCACATCTGGCTGGTCGCGGCCCCGTCGGCGCGGATATCGCGTAGCTACCGGTTTTATTTTAGGGTTACGTGCGGATGCTGTAGCGTTGTTGGGGTGGTGTTCAATTAGTGAGAGGTTCGACTGAGAAATGCGAGTATAGGGATAACACAACATGAAAAATAGGTATTTATATTTCGAATACTTTCAAAAAGCTTATGTTGCGAGTTGGCACAGGTCACTGCCATTGAGGATTGAGTCGAGTAGAAGACTATATTAAGGTGGCGCTGGCTGTGACATTAAAACAGGCCAAAGGTGAGCAATACACCAGCTCAGTGTACCTTCTTGCATACACTTCTGTGCATATAACATTGCATTTGCGTCTACCGTGTATCAATATACACACAGACAAGGAAAGGCGAGCGAGCTCTCAATTTGCGCGCATACCAGCAAACCATCCTTTTATTACCGATACCAATTAAGGCTTGACTCAAGCAACGTGATGTTCTTTGTATAATGCATTTACACTCTCCGAAGGCATGACTAAAACGTACAAGCTCTTTCAATTTTATTTGACGTGAAACTTTCTTTCAGGATTCGGGTTTGTTTTCGGCATCTCCAGCTTTAAGTCGAGGTTTACCATCCCTCACTCTAAAGGGTTAGTGAAACGTTTGAAAGACTGATATGAAAGACAGTAAAAAGCATTCTCTCCTATTCGCGTTAGAGTTCTGTTTGTGTTTTTCACAAATGCGGCAAGTGGCGGGCACAATGCGGAGGAGTCGCAGGAGGCGGCCTTCGATTATCCAAGATGACAGCTTAGTTGTGTAGGCACACGCATTTATATGTACACAGAGATAGAAACCATTGGATGCTAAAAGGACTGTATACGGTCCCTAATCGATTTCCCGTTTTTATCGCAATAGGACGCGCACCGTTCGAAGTCTACAAGCGTGCAGCAGTTTCGGAGGAAGCCCAGTAGAAATCTTAAAACAGAATTTTTCAATCTTCGTGGTCACTACTTCTGCATATCTATAATACCGTCAACACTTGTTATAGGGTTCTTGCAATATTACTTTAGGTATGAATAGTACTCTCCGTCGCGAAGGAACGCTAGCAGATTTGCGCAATATACTACTGTAAGCAATAAATCGTTTTGCTTTTGAGCACAAGTGAACCTGGGAATTTCTTCGTTTTTTATTACACTTGAGTTTGGTGCACATTCACTTATAGAATGGCGCCACCGGTTATATCTCCACGACTTTGAACTAAAGGCGTAATTCAATCAATATGTTCAAGAAAATACATCATTGCCTTTTTATTTTCATTAAATGCAAGCACGATATTTTCATTAAATGCAAGAAATTGTCTTCTCACTCCCACCATTACCGGAAGAAATATCCCTGTGTTACACATGCAGTCCCTTTGATTGCGGCAGTAATTGAAATCATGCTAGCCACAATCTGTTGTCCTCACTAAACAGAACGAGGCAGATCACATTACTAGAATATCGACTGCCTCTTGACAAGCGCACTTAGCCAAGATTACAAGGCCTTTTGGAAGTGCCCGGTTTTGCAATAGATGCAAAACCTGACACTTCGAAATAAATCCCTGGTATTTTCTTTGCCGTAATGAGGGTATGAAAAAGGATAGCGTATATATGTTATTAGCAACCTGTCATTGACAGCGCACACAAAGGCACGCCTGTTCATTGCATTCACAAATACAGACTGAAAGCTACGCTTTATTTGAATGAACAGAATGCGATTAACAAGCTTCAATTTGAACACTTGAATATATAGTAAGGGGAACTTAAATCTTACATCAATTGCAGTTTGGCTTATGCAAGTCTACTCTAAGCCCTCACGAAAGCACTTTATTTTGGAGTTTCATTATGAATATCAGCAGCGCTGTATTGTTATTAGTTCTTTGCTTACGCGAATTCGCAACATCATTATTTGGGGCCAGTAATAAAGGAGAAGGTCTAAAGAAATGTAAAGAAATGGTTTTATACTTTCCCAGCAATAGTAAATGTAGATCTGTTATTGGCAACCGGTCAGTGACAACACACACAAACGCGTACACATGCACGCAGGTTCACTGCATTCACAAATACAGACTAAAGGCTTTGTGAATTCGACCGTATATTCATATTTCGTGCAGCACTTATGATGCCTGCGGGAAGGACATATTCGGCAATGTTGCTGCAGCAGAGAACACACACGCACACAAAGAAAACGCGATGCTGGCTCGCCAAATTGTATCCTTCCCTTCTTTGAAGGCAAAAAAGAACGCACAATGAAAAACAGAACAACAGCAAGGGTTTAAGTGAGTGACGAAAGAACGGCAGCAAACAGTTAAAAATACGATAGGAAAGGATAGAGCATTTACTTTGGCTGGTGGTAACAGCAGTCATCTAGACTCCTAGTGGTTAGCTTTCTGCTAGGGTTTATACATTATATAACCCCTCCCCCCCACCCCCTTTTAACACCCTCCAAATACACTGCCACCTGGCCCTCCCAAGAAAAAAAAAAAGACTGTTACGGCTCTCCCAACCCCCAACCAATAACTTCGTAATCACCCCTCCTCCCCCCAATTCCATTGTTATTCTGGATAAGCCCTTGAGCTTTCTGTGCCCGGTATTACTTTCCAGTGCACTGTCTTACTGTTTTCGTGGCATCCAATGCTTGATGCTACACACAGCATATAGGCTATTGACCGTCAATGAGGTGGTTAAAAGAAACAGACCACTAGAAAGGCTGATGAATAGTTGAGGAGCTGCTAAGCCAAGAGAAAACATTAGTGATGATCTGCATCAAACTCCGCAATAAATAAATAAATAAATAAATAAATAAATAAATAAATAAATAATCACCGGTTTCAGTCTTGATCTTCTCAGTCAGCTTCAGGCCTTAATAAGTGTTGCATACCAATCGCCCAACTTTATGCCTTATTGCCACGATTTTCTTCATGCATTCGGAACGACATAGGAGATGAGATACATCGTCCACCGCGTGTTTTCCTTTTTTTGTGTGTTTCGTTTTTTTGGCTATGTGAGGTCTGGCTCTAGTACGTCACTATACCGTTTGTATCAACTGTTCATTTATTCCTTGCTTTCTTGTCGTAGCCATCTCACATTCCACACAATCAGTTTCACGTAGGGGAACCACTTTTTAAGGCTACAAATTTCTTTGACATTGCAATTTACAGCTACGAGTGCCCGAACAACGGCGTTTGACTTGGTGGCTGAGCGTGAGTCGGGACACTTCATTTTCGTAATTCTTCGAGAGGGACATGGGTGAAAGAGACAGAGTAAGGTAGAAAAATGTCAAACAAACAAAAATACTCTCACGCCCGTAAGTCTTCTTCTCTAGAGCTCGCTTTTCATGACCGCAATAAGCGTTCAGAGGTCTCGCGCAGAGGCCACAAGCCCACTGCACCTGTAGCGATAGACATGCTAGACCCCAACGACCCACCTCGGCCACAACCACAGCACAGGTGCCGCGCGCGCACACTCACGACCAAGCAGAGGCAACAAGCGGAGCTCTGTTGTGACCTGTCCGTATCCTACATGTATATATACCAACTAACGCCGAGGGTGGCGCGGTGGTTCCTTTCGGAGAGGTTCTCGGGCGGCGGACGCACTTACAAAAGAAAGACGGCGAGAAACTGTTGCTGCGGCTCTCCGATGCCCGCGCATGTATGCGCATCCCGATGGCTCGGAAGCTGCGTAAAAACAGCGGGCGCCCATTTACGACGCGCGCGCATGCAGCGCCCTCTCAGCGGCGGCGGACGCCGCCGCACCATAAAAGAAACGGCGCCGCCACCGCCACCATCGCCGACGAGCGACGGTGCGCTCGCCGCAGCTCACGACGCAGTTGTAAACCGCTCCTGACGCAATAACGCGCCCCGGCAATTCGCCGCGAAAACAAAAACAGTAAAAGAAAAAGAGCTACATTCTCTCTCCTCTCCGTCGTTGGCGTCGTCGGGCTCGCGCCTGGCAACATCCGGCATTGTTTCTTCTATTTCCCGCGCTTTTTCCTTTCCTCTCCTCCGAGATTCGCGGTTTTCTTTAGTTTCGTTTCTTTTTTTCCTGGCGGGAAGCTTGGCTTGCGGGGCTGTGTCGGGGCGACGAGTCGGGCGCGCGCGGAACTTCTTCCTACAGCGCTGTCATTGATGCATGAGTCGCGCGTCCCGAGGTGCTGCTGTCGAAGACGAACGTCCTCCAGCGCCCCTTGACGTGCACGTACCGTACCGCCGCCGCCGCCGCTATAACTGGTGGCTCAAGCGGCGGCAACATCCCCGAGCAATGATGGATGCCCGGAATCCGCCATGCATTGATGACAGAGCGCCGAAGCGCGCCGAGTAAGACACTTTTGCATGGCTTATATATACGTACGCGTTCGTGCCGTGTCCCACCCTCCCCGTGTACCGCCGCGGTGTGTCCGACCAAGTCTTGTTGCTCGTCGCTGGAACGAGACAGGAGGGGGAGACACTTGTACGCCTCTCGGGCTACAAGGTGAAAGAAGAGAGGGGTGTATAGGATGTGGATGGAGAGGTGTACTCTTGCCACTGTTTAAGCCGAAGAATGTCACGAGGAAAGACAGTCATGCGGTGGTTAGACCTTGGCGCCTGTATTGCTCGGCGTTTCGAAGGGTTTCCTTTCTCGGCGGTTGCGCGTGGCATTGGCTTAACTATATGAGAAAGTCAGCGAACGTCCATGGACCCTTCTGTGGAGTCGTCGCTACTCTTTGAACTATACTCGCTTCGCCTGTTTTGCTCAACTCAATTGCTCAACTCAATGCGCTTAAATCTTTACATTTGCGATCTAAGCCTGCATGTCTCGTACACCTGCTCTTAAGGTCTTCAGTGTGACGCGGTCGTTCCCAGATTAGCTGCAAAGGGTTCCATTGCATAGTCGCCCACTTCTCATCTCGCAACCTCAGTTCAGCGTAACAGGAACGTTTCAGTCCGCCTATGATCATCCGTTTCATTCAGAGACCTCCTGTAGGGTTACTCCTGGACTTTTATGCACTGAAGTCGAACTGAACAGCGAAGTATTACTCAATGTGATGCCGTAAGGCAATCTAAACGAAAAAGAAATATCCAGTCTTCATCGCCTTCTCAATCAGTGCAGAAGACGAAGTATGATCATCAATGACGCTTTGTAACGAGAGAATCGCGCGCGAACATGAAATTGTTACCTGGCGCTCCTTGCAGTCCTGACCATTACGTTAACCTTTGCGAGCTTCTGTGAATAAACCAGTTTGCAATACATTAGAAAACTCTGAAATTAACAAGTGTAGCGAATGTCCAGCGAACCTCTCAACTTGACTTTTCTTCACCGCTGTGTCATGCGGGAAAGAATGCCTGATAGGTTCTTTTACTTAACATTTCAGGAAGATGCTGGAGGTTTATTAGTGAACACCAGATATGTTGGCATCTGGCTAGGGACAATTCCATATTTCTATGCTGAAACATTGGCGAGTTAACAAGATTGGAAATATCTATGTGCCTTGTCAAATATAGTTCAAGCTTGTCCAGTGCCAACTCATTATATTCCTTGTTTTTCGTTGCATTATAATCGGCAGCTCATGCACGCGCATTCGAACCTGCGTTGCCCCGCCACGGCGGTCTAGTGGCTATGGCACTCGACTGCTCGTCCAATGGTCGCGGGATCGAATCCTGGCGGTGTTGGCTGCATTTCGATGGAGGCGGAATGTTCAGGCCCGTGTGCGTTAAAGCGCACGTTAAAGAACCCCAGGTGGCCGAAATTTCTGGAGTCCTCCATTACGGCGTCTGTCGTAGTCATATCAATGTTCTGGGACGTTTTTAAACCCCAGAAATCAATCAATCAATAATCAATCAATCAATCAAGAGCACCTGCGTCGTGGTCCTGTCGCACAACAATGACATGTTTTCGACACTGGTCAGCCACTTAGTGTTTGTCGCCAAAGCCACCATGGACACAGTCATAGCCTGCAACAAAGCATTGAGGTATAATGCGTCAACGCCGAAGACAAAGGAGACAGCTGCAGCCAGAGCCGTGTATTAATCGAATCGAGGCGTCAGACAAGTAGCTTTCTCCGTATAAATATGGACGAGGTCAAGGTCGATCAGGCGCACTGTGGAGAATAAAGACTCGAAGCAGATGTGAAGCATCGTCTGGCCTCCAAGGTCGTAACCTGACGGCGGAGTGGGAAAGCTTAATATGGTGTACTGTATATACATCTTGTCGATCTTTACAGCCTTGCACATCGTCTAGAGTTATACCATGTCGTGCCTATTGGTGGTGTTATGATGTCTACGTTCACTTGGTTTGAGGTATAAGGAAGCGTCAGCTACAATGAGAATCAGCAGAGCTTCGTATATCATCTGGACACTGCTGGGGATGGAAAAGAGTGCAGTATGAACTCACCCGTCGTGTTTTACCCGCGTAGTCCGCGATTGGTTGATAATGTTCCGTGGATACGAGCTACATATCTGTAATTCATTGCTTGGGCTTATATGAGTGGCTTGTTAAATATATTTTTAACGTTGACTTGAGTGTATACATTGTCTGTTTCATGTGCTACTTTTTATTCTTGAAGGTGGGAGCTAGGAGCGACGTGCTTTTGAGTTATCCCAAAATATGGAGCACGAACTGTTACTCATTACTGCACGACATGTTGTTTTACTTAGACAATGCTAACTTCGAATACGTGAAAAATTGCTGATTCTGTCCGTTTGGACTTCTCGGATAGTAACCAAACATACCGATAGTGTGCCTCGTAGTCACACATTGAAAGTTTATATTTTGGCATCTCCTGCTTTGTAATCAAATATTCAACTTTGTTCATCATAAGCTTGACTGAAGTGGCAATATTTCTGTCTAGCGCGATCTGAGAACAATTTATATAAACCCTACTCTTTAAACGCTAATGCTTTCTTGTGTTTTCAAAGTAAACGTTCTCTCCTCTCTTTGCAATTTCACTACTTCAGCAAGACAACGACAGACTTCCGCAATTTAACTTTTTTAAAGAATTCATGTACACCTGAAAGTGATCACATTCACAATTTGGCTCCGCTGTACTGAAAAATCATATTACCAGAAGAGCGCCAGACTTCTTTTTCATGACACGGTATTGTTCGGGCCCCTTGTTAATACTGTTATGGCTCGTCTGCCCTGTACTCTCAAGAGTTGCTTCGTATTTTTATATTCGCGCTTGTGTTTGAAAGTATTTTTCTAAAGGAGTCAAATGCAACACAATCAGTTCACTCCCTTTACGAAGGAGTCGCACAGGCGCCTTAGTACACATGGTGTCAATTCAGCTCAGCGGAAGCGGCCATATTGTGCACTCGGAACCGGAAAAAGAGGGGGGAAGTCGCCTGCATTACCTCACATTCTCTACATCGTTCCTGTGAACACATCTACATACTCCACAAGGATTAAAATAACGAGAAAGAGCTCTTTGGGCATCGAGATTGGAGATAGTGTCAAAACAGGCGCCAACATTACGTATCGCGCAGCGAAACGCTTTTAACGTATTAATTTAGTCGCCTTTCCTTTTTTCCTTCCGGCTCTCGCCACGGCGAGCGTATAATTGGCAATTCAGCGCAGATGCCTCGTGCGTGCCAGAAAATATAAATTATGCGCATATGTACTCCGCGCCGACCTCTATACGCTTGCGCGCTCCATAATCGACTTACCCGATCTACCGTATACGTTGTGAGCGCGTTCCCATCAGACCTCACTGTTGGTACGCTTACAGCCTTTTGTCATGGTCCCGCGAACCAGCTGCTATTGAAACGTGTATACGGCTTCAACCGACGGCGGTCTTCTGCTCGATGACATCCCACAGAAGGCACGTAACGCTTTGCTGCTGTGTTCAGGGCCATCCCGGTGTCTATACGGCTTGGAAAGATGGCTCCGACGTATTGATACTGTTCACATTTCGTACATATACCGTCTGTTATGCTTTTGCTGCTCTTTATCCCTCCTCCTTCTGTACTTTAGAGAGAACGGAGTACACACAATGAAAGCTTCAGAGCCTCACGGAGGGGATTCCCTCCCACCGTATGTCGACGGGCTTGTCCGTCATGTGCGCGAGAGATAAGGATCTCACCTCCGTATCTGCTCTCTGCGGGTAGCGCGCCCCGTGCCTCGCGATGAGAGATATCGAGTTACCGCGGCGGTGGGAGTCTTCTTTGAAGCCACTGGTTCGCTCGGTGGTCTGCGGAGTGTATACCTATCAAAGACTGGGCTCTCTACGTGTACGTTGTGGGAGCTTACTTGATTACGCTAGTCATAGTACGGTTGTAGGCAGTTCCATTCGCTCTAATAGGATTCAAGCGGAGTAACGTGTACTATATGTCAAAGCACCGAAT
Source organism: Hyalomma asiaticum (assembly GCA_013339685.2). Taxonomy (NCBI): domain Eukaryota; kingdom Metazoa; phylum Arthropoda; class Arachnida; order Ixodida; family Ixodidae; genus Hyalomma; species Hyalomma asiaticum. The sequence goes on along the minus strand of CM023488.1, from coordinate 39,882,920 downwards.
CTGTTACATACATTGCGGCACGTGGGACATGCAGCAAACGAAGCTTACCGAGCCGCCACTGCGTCCATTGTCAGCAGCGAACACTTCCAGTATGGTGGAGGAGGAATACACAGCAGACAGTGGAGCCGAATGTCGTCGTTAAAGAAATTGTAGATGCCGAAAGGGACGCTCTAAGGCCCTTCCTGACACAGCTAATGCGTATTGGTATGTGTGTACGTCCATCTTCGACGTTTGCCGACAGGTGGTGGCACACGAATGTGTGATATGAGTCACGGGAAACCGTCTTGACCTCCCTGCTATAAACGTGTGTTGTCATTTCGCATGCGTTTGCATGTAAGTCAGCGCACGTTTTGAATATCGGTTAATCAAGATATCATGAAGCCACGGTATTGCACGTTGGAAGTTTTTCAAAGCGATATATGAGCGGCTGTTTGCCGCAGCCCTATGCAACTGCGAGTAATATCTGAACTCTTCTCAAACTGAACCTTTACTGGCTTAGCAATGAAGATAAGTGACCCTAATTTATACCGAATCACATTACCGAATCACGTTAAAACATACCAACTACATTAATCAGATACATACCGAATCACATTAAAACATTGCAAACATTGTGAATGGCTAACGTTTCCCTGTGGCCGTTTCACCAGCAATCTTTTTTGGCCAAGCAGTTGGCTGTAGACCTTCTGTCCTCTATATGTATTGTACTTTGAGTAATGAATTAATGAAGTTCTATAGGGTTCACTGCAGCCTTCATTACCATTTGAGTTTCGATTTTTCCCACCACTTCTATTGCCGTCGTTCCTCCGCGCTCACACAAGGAACCAAATCGATTTATAGCAATATAGCCGGTGAACTTACGGGATGCAGACTGATTGGCGGATATTACAGGACACTGGACTCCACTATAATAATGTCATAAATATGAATCATTACGTTTCGAGTTACCTAAGCTGAAACGCCAGCACTTGCTGATTCCTATTAAACGCTAAATTTCAGCCTGATGCAATTTCCTTCAGTTTTGTAGAATTGTTTATTTCTGTTATTGAGATAATGGCCCGTGTATATAAACGAATCGAGTCGTAGCGAACTTTTCAGCCACAAAAGAGTTACTGGAGTCAGTCAGATCAGACTACTGTAAGTGAATGAGCAAACATCAGTCGAGGGCGTATGCGCAACAGCGTATCACAACAGAGTGCTCCCTTTGAGTATGCCCAAACAGCATACTCAAAGGCATTAGTACAGAAAACGGAAGCTCTACGCCTTCTTCAACTAAGAGGGGATTAAGGCGGGGAAGGGTTTAAGATTAACTTCGGCGAAGATTTTGGGGGTCCACTCCAGGAGGTCGTTCTCAGTCGCACGCGCGTCGGAAATCGCATTAAGCACTTACGCTTTTGTGGCGAGGGCAGTAGAACATGTGGGGCATTAAGAGCGAGCAAACAGCTTCCACAAAAGCACGTATCAAATCCTAACCCGTGCACGTGCCATCGCCTTCCGTACATCGTAATCTGAGCCAACATATTTGCGGTCCCGCTAAGCCTAAGAGGATTCTGCGACTCTTCCCATACATGCGGCAGGTATATGGCGAGCTCGTTTTCGGGTGTAACCAAACATGAACTGCCGCAGAGGTTACCTTCAAAGCTTCGTCAAAAAAGAAGTACAGAAGTTCGGTAACATGCAGACTCCATTGCTGCTACCGCATACCATATGCCAGCTGCGAGTCTGTTCCTTCGTCTGTTTAAGCAAGTGCCGCACAGAAAAGGCCGCTTACAACTGGAGAAAAGGCGTGCATTGTCGTCTTCCCTTATAAGACGTGTGTGTGTCTGCCGCGACGTTCTTTCAGCTGTGTGTGTCTCTGAGCGGTGTTGAACTAAGCCAAGTGCCGCGGGCACACAATGGAACTGTCGGGGCCTTGCAGACTCAGGGTGAGGAGGAGCAATGCCATAGTGTGTCCACATGCAATTCCGTAGACGAAGACTCGCACACGTCCCTCCGTGAAAGAGTGTTATAGGAGGGGCCTATATGCCACCCAGGCGTCGTGGGCGCGCAGGAGCTTAGCAGTGGCATATTGCTACTCCGTGTGTATTTTAGACGTGCCGATATACCCGGACCACGAAGCGTCGGCGAGATCAACCAATAGCCCAGGCGGCGTGGCTCCGTGAAAGCGGCGACTCGCTTGCTTGCTCGCACCGTGGTGACGGACCTAAGACGAGTATTGTGCCTTCTCTTTGAGCACGGTGTTCACCATTGCCCAGAGAAAGAAAGAAAAGTAAGAAAAAAGAGATACACTTTTTTTTTTTTGCATGGCCGGGGGTTCCGGGGCTCCTAATTGGAGTTCAGCGGGGGGTGCCCTCCCCCTTGCTGTTACACAGTGGCAACGCAGTGTAGCCGCCCGCGAGACGACGGCTACGGATACGGCTTCGCTCCGGCGTCACCTTCTCTCGTGCGCCCAGCCCCGTTTCGGCGGCGCCGCTGAATGGAGAGGCGCGCAGATGCGCTGCTCACTTGGACAAAAGCGCGGATTATTACGGGGAAAACCCCCGGCGGATTAGCGAGACCGGCCTAAGCGAGGGAGAAGGGGGAGTCGTTGGATACCGATATGGAACACAAAGGAACAATTTTTCGGGGGCGCTCCCGGGGATTTGCGTCGGCCAACCGCCTTCATTATATCATACATGCCGATGGGTCGCCATGAATAGTTTCGGTTTCGCGTCGGCCTCTTTCTCGCCTGCTTCATTCTCCTCCGGGCTCCGGTAAAGGTAAGAGGGGGAGGGGGACACCGGCCGAGGGAGACCGAACGGCCCGGCCTGTAGTCGCTGCCGAGGCAGCACGTCTTTCGCGGGACGCGGGCTGATTTTTAATCCGCCCGGGGTGGGGTTATAATCCAGCGCCTGGGAAGAAGGGAAGGCCGCCGTTTTTCCTTTTTTTTTTACCTCGTCGCCACCGTCGCCAGAGGATTACCGGCGGCGCTCGATAACAAGGCAACGGCGCACCCCGTAGCTCTTTCTTCCCCCTTTTCCCGCCCCCCTCCTCCTCCGCCCCGTTTCTCGGTCGTGGTGGGCGGCCGGAAGTACGCGGCGCTGCGCCATCGCCGACAGATGGCATTGGCCGCACGGCACCCCTTGTGGCCGGCAACGCGGCTCCCGGGCCCGGTGCTCAGAAGCCCCCGTCCGGAAGGCTGCGCGCCCTGGCGACGCGAAGGAAAAGCTCGAGCTTTCCGCGGCCGGCTGCCGCGCCGCTGTGGCCCGAGAAACCCACAGGTGTCGTACGGTTCCCTGTTGGAGCTGGGGGCGTACCTTAGGCGACTGATGTGATCGAAAGTCGAGCAACTCGACTGCAGATCATTGTGGCGTATAGTGTAAATTAGCTTGTATTCGTTGTTGGGAGAGGAGAAACCCGCATTTTTTGACCCGACGTTAGATTAGCAATGTGAAGCAAGCCGCACGCATTGTTCCTGCATTCTAACGTGTTCTACGTGGTATTGCTCGTCTGAAGCTCTCCTGTATTTCGTATTTACGTATAGCAACATGCGTAGTTTGAGTACCCAGTTTGTCTAGCCTTTCATTTCTTTTTTAAGAAAATAAAAGGCAAGCACCATGCATGTGTCATTCGGTTGTTATGTTTGAATGTCTCAAACTTACGTAAATCCGTGTGTATTTTGTCTTGCCTTGTTTTCGTTTGAAATGTCCATGGTTTGAACGACGTTATCTAGGGAACGCTCTGGTTTTCATTGTTTACGCGAGAAGCGCGAAAAATGCGTGATTCACGTCATGTAAAAGAAGCGAAGTTGTGATAGAACGACGCTGACAGGGATAAAAAAAATGTCTGAGGAATGAAAAGCGAAACTATTCAGCCTTGGGCGAAGACGAATTCCTTTCTTCAGACGACTACAGACAAGTGAAAAGTAAAATTATAGCTCTCCACGTTAACCGAATTACCTAGTTGGTTGTCAGCGGCGCCATTGCGCATGCCCAAAATGCCTCACAAACTGCCTGAACCGAATACGAACATCCGCGAGGGGCCGATACCTTTCAATGGCACGACCTTCACTGTCTTCCCACAAGTACTTGTGTACTACCGCCCATACACGGAACAGAATGTATACCTCCCGGAAAGCTACTGAAAGTGTAAGAGCCAGCGTGCGGAAGAATCGATCAACTCGATCTCATCGAAACGGATTCACTGGTTAACGCCATTCGTTTTAACGGGGATACCCACGTTATCCACGAGATCAGGTTCGATTAGAGAGGCCTGCGAGAGCGTCTTCCCAAGTTCGAAACGCGTGCCACTATATGAAGTGCAAGTTGATTCCGCGCGCAACAAAATCCCCCTCAAAGCCGATTGGCTCAGCGGCGGATTATCCGGATTTCGCCTGTCGCGAAGAGATACGAGCCGAGCCGCAGATCCTATCGGGAGCCGCGGCAAACTCTCCCAGCAGGCGGCGCACGAGCGATACCGTGTTCGTTCAATCCCCGACACTGATGCACCCGGGTGCATCAACGAAGGGTTTGAAGGCAAGAAGGCTTGCTGTTAGGGGGCTACTAATTTCCATGCGTTCGATATGCGAGAGTCCCTCTCCCCCACCCCTGCCTCTTTTTATTTAAGACCGAAACGACGTGAAGGTAACCGCAGTTTGACTTCGACTTAATACGACTGATAAAGTATCTGATAGCGCGACACAGTGCGAAGAACGCTTTGGCATGCTTGAAGGCATTCGCGTATTTACTGCAGTAGCTTCGCAGCGCCTCCTACATTTCAAGTAAATACGATAACTCGTGCCTTGGAAGCAGCCTTTCATCATGAGGCGCTGCAGAGGTGGGCATGCAGACGAAGCGTCACAAGAAAAAAAATTCACGCATCTCCACGAAGTGAACCATGACGAGTGGGCGATGCACTGGGGATCGTTCGGTGTTGCCGTAAATCACCCGTGACATAGCCCACTCATGCATGTAAATGAGTGACAACGTGTGTGTATATTTACACACGCGTTGTCATTTATGCTCCTGGTCTTTATGAGGTTCCTGCACTCCCACGTCGTATAGATCGTGCCGAGTTCCGGGTTACTTTTAGTTAACGCGCACTCTGCGAATCCTTATGGTTTAACTGCGCACGAGCAAAATCTCCCACCGGCACTAGATTGAAGGTCAAGATCCAGTGCCTATATATGTGTGGTGGCCGGTGAAGGGTTGTGTGCCTGCCTGCCTGCCAGCGCGAGCAGTCGGTTTTTTTTTTTTTTTTTTCAATCGGGAAACTCGCTAGCAGACACTGCCTGCGCCAGCGTTGTCTCTCGCGGGCGAGGGCGCGTTCTCGTTCCCTGCCAGCTTGGGCCAGCTGTTGCGCATGCGCGGTGGGGGTGTGGACGCCAATGGACAACGCGTGCATAGCCCCGAACAAAAGATGTTTCGCATCTAAAACACGAAGTTTACACGGACCTCGCGGAAGGTTTGTGACCGTTACGGGTCTTTCCGTGATTGTTCATCAGTGTATTCACCTGTGCAGCGCATAATTTGTCCTCTGAATATCGTGCCAACGAACTCTAGTTCAGTTAACGCAGTTCTGAATGCTTCCATCTTCGACAGTTCCGGTACTGTTACATACATCGAGCGTTTTCCGTAGTGCGATGGTGCGAAGACATGGGTGTCATAGAACGTTTCCGCGTGGACTGTCCTTCGTTTGCATTTCGCTGCATATGCATTTGCATACGACGCGAGAGACAGCCTTCATGCAATAAAGCTTTCGTATGACTTTCTGTTTTTATAGTGGACTGTTATTCGAACCTTCTGTGGCACCGTGCACCGTGTTTTGCACAAGGCACTACAATGTTCAGGCATATAACACAAGTCGAATGTGTGCGACGTTCAGTTGCGTGTGCGTGGGATACACTGCAATAAAAGCTGGTGAGGCTTTCTTGCTATGGATAAACAATGCGAGAAAAGGCCATATGGTCTTAAATTGATTTGTCAGGATTATATGGTTGACTTGCCAAAACCGCTGTAGTATAACTATCATTTCGACACCACTGGTTTCCTTACCGTGGGCCTAAAATTGAGCACACTGTTGTTTATTTTTTTACCTCACCTCGGTAATAATGCGACCAGCGCACCCAGGACTCGAACCTGCGTTCTCGAGCTCAGAAGTGTAACGCCATGTAGCTGCTAAGACTCCATGGTAGCTCTTAATTTCTTCACGCTTTGTAGATGCCCACTCTCCAGACCATCCTCCCTTGCTTACACGATTTTTAGAAAAATGCTGTGACTTCCAGTTGGTGTCGCAATGCTTGTGAGCGAACGCAAGGTATTAACAATTAAAAAGAATACGCCTCGTATTCCGTAGCATCGTGTATTAAATTTCTTGAGAGGACTGTGCAGACCGCGTCGAGTTTGTGCAGGATATGAACAAGGAGACCAGCAGCTTTTTGATTTGGCCGTAACGAAACGTCTACTGTTGCACGTAGAGCCAATAACATTGTCCTTCGTTTACATAGCCGAGAACAAGCGGAAACAAGGTCGCAAACCTGCGGACGCCTGCCGTATATTCCACGGGTACACACACTACCACCGCAAAGCGAAGCCCCGCGAAAAACCTTTCCGACACGCTCGTGCAGAATCAAGCAATCCATAAGGCGGAAGAATATCAAAAATCAAACTGAAGATAAAAAAAGAAATAATCGGAAGGGGGCGCACACACTGTGCCTGGAAGTATTTGCACGTCCTTTTTATATTTTTCTTCCACCACGCACTCCTTAGTGGACACCGTAACTCTTCGGTTCTAATAGGATCGTCTCCGCATTTTTTTTTTTCTGTCCATGGCGTCCTTCTTTGCATCGCCGACTTTCGTTCGTGCTGCAAAGCAGGAATCCACTGCTGCGAAAAACACACACACATACACACACACTCGCGGTAAAGCAGGAATCGAGGTAGAAGAAGGCAAGGTCCTTCTTCCATTTACCTTTGTTTGTTTCTTTCTTCTCGCGCATTGAAGACGAGGACGATCTAGTTTCTTTTTTGTTTTTCCCCCGCTTTGCTCGAGTTCGTTATCATTTTTCTTTCTTCTTCTTACTTTCTTCACGGAAGAAGACTGGTTGTGGGAGCCAGCTACAGAGCGAGCGAGGTTCCGACGCCACCGCTGCCGCCATGTCGCATAGTTTACGCAACCTGCTCGCTGCACGCGCGCGTCCCGAGATGGCGGCCGAGATGAAAGGAACCCCGCGGGGCGCGCTGCGGCGGCACAGACGACGGCGCCGCGGCGGAGCAGCACGGCTCTCCTCTCACAGCTGGCTGCCTGCGTGCCGTGGCCGCGCTGCGGTTCTATGTGAGGACGCGCACGCGCGCTTGGTCGATGCGTGGCGCTGCGCAACGCTGGGCGCGCCGCAGCTTGCCGCGGCGCGCATTGTCCGCTGGCGCGCGTCTTTGCGAGCGCGTGGCGCCACCCGTAGGGGCTTTTGTGAAACTTCGCCCCTGGGTGCCGCGGAGACGCCGGAACAGTTCTTTGTTGAGCGATGTATCGCGTTAACACGCGCTGGATCGGTTAATACTCAGCGTTGCCAATGGAAGGAAACAAGATGGTTGGCAGAACTGGCAGCGGTGGCATTGCAATAATGAGATTACAGTAATTAGATTAACTTTTGCTGTAATGAGTAATGTAAGGAATTACTCTGGGGGGGATTTATTGATGTAGCGACTTAGACCGAGTAATTTGACATTTCTAATTACTTTCCCATTTACTTCCGACTGAGATCTAGCATGTACGGTTTCCGTACTGAACAAAACATTCAGCAAAAAGAAATTAGCCCAGCTTTCACTAATGTGACGTCACGAACGCTGATGAAACAGCGACGCTGCTGGCGTTCTCGTCGCAAGACTAAGCTTCGCAGAACTTCTCAAGCTTTCAAAGCCAGTATGGATCGCTTTGTCCAAGCTAAATTGGCTGAGCGGTTTCCTATTCAAGCTGTGCCACGGTCTCCCAACCGCTACTGCAAAGCATGCCCACCAGTTTCTACAGTTACAATGTCACTCCTTTATTCGAGATCTACAGAATCGTCTTCGGATTCATCTCCATCTTCTTCTTGTTCGTTTCGAATTCACCCCCGATCCCCTCATCAGTGCACCATAGTTCGTTATCTTCATTATATAGCGCCTGTACATGATCTTCAATAATGCACACGCCTACCGATATCCACACACGTTTTCCTCTTGTTCTTTCTGTTGGATTGGTCGATAATCGTTGCCATGCATTGTTTCTTCACGATGACACAGTATCGATTCGGTCCGTTGAAGTTCCGCATGCCTCTTGCACTTCATGATTGTACCCTTCTGATCATCGTCATGTACAGTCAGTCGCGTGCCGATTTGCTTTAGATTATCGTGTTGGTAATTTGAAAAGACGAAGTCAATGAACGTCCCCCTTAGATAGTAGGCTGACCACCCACGACCTTGAAAAGCACTTCAATTGAAATCGCAGAATCGTGAATTCGAGAAGCCACATCTTCTGTGCGATGTCAATGTTGAAGGCACCAACCACTGCTATGGAACGTTTTGCCTCGGACACGGCAATTCCAGTGTTTCCAGTGGAAAGTCTTCCACGTTGTCTTGCATGATGTTTAGTGCCAAATAGATCGCCGCCATGACCGATCCATCATCGAGATTTATTGCAGCTGCTTCACCAGTCATATGGTCTCTTGACACAAGTAGTTTAGATGGTTCGGCAATAAGTGCACTTGCGTTCTTCCAAGTATATCCCAAGTCCACCAGCAGGCCTTTCTGGGTTATACTCAAGCTTCAGCCCAGTTTTTCCATGCACCTACACCATGTTATTCCAAGTTTGCACAAAGCACGAGACACGAACTCGTTTGGTTACATCATCGTGTACCAAGTCAGGAGCGTACTTGGCAAGAGACCCTATACATTAAGCAATGCCACAGAGGGTTCCACACAAGCACTGGCCGCCGTCTCGAGATGTTTCCGCAATCTAGCAGGCTCGTTGGCCAATATCCGACCAACGCTCTCTTCCATATATTTTACATCTTTCCTCCTCTCTTCCTGTTTCTCTATTGGCCTGAATCCATATAATCTAAGAATAGCAGTGGACTTTTCGTTTCTTTCTACATTGACCTTCGCATAATCACTATCGTGTACCAGCAGGCTGAGAGAAAGGATGTCGGTAATGGGTCCACCTCAAGAACGGGTCGGGTCTTCCGTCTTGCGATACGCCGATCGGACCGGGGTTGCTATCCGGGGCAGTGTTAAATTCCGCCATATTGCCAAATTCGAAATTGGCCCAAAGCGCTGCTACAAGCTCTCGGATTGGCTCAAAATGCCGTCATTACAGAATTTGACAAGATCTTGGTGGAATTTGACAGTGTCCAGGATAGCACACTGGGGAAACCTCGACTTTACAAATGCTTCGCTGTTGAAAGGAAAACAATAACATAGACGAGTCAATCTGAGCGCCAAGCTTCATTTTTGAGAACAAGGCAAGCCCACAGGAAGGCCTCATGTTGATTGATTCCTGCGGTTTTAGGTCCCAAAATCCCCGTACGATTGAGAGATCCCCTAATGGAGGGCTCCGGAAATTTTGACCACTTGAGGTTCTTCAACATGCACAGACACCTCACAGTACAGAGGTCTCAACAATTTGCTTTCATCGAAGTGCAGCCGCGGTAGCCGGGATTCGATCCCGCCACCTTCGGATCAGCAGCTGAGCGCCATAGCCACTATAGACCACCGTGGCGGGGTGAGGCCGCATGTGTGTGCTGTAAATGTACGTGCTGTAAGCAATGTGTAAATGAGTTAAAGCATGTATATGGACTCTGAACTACTCTGCTTCGGAAAACGCGGTTAGGAAAGTGTTGTTTCACAAGCGGCTCACAAACGTTTCACAAGTGTGTCGCGTGTGTTTCTTCGTTCTGTGAACCGTCTTTATAGCTGTTTTCTCACTTACGGACAAAGAAGCAGGAAAAGTGCATCGGCCTGACAGGAGGTCATCACTTGCCCGCTCCACTGTGGTCTAGTGGCTATGGCACTCGGCTGCGGATCCGAGGGTCGCGGGATCGAATCCCGGCCGCGGCGGCTGCATTTCGATGGAGGCGAAATGTTGAGGCCCGTGTGCTGTGCGATGTCAGTGCACGTTAAAGAACCCCAGTTGGTAGAAATTTCCGGTGACCCCCACTGCGACGTCTCTCATAATCAGAGCTGGTTTTAGGACGTTAAACCCCACAAATCAATCAATCATCAAATCGAGGTCGTCACCTGACAGCGCGCGGGCACTGTAGGCAAAGATGCGGCAGCGAACACGACCGATGGAACGTTCTCGGTCGATAAATACGCTATCTTGCAAGCTACGTGCTTTGTCGATACTTCGAGGAAAAAGAAAAAAAGAAAAAAGAAAGCCCAAGAGAGCAACGTCAAGGAACGTTCGCTTGCCAAGGTTGGCTATGTGACGTAATATACTCATTCCTGTTCGATTTCCAATTCCTCCATTATAATGAGCAGGTGCGAACCCGCTACAGACGGGACCGAAGGCATACAGCCAGAGGAGGATGTCGGTATAGACGTGGATTTGTCGTTCGCATATACTCGAATACGTCACGACGTTTCGAAAATTCGGGCGAATACGTGAGTGGAACATCGACGGGACGCTGAATTTTCCATCAGCTGTCAGCACTGATTAAGGGCACTGTGCGGTAATGAATGGGGATAATTCAATAGTTCAATTTGTGGCGATGACCTTGATGGCGTGTGATTGCTCAGATGTTCTTATCTCAATTTACAAAGCGTATTACATCGCTCAGGCAAGGAAAGCGGTTAGAAGAGGACGCTGCTAATACCATTCGATTATGATTAACGTTAACATTTAAGACAAAAATAAACGCCGAAGACGTGTAGCATATGCGTTGCAAACCCGCGTACAGCTTCTATATAGTGTATAGAATACACGTGGTGTTTTGAATGGGATCTGATCTTATATTTACTTTGCAAGAGTTTGCCGGAGGCACCGGCATAAAAGATGCGTCGAGACTGTTTTCGATACGTTGCTCTTATACCGTGGAATCCGCCAACTGCACTCTCATCCGTGATCAGCGACCGACTACCAAAACTTGCGGGACCGTGGGATCTCCGAATTTATGAGACGTAATATAAACGCTATTGAACCCTAATTGTAAATAACATTTTACGTATATGCGCTGGCGATCGCACAGTGATCGAAGTGCAATCTTCTTTCGAAAGTTTTCATATCTTGCATGCAGTCCGCAGATTGTATACATTTATAGGTAGGTCCATATATGCCTTACGGTTTGCATGCCATGTGCAACGTCTAACCGTTGCAGAGGGTGAAGTGACCAGTGCCAAACACTGTGTCCAAACCAGAACGGGTATAGCTGTTTGTAGCGATGCCGTCCTACCCGGCTGATTGATTGATTTGTGGGGCTTTACGTCCCAAAACCAGCTCTGATTATGAAAGCGCCGTAGTGGAGGTCTCCGGAAATTTCGACCACCTGGGGTTCTTTAACGTGCACTGACATCGCACAGCACACGGGCCTCAACATTTCGCCTCCATCGAAATGCATGCAGCCGCCGCGGCCGGGATTCGATCCCGCGACCTTCGGATCTGCAGCCGAGTACCATAGCCACTAGACCACCGTGGCGGAGCAATACCCGGCTGTTCTGGTATGAATAAAGTATACCTGTAGTGCTAGAACTAAAAGAGCGAAAGAGGGGATGTTTTCAGACGAAAGGGCGAAAATGGATGTGCCATTCGGAGAGCTTGACAGAGGAAGATTTAATATAGAACACAGGGTGACCCGAAGAAATAGTCACGCGTACTATGATCCGCGATTGCGCAAGCATTAAGATTCATTTTCAGGAAAAATAAATCATTTGTTGCATGTCGTGTCGTTTGGCAGAGACCATCAGAGGAACAAGATGTTTTGAGTCTTGTTGATGTCAATATACCGATAGCTAAAGCCGTCTTTTGCCATATTACACCGGTGTGCCTTTGGTCACCTAGGCCCGATGACTATCGGAAGAAACGGTGCAAAGGAGCATTGCGGTGTGCACCATCGCGGTTTGTCGAGGCTGTCGTGAATCTTGCTGGAACGAATCTTTATCACAGTATTTCAACCCGCCCTGGCTACTTAGCGACTTCTTGTGCTTCTAACCTCGAGAGTGCAGGTTCGTTTCCCAAACAGTGGTCGCATTTCGACCAAGGCAAAATGCCACTGCATACGTAGGGTTAGGTACGCGCTAAGTTACTCCTAACAGTCCAAGTGATTCCACCGTTTGCGCTACGATGCTCCTCATAGTCACATCGTTGTGGCAAGACACAAAAAAGAGAAGCAAATAAATTGTCTTGTATTGTACATTGGTATTTCATGGTATATGGATCTCTCCGGCAATAGTTGTGCTGTACAAGTGGTACTTGATAGTGATGATGTATTGTGCAACCTTATTTCGCTTTGTGCATCACTCGGTCATTTGTTACATATGTTCAATGCGCTCCTTAGTGCCATGTACCCAGCTCTGCACTTCATTTGCTTCGTTTACACTTCTGTACTTGCTGCGTTGTGTTGTTTTCATTGTATCGCTCACCCCTGCATAAGGGCTGCATTCAAACTGGTAGTATATCATTTAAATAATTAATTGATTACCACAGCTGAGGTTGTCTCTATACTTCCATCCTTGCAGCGACAGGACCAGCTCCCCGCAAGCAGCGACGCGAACGGACAACGTTTACGCGTGCCCAGCTGGACGTGCTCGAGGGGTTGTTCAGCAAGACCCGCTATCCGGACATCTTCATGCGTGAAGAGGTGGCGCTCAAGATCAACCTTCCGGAGTCCAGGGTGCAGGTGAGCATCCTTGTGACCATGCTCACCTCTCACGTTGTTTCAACGCACTGTTTAATGTGTCTTTTTGTGTGTGTTTTATGCAGATATTGACATCGTCATAATGACTTTGTAACACTTCTATAGACGCAAAAGTGCTGATGGTGTGGTGCACGGCAAAGCTCGCATTTTAACTGAAACTAAATAAACGAGCTATACGAAATGTCGTTTACACAGGGTGTTGGGCCAGTATGCATCTGGAGATCACCGGAAAAGCTTGGTAACGCTGCGCAAGATAACAACGCTGCCGAATTACACGCGTAGCAAGGTGAATTTTTAAGGCGGCCTTGCGAGACAGTGGAATCGTTGGTACAAAATCCTTCAGATATGTCTGAGATTATACCAAAGTGGCATGTGTAATACAAAGGCTGAGGGTCTGCAGTCTTGCTCAAAAAAAAAAAAAAATGCGCTCGTAAGGATCAGTAGACGATCATGGCCAATGTACTTGCTTATATACGGGACACTTGGGGCATTTCGCGACAAAGAAAGACATTATGTTGTGTTTATATTTCCATGCTGCAATGTATTAGACTATCAGGAAAGGACAAGCATCGAAAAGCTTGACCTGGGATCTTTATATGACGCCTTTGTTCTGACGACGTGAGTAGTGAAGACGTAGTGGGCACTAAAACTGCTCTTCTGCTGCTCGTTTTAATAGAGACTCTGAGATGGGCCGGTCATCTGCGATTCTTCCCAGCCGAGTTTCCCGCTTACTTCACGCTCGAGCTCGCGCGCCTAATCCCCGAAATCACACCCCGAAATTTTCCGCGGTGGTTTGACGGCCAAAACAGCCCGCGGGAAAATCCTAATCGGCTATTCATGAGAGGGGTGCGACACGAGCCCTCTGCGCCCGCCCACCCGACCAGCTGGGCGGGGAAGGTTTCACGCCAAACTGCGCCAACGTCAGCGCCCGGAAGCCTCCGGCGCATCATTCCGGTGGGTTCTCCGCTCACGCGCTGGGATAGTAGAGAAACCATGGCTTGAACCTCGGTCCGCGCTGGCACAGAACCGTTGTGTGCTGGAGCAACGGCGAGAATAAGCGTGATAGCCGCTGCGCGGCGGTTTGTCGTCGGCTGCGACAGCCCGTTCACGCACTCACAGACGCATAGATTCCGGTTTCAATTACAGGCAGGGGACGACCGACGGCTCCCTCAGGCACACGCATGTCCTGGTGTGCATAGGGGGGGGGAGTGACATTTTCTCGGGGTCGCTAGCCCAGTGTCATGCAAATGGCCTCCCCCCCCCTCCCCCCCCCCCCCACTGCATCTTGCAGACACGCAGCATAAGAGAACACCTACTAAATGCGAGCCGGGAGGAAAAGGGGAGGGGGGGGGGGGTTGAAGGGCACGTGATAGTGCCGTACTCGACACAATGCGTGGCGAGAGCCTTGTCGAGAGACACCCGATCCTGCACACTCAGTCCAGAGAACGAACGCCCGTGCGAACACGACCGCACGCCACTCTTTGGTGCAGGGTTGTTGGAAGCGTGGCCGTCCGGCCGGCCGCAGTGGCGCCCCGTCGCGGTGAAGAGGCGCAACAGAAACGGGAGCAGAAAAGCTGCACGCAAGGGCAGTTCGTTTGAATGCGGTGGTGGTGGGCAGTCCTTGTAACTACACAAATACACACACGCAAACATACAGGGAGCCGCAGATGCAATCTCGCGTGTCTGTGTGTAGTGTATAGAGCTACTTTTCGTGAAACGCTGTCGGGCCTCCTCTTGACGGTGCTGCGTGTTCGCGTGCACGGTCGCGGCCGCGATCTCTGGCGGGCGCGGGTCTATGTCCTGGGGGGGGGAGTTGGTTTCTTTTCTCGAGGTGCAGGCTGCACAAAGCGACGTCCGCGTAAAAAACAAGGTCGCCCGGCTTATTCTCCCGATGTCGTGGTCTAGACCGTATCGCTCCCTGGCATTTCCGGGACGACCACCTGTCAGTTCCTGACTGTGTCTTTCTTGCTGTATGCAAGCATAAAAGCTGAGCTGCAGTTACCCCTGCTTGAAGCCGAAAGTTGCATAATTCAGCGTTGATTCAGCAAATCAGAAGACAATCCATCAATGCTTTCCTAAACATCAACCTTCGCTGCTTCAATTGCTCATCCGTAAACATCATATTTACCGAACAGAGGAAAGGTTATATATACAGACGACCCAACCAAATATGTGAGCTAGTGTTGCACACCTAACCCACTCTCATAAAAGAGTACACAAAAAGTGGTTATTAGGCAACGCATTAAGACGATAAGCTCTGTAATATACTTATACTTTCAAAAGTGGCCCTCATCGGCTGGGTCGTGATCACACGAAACCCTCACTATTGCTTATTTCACTCCTTGAATTCGAGTAATGGCTACGGTTTTCAAGGTTGTCACCAGCAATCCTCATCACAACGCACACGACGCGCTAACTTGTGGGTGTCACGGCATGACAGTAGCGGATGCCGTCGACTGCGCCAAGTTTGTGACCTGCAATTACTTCTTATTGCTGTCCACAAACCTTTCTCACTGGGTGTTTCTTTTGTATATAAATCGCAGTCCATCTACGGACTATGCAGTCTAGCAGATGTAGAGCAGTATTTTATACAAACTCTCAAAGAGTGATTGCCCGGCTGATCAGCAGTCAGAATGGTAGCAATAATCAAGACGCAGCTGACATCGCTGTGAATGCCCAGCCTCCCTATGCCGCCCTTGGAATTATTTGAATACCTACTGGTAGTATACGCGACTACCTTAGATTCATGCCCGACTTTGGCTGCAAATCCGCACTGCTCACCACCGACCCTTCGTGCCCCAACCACAAGTCTAGTGGCTATGGCACTCGGCTGCTGATCCGGAGGTCGCGACGGCTTCATTTCAATGGGGGCAAAATGTTGTGTTCCGTGTACTGCGCGATGTCAGCGCACGTTAGAGAACCCCAGGTGGCCGAAATTTCACAGCCCTCCACTACGGCGTCTCTCATAGTAATATCGTGATTCTGGCACGTAAAAAAAATCCAAGAAATCAATCAATCAAGACATCGTCGTCAGCTCCTATGCGTGTAAGAGCCTACCTCTGTGCGCATACGACGTTCTGTCCTCATCAAACAGTATGCCTGACCAGCCAAAGTACTACGCATCACTGGTCTAACCGCATTAAGTACGGAGCGGGAAGTTGATCGCACAAACTTGCATTAAGCATGCTCGTGGGTACCTATAGCTACGGATCTATTTGAATGCGATGCAGTCGGGAAGTTTCTTCGTGAGCAAACCCTTTCATCCCACACGGTGGATCATGCACCTTCCTTTGCAGCCTACTATGGCTCCGAAACTGAAGCCCCGGACAGTGCGTCTATGAAATCAATAAACTATAGCACTTCTCACTCCTCCATTTACACCAATTTCAATGCAACACGTCACGAGAGATGCTCCCACCACCCACGCTTTTTTTTTTATCTCGTGGCCACAGCGAAATGGCATATACTTATAAGCATTCCCCCAAAAGAAGAGTGGTATATATCAAGAGGCGCAGCAGCACCGTTCGGCGCTAGCCGAAAAGACACGATTTCTTTCAAAGAACGCCTGCGCGCCGACTACATCCCCACGATCTATACTCCCCCCCCCCTCACTCTTCTTAACTTTCCTGCGCACTCTCACCGGACCCAGGAGCGGCAAAGGACCGCCGCCAGCGCCGCGAGCGAAACCCTCCCGGGTCTTGTTTGCGCAGGGACACCCACCACTATCTCCCGCGTGCAGGCAGCAGTCTCCTCCGGTGTACATCGCACGCTTCTCGAACGTGCACAGCAGTCGTCACGGCGAGGTGTGCGGTATGACGGGGAAGAGCAAGCACCGTCGCTTCTCCTTTCAAAAAAATCTTTTTCTGTTTATTCAAGAAGCGTGAGCTTTTCAACAAGAAACCCCCCTCCCTCCCCCCTACTTATGCTCCCTTCCTTCTTTTTCTTCATCCCAACAAGAAAGTGCAGAACGGGAGCGGAACCAGCACGAAACCAGTGTTCTGTCGCAAGCTTCCAAGGCTTGCTTCACGCTCCTGGCACTCACACACACGCTTACGAACGCACGTACCCCATGTTATGCCTTCCTTTCTGTGTGTGCTTCGGTGACCAGCCACTGTGTCGCTTGGTCTTCGCCGATCCCACGACTGCGGCCCCACCACGGCGCTCGCTGCCCGCATTTGCGCGTCGAGGCTATTTGCGGGGCGTTATCGGCATCCTGCCATCACGAAGTGTGTTAGGCGAAGAACTGAGGGCCGGGGGAAGAACGAGGCTGGAGGCCGTCAGCTGTAACTGCTACTGCTGTTGCCAGTTGCTGAAAGAGGGCGGAGGGAGGGGGGGGGGGGGGGAGAGATGTGTGGAGAGAGAGAGGATATCCATTGTAGTTTTCCCACCACCTCCTTGTGCAGCAAAAGCCTGCAGGCCGGCTTTCTGCGTGGTCGCGCATGTGCATCATCGTACCAGGAGACCCGGCAGGGAACTGCCCTTCCTTCTACTTCCTTCTCAGGTCTTGTGCCGCACCGCTTAATGCAGAGCGAAAAAAAAAAAGGTCTCCATTCGTCGGTTGGTCGGCTCAGTTTCACTTCACTTCACCGCGCGCCGAACGGAACATACCGCCGCTGTTATTTTGTGCGCTCCGTGAACTGTGCGGTCCACCCCAGAAGGAGTTCGGCGGCAAAGTTCAAGAGACTGTGGCGGACACGTTTGTGCGCAAGCTTGCGCCTGTGTCCTGGGTGTGTGTCGCCGATGCGTGGCGGTGCTGTCCCTTTGCCTGAGGTCACGAGCTGGCCTCGGAATAAACCTTTTAACGCCCGCCGGAAGGTATATAAGAAACGGCCCACCAGGGAGGGCGATTGTCGATGTACTACCACATTGCGATGGCGGGCACGCTGTGCGGCGAAGTATGCATACGGAGTGGGTGTGACCCCTGCGGTGTCGGTTCGGCGCGGTTTTTTCTTCCGTTTGGACGACGCTTGGCGCGCGATGAAGCGTGAATTTCACTCGTGTGCTTAGTGTTATAGGCGTGCATATACGCTTTTGAAGTCGGCGGCGTGCGTTTCGAAGCGAATTAACCGGTGGTCCACTGGGCTATCGACCGGGCGCTGTCAGATGTTCCTTTCTTCTTTCGCCGACACAGACTTGGAGAGAGTTCATACTTGAAAACACGTTTAAAAGTGACTTGGGGATCTTGGAGTTAGGTATCGAGAAGTCATTTGCGGCCGCATACTGCTCTTGGGCCTGTCTACCGCCACAAAGACAAAAATACAGACCCTGAAGTGTTTATTGAAGTGTCCTGCTGTTCCATGTAACAACATGGCAATATATGTCCTGCACTGCAGAAGCATATTAAATGGGATAACATTATATCACCAGACCTTTTAGTAGTTGCAGTGTATTGAAATTTGGTGGGGAAGACAATATTTTCAGGTACGGCACCATATAGGGGGACCCCCTCCCACGAACTCGGCTATCGCGGGTGCTGCCGCAGTGAAAATAGATAAATAAATAAGAATATAATGACGTCGTCCCTGAAATTTTCTCAGAAACCGTCTAAACATCTTATTGAGTTGAGCTACATATAGCAAATTTACCCGTGAATCCTCGCTAAGAACACTTGCGATTTCCGCCCAAATTATAAAACCCGCTGGTGCACACAGAGCTCAGTCATTGAAAATTGTCTTTGCTTTTACCCCTAAAGCCCCCGTTATATTCATCTGATATATAGTTGTCGCACAAATGTGTCGCCGAAGGCATGCAGGTGCAAAGTAATGTTTCATGGAATTAACGCAGTGCCCATGGACTCACGTGACACTCCCCATTTCCGTTGGCGTTCACCTGCCACTGCCGGCTGGGGAACAAAAAAAAGTTATCACGACATTCGAGTCCTCGCATGTCTATCTGTTTTCGAGGTGTAAAGAAGCGGACGCTCATGTCAGCGAGATTTATCGTTGCAGGGTTTACCTGGTGCCTCACTGTCGCAGTGATGTCAAATGAATGCAAATGGCAAGTCCCAGTAGGTTTCCAGTTGAACTGGTATGACCTGATTGATATGTTTAAAAATATCGGTTTCATTACGTTATTGGGGTTAGAGAAGTACTGCTGCTGCATATATCTAATGAAGAAAATCGGTTGGAGCGGAAACTTGGCACAACGTACTGAAATAGTTTTTTTATGCTTGACCAAGCCGTTAAAACGCAGTTAGTCAAATATTAGCAAAAACATTCAATTCGTGATCATTTCCTTTCTCTGTGGAAGCCACCACAGCAGCCTTGTGTGACAAAAGGACTCAGCCGCAACGAATCAACTCTACTGTACCGAGTCAGAACGGGGTCAGCATGCACTCCCGCATGGTCTTTTAAAGTTAGGGGCGCTACTTCGCCATTGTGCACGGAGTGCAATGAACTGGGAGACATTGACCACTACATTTGGTCCTGCAAGCGGTTTTGCACCGAGAGAAAAGCACTCATGGACAACATGCAAAAAAGAGGGTTTCCACATGCGAGCAGTGAACAAATTATATATCCGGAAGGTACACGGACGTCTCGCAAGATGGTGTCAGCCCTGCTTGTAACATTTCTCCAAGAGACAGGTATGAGTGACACGTGGTGACTAACGCGACATGGACAGAGACGCTCGGGCGGAGCAATTGCCGGCCAGGTCTGCCAGACTAACACCGCCTGTAGCCACAACATCACTATCATCAAACGCTGTTCAAGGTGAAGATTACGTGAGAAGAAAGATCGAAACGTCTCATGTTCGCTGAAGGAACGCCTTTGCCTTCTTTTTATTGAAATGCAGAATGGCAACACAATGTTGATGTCACCGGACAGATGGGAATATCGTAGAAGTGCGCTTAAGATTCCAACTCCATTACAGCCTGCTTTTCGCTACGCTTGTTCGCCGGACACTTTTGCTCCTTGTCATCGGTAGTATCTACATACACGTGCTGTATTGTTATGTGTATTGTGACCCCATATGTAGCTGTATATTGAGTCTACCATTGCAGGAAACATACTGCAGAGCCGCTGATTTGATAAGAAATTTGCTTTAATGAACAGGGCTGTTGCATTGTACTTTTCTTCACGTTGGCTTGAAAGCCATTCCCTTGCATTGAACACTTTTGGTAACACACGCAATCCTTATCTTTGTGTCTCTACACGATACAGACAGAGAGGTCCGTAAAAAACAGCACCTTAAGAAGCGTGGCACGTTCACAAGTTCATCGGCACGGCTGATACAAATACATAATGCGAAAAAATTTCCATACCAGCTGCAGTAAACTCGGAACCATGTGAACTTGGAACCACTTGAATACGCAGTCGACCCTATCTTGAGCATCAACTAGACCTTGAGCTCTCACGATGCATCGACACCCCTATGTACCGTCTTCGGCTTGGAAATGCTTACACAAAGTGTTTTTTATCCACAACCCCCGCGTTCTGGTTATCCTTGCTGTAACCAGAACGCGGGGGTGTGTGGGACCCTCCCACCAAGAGTAAGTCTGAGCTTGAACGCTCAGAACACTGTCTCGAAAATAAATGTATTTCATTCATTCATTCTTTCGTGTTAAAGCACCTAAATGAACAGGGGTAGTCGTCGCCATGTACGACAACTCGTTCATTTATGTTTGCACCAATAAAAAAAAACACGCATAATCGTAATCAAATTATTCACAATAACAACTAGCAGCACTCTAGACACGGTAGATTGACGGGAGCGGGAGATAATGTCTGCTTGCTGTTCAAACTCAGTCTTGTCGCTTAGTGAGTGGCATCTAGCCCATGCTTAGTGAGCGGTATCTCTGCTTGTTATACTTATCACGCCACTGGTTCCGTCGCAGGTGTGGTTCAAGAACCGGCGCGCCAAGTGCCGCCAGCAGCAGCAACAGCAGCAGAACGGCTCGGCCTCCTCCAAACCGCGGCCCAAGAAGGTCAAGAGTCCGGCGCCGTCCTCGAGCCCGACCTCTTCGAGTCGCGGCGAGTCGCCGTACAAGCCCTCGGCGCTGGTCGCCGCCTCCCCGCTGGCCAGCGCCGCCGCGTCGCCGCTCCACCAGCAGGCCAACTCCATCTGGAGTCCAGCAAACATCGGCCCCGCCGTGGCCGAGCTCATGGCCGGAGCCGCTGCCCACCAGCGGTCTCCCTACCACACGGGCTCCGCGACGTCCACCCCTTCTCACGTCGTCCAAGGTCCCGCGGTGTCTGTGAGCCAGGCCGCCCTGTCAGCCGGAGGACCTCAGCACGGGCCGCCTCACTCCCTCCAGACCGGAGGTTGCTATGCCCCCGCGGGACCTTACGGGTCGCCACACTACTACACCGGCATGTCCGACTACCTGAGCGGGCAGATGCTCCAGACGCCGCCCCCTCCACACGCGACGCCTCTTCAGGGCCCACACCCCACGTCGCATCATCAAGACCGACCCGGGGTGTTGAGTACGCGGACGCCTCCTGCCGGCGACTGCCTGGAGTACGGCGCGTCGTCGGCGAGTGACAAAGGGAGTGCGGGTGGTACTCCCTGGAAGTTCCAAACTCTCTGAGGGCCAAGAAAAAACCAAAAAAAACAAAACGCGGTGTGCGTCGTGCGTGTGTTATGTGGGGGCGGGGCCTGCGTGTGTTTTTGCTACCACGCTAAGCGGGCCGCAGATACGTGTGCCGCCCACTTGTGATACGCCTGGGACAATCGCATCGCTCCGTCACTTCTCCTCCATGTGTGCGTGGATGCGTGTGCGTGTATGTGTGTGTGCGCATGTGTACATAAGCAACATTTTGTAGAGAGCGACCCGTCGTCAAGCGTGACGTGAAAGCTTCCACGTGCAACGAGCACGTCTGATGTGGACCTCGACTCCTGGTTCTTTTTTTCCATGAAGTGCAGAAGTGAAGTAGGAAGAGAAAGTAGGAGAGGAGATGCTCTCCAAACATTTCCCGTCTCTTCTCCTCTCCACCCTTTTCCACCACCAGACACCGAGCAAATACGTCAGCTTTCAACAGCAGCCGCCCTGCCGCGGCGCCAACAGCAAAAGCAGTATAGTGGCATCAGTATCGGCAAGTCACCATGACGGACCCCACTCGTGACACGGCTGTGAGGCGTGTGTCCACACTATAACAGCCTATCGTTTGCCAGTGCGCGTGGCAAGCCAAGCGCTTCTTCTCGTGTTGCTACCGAGGACGCTCCAACTTTCAGCTAAAGCTCGTATTTAAGCTGTAAATAAAAATTGAAAGAAAAAGCGAACAAAAAAAAGAGTGAGTCGAATGAAAAATTCTGCTGTAGTCGAGTCACTTCGCAACCG
This sequence comes from Hyalomma asiaticum, assembly GCA_013339685.2. Classification (NCBI taxonomy): domain Eukaryota; kingdom Metazoa; phylum Arthropoda; class Arachnida; order Ixodida; family Ixodidae; genus Hyalomma; species Hyalomma asiaticum. The sequence continues at coordinate 39,860,781 of CM023488.1, read as the reverse complement.
GTCCACGATCCTATCCTTCGTGGGCCCGTGCTGATGAGAGCGCCCAGTGCTGCTTCTCTGACATTTCGGATGCTGCAGGGAGTCAGTAAGGCATGAGTATACATTACAGTATTCCATCTTGTCCATGGACTATATGTGCTCGGATAGGGACCGACAGCGTTTGTGACGCCACCTTTCTAAATCCTAGCCAGAATCGCACAAAGAAAATGTTGCTCCTGCCTGCTCGTTTTACCTAGCTATTGTAACTGGTACGTTAAGAAATGGCAGTGAGGTATAATCATACTCTCAGTACATTTATTATAAATTTAATATATTTCTTTCTACAACAACACTGAGCCGACCGGGACGAATTCGCATGGTTAGTGTTTAGATTTTTCCTACACCGGGTTACCGGAGGAGTGAACGTGGTCGACAGCACTGATTGCGACATCTGGTGGTGCAGATCGCTAACAGAGAAGCCCGGTGCTAATATTGCAGCGCTTGCGTGTTCTGCTTTTATGAAGCGTCGCCAGTGAAACAATCATTAATTCGCAGTACTTTGATTACTTATTTATGAGAACACTGACGAAAGGGGAAAAAATGCAAATATGTTGTAGTTCGAGCAAGCACCGCGAGGTGCACCTACCAGCTCTGTTACTGCTGTCAAAAGCTCCGGGGTGCTAACCTGGAAAATGTCAAATTCTACGATAATGTCAAATGCTCCATCTTCTGAGCTAGGTGATTGGCCCAAAGGGCTGCTACGGCTTCCCTAATTGGCATAAAATGTCGCCATTACAGAATTTGACAAAATATGGCGGAATTTGACAGTGTTCGGGACAGCACTCCCGGCATACACGGTATCCGCAATCACTAATTAGTCTGCGGAGAGGCTAAATTTCTCCAAACAGCATGATCATAGCTAGCTCACTCGTAGCTTCACTGAAGAGCACGCTGGACTCACCGATTAGATGCTCAGAAAAGCTCGAGTGGTTACTGGCACGTAAAACACCAGCAATTACTACTTCCAACAACCCTCCATCTAATCGTCACCAAGAGGCAATAAGTTTTCGCAGTTCTCTAACCGTCTTCTCACTATATATGCTCATGCAGTAAGACGGCACTTGGTAGGAGACGAAACGAGCAAAAACAAAATGCAGTTAACGATGGCCCTCTGAAGTTCCCGCAACAGCTCATCGGTGACGTCACAGGTTTTGACGTAATGTCACTTCATAGTTCGCTGACATGTGTGCAGCACGTCACCACAAAAATACTATCAAATTTCACCGCATAGCACATTCACTTCACCGCATAGCGTCACTACTCCCGCGCCTGCACGCGTTCATTGGGCTGTGACAAGGATTCCCCCTGTCCATGTGGGAAAGAGCCTTCGCCAGATTCAGCCTCGAGAATCGGCTAACCAGAGAAGGCAAAATTACCTTCAGAAAGTATAGTTAAATTACTTCAATAATTACTTTCCTAGAATTTTCACAATGTAATTATCTTGCATTACAAATTACAGGAGGCGGAAAGTAACGCCATTACATTACTATTATACTTTTGACATTAACGAAATTACCCAGGAATTGCTTTTACGAATGTTCAGGATTCCTGCGCTAACTCATGTAAACTTCATTTGCAGCAGATATATGAACTAAAATTAGCAGCCAAACCATCGCGGCGAGAAGTTATTCTTTGTTTGATGATGTATTTTTATAACCCTCGATGCTTGTTTTACAAAAGAACAGTCGCCTGGCCTGTGGTAACGTAGGGCCGCAGAATCTATCGTCGTTTAGCCTAAGGAAAGCCCCCTTTTAATAGGGGCGGTACGGTTACGCGCTTGAACTCTGCATACCGTGGCTGACCTACCCGACCGTCAGGAAAGCGTGGTGCTTGAGTGTATGGGCGCTACGCGGCATTTCAGTGGGTCTGCATAATTCCAATATAGTATGTTTAGAACACAGGCGGCGTCGTCTTCGTTATATTCCTTTCCATTTTCAGTCAATATTTGATGCTGTAAGGGAAGCCGACAAGCTACATTGTAATCAAAAAAGAATTGACAGGGTAATAAAGTTTTCCGAAATCACCCGCATGAAGTAACTAATTACATTACTCAATTAGCTGCCCACAATTTATTTCTATACCAGAATAGCAAGTTGGGCTAGTTGGTGTGCATTCATTCTAAAAAGCAGCCCAGAGGAAAGGAGACGGAAAGAAGAATAAAAGACTCAGCGCCGTGTGTCTTTTCTCCTTCTTTCCGTCTCCGTTCCTGTGCGCTGCTTTTTAGAATTAACTGCTATAATTTCACTTCTACCAAGTATGCAGCTAACGCACGACAGCGAGAGAGAGGGTGGCCAGAGGTTGAAGCAATCTGGGCGAAAAACGCCTCTCTGAAGCTGCATCTTTGAAGTAGAAATGCATGTGCTTATCGTCTTTACTTCCCTGTTCATGAGGGTTTGTCTGTGTCCAAGAGTCCACGTTGCACAATTAGGATTGGACATGAGGAGCCATTTCTCGCAGAGAGCCCATTTATTTACACATCTTTCACTCCTGCTTGGCTTCTGTCTTGGAAGAGCAGTGCGTTCTGAGCTCGGTTTGAAATGGTGAGGTCATGAAAGCTCACTTCTCCCTTCGTTAGGGGTTTCCGGCAAACGCATGACATCGAGGCGGTTTTGATAATCAGTTTTCCACAAGGAAATAAGCCTGTGAGCTCATCAGAACGCTGCAGTGCACCTGGAGTCTAGCTGTCACTGCAAAACGTTTGCTTATGCCGCCATCACAATAACATGCAATTAATATCTCCATCGATGTGTAGTGACTTGTACACAGAGCAAGGAAACTGGAAGTGGCACTCATGGAAGTGCAATACAAGGCACAAACAGTAAGTTTCGTGGAGCCAACACAATCGTTGAGATAGATTGTGAGTGCATAACGGATGATATATCACAAAGACAGAGAACCAAGTACACAGATACACACAAAATAAGTACTCACATTCTGTGTCTTCATGTCTGCTTTAGTGCTTCCGGGCTACATTATAGTGCGATGTAACTCACACGGGCCATCAATGCGTATGGCAGCAGTCCTGCTACGTGGTGATACGATGCAACGCTGTGCGAGCTTATAATTCAAAATAAATTCCAAATTAAACAAGTCAGTGACAGAATTGGTGTGCCAACATATAGGCCTATCTAAGGCACTACATATAGTTCACGGAGCACTTCCATGCGAAAATGACGATTAATAAGAGAATAAAACTGGAATTTAGGCATGCCAGCAATTGGCTGTGCATCTTTGTAGCGTACCTCGCTGGACATCTCGCTTTTCATGAGCACCACTGTCATTGCAACATAATATTTGACATCACGATGAAAAAGTACATGGACAAGCTCACACACGAAGTCTTATAAGCCATGATGAGCATGAAATCATGAGAGCATAGAAGGACGCCTGCGCAGAAAAAATGCGGGCGAAGAAAACACGGGTATGACCACGTGAGCATGTGCGTTGGCCGTCTTCTGCTATAAAATGCGAAATGTTATCGATAAACCTTCAGTTGCCGTAGTCCAGCGGAGTGTCGTCCTTCTGCGTCCGTGTCAGCACGTTCGGCCTGTCCGCTGTATGCAACCGACGAGTCAAGGCAAGTGTTTTTCCATTGTTATAATTTTTAATCCTTGCCCTTTAAGCGCATTCCCTCTTTCATCAGTTTTTAAACGCCGTGTTTGGTAGGGAAATGAGAAAAGACGAGTGCTTTAACATCCTAAACGTACGTCTAAGTAATATGTTCTCGTACCATGCTAAATAAGGATACGAGATAGTGGCGCCACCTAGATAGTTCCGGCTGCTGTTTGGTTCTCTTCTTCAGTAAAAGGCAGTTCGGCGGAATACTGTAGACAGGTTACGTGGATATACAAGCAATCACCAAGTTTCGACGAAAATGTCAGCTGTAATAAAAGCATACACCAAAAGTCATTGATTTATTTCTGGGGTTTTACGTCCCAAAACCACCATATGATTATGAGAAACACCGTAGTGGAGGGCTCCGGAAATTTCGACCGCCTGGGGTTCTTTAACGTGCACTGACATCGCACAGCACGCGGGCCTCAACATTTGGCCTCCATCGAAATGCAGCTGCCGCGGCTGGGATTCGATCCCGCGACCTTCGGAGTGCCATAGCCACGAGACCACCGTGGCGGGGCGAAAGATCTTCGAATACACCTTTAAATTGCATGCGCGGTAGATAAGAAGTATGAATGAACAGATTTCATTCATACTTTTCATTCATTCATTCATAAAAAGTATGGTTTATCCGCCGATCAACCACCTTCTATCTCAGAACAGATAGGGTGTTTTCACAGACATCGCTCACCAAGCCACTTATCCGACCTAGGGTGTCTATCCGCAGCAGAGCGTTCCTTAGACGTGCTATTGCTTAAGCGGGTTGCGAACTGCATGGTGAAGACTTCTGAGTGATGGTTAGCCATCCTCGACCCTTCTCTGTACATTGCCTTTGTTATATTCACAGCTTACAAGGCAGCCCCTCCACTGGAGTGACAATATTTCGTAAGGCGATGTAGTGCGAAGCAGGACCAGGGCACAGGGAGTAATTACGACTTGGAAAATGGGCACGTATCAGCGAAGTAGCATTTTTCGCGCAGAATCGATAAACGTGGACTAGCTGGCACCACATTTGTGAAAAAAACTTGCAGGAGCCTATCAAGGCACTAAACTTGAGCGCGTGCAGTGCCTGTATGTGTTCATTTCCAACAATTTTTCCAAGCATAGGATTATTGACTTGGCGATGGTAGGACCACGTCCTTGTGAGGATGTGCGAGTATGTTGTTATTCAGTCATGGCAAAAGAGTGCATAGGGCACTATGTGATCCATGAAAAAAAAAGAATCTGACGGGAAGGTGCGGACTTCAACGTTTCAAGTGGGCCATGGCGATACTTCTAGGCAGCAGTGCAGCTGTTGTCTCGAAGTCTTTATTCGCCCAGGCCATGCACTGAACGAAGACGACGCTCACAATTATCATTGACGCTCACAGTGTTGCGCACGCGCAGCGGCTAGCTACTGTTCAACCAAATAAAAATACCCAAGGCGGCAGGAATGTGATGACCACACGAGTGTCATTACACGGTGTCACCTCATACACAAAGCCATGTCGCGGCGTATTGCTTAACAATCTAAACCAGTTCCACTGCAGAACGCTGTACGAAATGCGAAGAAGTAGTACGCCTTTGTTTCCCTTGTGCTTATCGTCGGCGTCTCCGAATTATTTTTGCTTAATGCGAGCTCATTATGTCATTAATGACCCTTAATCGGCATCTTTTGTTGTAATATACTAGTCTGGTAAATATTAAATCATTCTTAATGACCTGGATCCATTTTAACCGGTTTTGGCCAGCTATTAGCACGTTCTCGCCCTGTTTTCAACTGCTGTCTTCTGAGCGTGACAACGCCATGAGACGAGCCTGGGCCCCTAAGGTGCTGCTCTGTATATTTAAACGTTACTTTTCTTTGCAGTGATAAAGCTACTTCGGCGATTTTTCAGCGTCCACTGATATCTACGAAATTTTCAGTGCATGTTCTTCCCGGCAAGATAATAATATATGCCAAGCAAGGCAGTTGTAAGTCATTCAGATTCCTTCAAAATGAACTTTCAAAATTAAGTAGCGCATTCCCACGCGGGCCACCCTGTGTTTATGACGTCATTACCTTCAATGCAGCGTGCCCGATCAGGCGTGCGGTGAAGAGAAAAACGGTGATACTTCAGCGCTCAAATCTCTCTGTCAAGTTCAGAAAAGATTGCATAACTCAATATATTGTCGTATTACATCGTCACTGTCGTTTTTTTGGCGCCAGCTCAATATTTCTTATGGAGGGGAAAATCGTGACGTGATCGCATACACTGCACAAAGCATCTACCCGCTTCGGCTTTCGTCCTAACACATCCTTCATTCGGTTACTTAAAATTATCAGCCACTTTCTGAGCAAATTGAACGACCCTGCCTGCTACAGCACTATCAGTGCCATTGGAAAGCATCGATATCAGAACATGGTGAAAAACCACCGGAGTCCCCCTTTAAAGGAGTACTGACATGAATTTTTGACATCCTCGTATTGTTGCTGTAAATAAATGCACTGGCGGGGAGAACCCTAAACAGAATGTCGTTGTGCCTCGCAACGCAATGAATGTATTTTTAATACGGCTGCCTTGAAAGCCCACTTTCGGTTTCGATTTCGAGGGGCGGTTTCCTATAGTGACGTGTCAACACAGTCGGAGGTACGTCTAAGTCATGTGGGGACAACGAATCGTGATGGTGTCGCTGCAACTTTGTCGGCTGTGGTCAACTGCATGTGGGCACACAAACAATGAATTCTGCGGTCGTCTGTATAGCGACTCTGACAAAGATATCGGCGCTTTTCAAGACACTGTGTTCATACGTCGTCTTACTGTCCATTGCGCTGGCGCTGGCTTGCAGATGCTGGGCGACGAAAACTTTAAAATCAAACTAAAATACTTTACCCGTGTCTCCTGGCCTCGGTGTGTGGACAGCGTTAACAATGCATTACTAGAAACGAAAAAATGTCCCTTTTGCGCCACCACAAAATCATGTGAATACTCCTTTAATTCAGTAGATGGCGTGCTAACAAACGCCACAGGTAGAGTAGGATAGAGTCACTGGAAAAAGTTTGCCAGTGGATCTAGCACACCTTCTTGTGCCCTTCATATGAGAGTAATCAATTGCATTGGCCATGGAGTGTCCTGGAAGACTTCGCTGTAGAATGCATGGCAGTAGAATACAGCATAAACACAACAGCTGGCAGGAAAAGGCAGATGCACCGTGCGCGTCGGTGTTGCTCGGCCTGCCAAACACTGAAGTCAACAAAAAAAAAACGAGCAAAATGGATGCCACACCACCTTTGTAAGTGGCGTCGTGTTGGTGATACCCTTCACACGTTCTGAGGGCCCTCTATTCCTGAAGAAATTGTTCGCGGGTAGAAGCGATGAGATGTCCAACAGGCAAGCACAAAAATGTATGGAGTATATGAGCATTTCCCTCTTCAAAAGGCATCGACACAGTTCATCTCACTTCTGGGTCATTTTTACCATTAACGGTGTCGTGAAAATAACATGGAGCTCACTGTTGGAATTTTCATTGCTTCGAAAAGCACTCCACACTCTGACTGAAATATTTCGGCTCAATATTCAGTCTCCATTTGATAACGCTTGTTTGAAGCCTAGCATTCTTGCGCTCCCGAAGCGACCATGCGACACCACAGGCTGGCACTGGCACTATTCAGTGACGTTTCAGTGTCTTCAGCTTAAGACACTTAAATACGCAAACACATGGTAAGCTTTCGTCTACTCTAATATTATAGATTTATATGCAAGCTAGGAAGTAATAAAGATGTGCGACCCCATTTATTGCCGCCGTTCGAATACAAGTCTAGAGCACGGTCTATTTTACTATAGCTTCCGAGGGCACTCCAATCTCTGAGGCCATGGTGGTGACTGACATGACATCAGCTGCAGAGTTGAGAACGCGCGTTGGGAAACCGAAACCGTGTGTTTATCGCTCTAAGTCAATTTGCACGATACAACAGAACAATATATGTTATAGTTTGCAGGGCTCGGATTCTGGGTACACACATGCTACAAAATTTACCGAAGACGTTTCACGACTCCCTTTAAACATCAGCGTCAACCGAATGGAAACTCAGTTAACAGGCGGTGAGGTTTTTGTATTGTAAGCGTTTCGTTTCAGTTCAGTGAGAAATCAGGCTTTCCATGTTCCACGCTAACAAGTGAAAACACGTAAACTTATTCATTTACTATTTTATTCTGCAGTTATCGCTTCATTTTGGTTACACGCAAAGCTTGAAGCACGAGCTACTTCCAGCATCGCAGACTTAACTGCCCCCTCCGCGGTGGTCTAGTGGCTTAGGCACTCAGCTGCAGATCCGAGGGCCGCGGGATCGAATACCGGCAGCGGAGGTTGCATATCAATGGAGGTGAAATATTGAGGACCGTGTGCTGTGCGATATCAGTGCACGTTAAAGAACCCCAGATGGTCGAAATTTCCGGAGCCGTCTACCACGGCGTCTCTCATAATCGTATTGTGGTTATGGAACGTAAAACCCCAGAAATCAGTCAGTTAATTGTCTTACCATAGCCCCGGCTGGACTGTGGCAGAACTCATGCAGTATAGTCGAAAGATTTCACAGAAGTGCAAGTCATAACACTCATCATCATCATCATCATCATCATCATAATCATCATAATCATCATCATCAGCCTGTTTAGGTCCACTGCAGGACGAAGGCCTCTCCCAACGATTTCCAATCCACCCTATCCTGAGCGAGTTGGTTCCACTTTATGTCTGCAAACTTTTTAATTTCATCGCTCCATCTAATCTTTTGCCTGCCTCTGTTACTTTTCCCTCTATTGGTATCCATTCCGTTGCTCTTACTGTCCATCTGTTATCTTTCCTCCTCATGACATGTCCTGCCCAGGTCCACTTATTTCTTTTAATTGATATAATAATATCGGCTATTCCTGTCTGTTCTCTTATCCATTCCGCTCGTTTTTTATCTCTTAGCGTTACCCCCAACATTTTTCTTTCCATTGCACGTTGCGTGCTCCTTAGTTTTATCTCTAGTTTTTTCGTTATCCTCCACGTTTCTGCGCCGTACGTTAGTACTGGGAGAATGCAGTGATTGAATACTTTTCGTTTTAGTGAGAGCGGTAAGTTTCCAGTCATGATTTAATAATGCCTTCCGAATGCGCTCCAGCCCAACCTTATTCTACGGAGAATTTCTTTTTCATGGTTAGGAGTTCCTGTTATTAACTGTCCCAGGTATACGTATTCGTTTACACATTGTAAGCGTTCATTGTTGATTATCGCAGGCCAAATGAAAAATTAGAAAGAAAGAGAAAGCCGGTGCCAAGTCATTGCAAAATCTGAGCAGGGGTGCGCAGAAGGGTGGTTATAAGCGTTTAAGGCTTATAAATTCTGTAAAAAATAAAGAAGCTTAAGGAATACTGTTCATCCAGCCTCGCTTCCGTCTGAAAATTTGCTAACGCCAAGAAGAATGTGGTTGATCTCTCTTTGTCATATGAATCGCTATAACGCGAAAGTGAAACCCGTGTTAGCGAAGCTGGGGAATGCATAAGTGATGATCTGGTGCATCGAGAGGCGGGAGATGGCTTAGGTACTCTGGACGTGGGAACCCATTGAAAGTAGACATCAGCGACACCTCGAGACTGCACAGGGATCCTCCATAGTTATACACAAGTGAAGTTCTCAAACGGCTCACATTTCTCCGGAGACACTGCATTGTACGCACCAGAGCCCTGCGCAAACCTGCCATAAACCAGTAGTGTCCGCAAACGGTGAAATCTTGCAAGCGAAACCGAACGGGTTGTTATGAAATACTTCTCTTAACACACACAGTCTGCTTCAGCGAAAGAATCATGTGCATTTGCTTGTAGACGGCCGTCTTTGCGTTCTTGAAGCAGGGTGCGTCGAAGCAACACTGACCACACAAGACAAATTTCGCAGCGGCCATGTTTGTACTACATCGCCCAAGCAACGCGTGGTCGTGGTGGTATTAAAGCAAGGTATGGGAGTGGGCTAGATGACATTACATAATCAAAATATTCTGCTCACAAACTACAGATTGACACAAAATTGCATGCATTGAAGGTGTCTTTGGCGGGGTACTAAAATCGTCCGGGACTCTCGGGTCGCGGAGACTGTCCTAGCCGCCTTGTCGGTTGTTTGTGCGCAGAACCTTTTGATTATCTATACCAAAGGGGGTCTACAAATATTATTTCATCATTTCAGTCATTAATATCATAACATGTAACTAACTGGTTAGGGAGAGCTTTCATTCCATATTAATTTAGAGTTTGCCCGACTCTTCGCCGATTCGTGGCATATATATGTATACATATAAATAACACACTTATTTTGTGTTGCTTTCATCGACTTTTGTGACAGTTTAAATGAATATTGTCAGATAGCTAGCAGAGAACGTCTGATATCATGTCATATTACTGTAGGGTTGCTATCCAAACTATAGAACAGAAGCTCAGGGGAAGATGGAGGCTTGAATCGAAGAATGGATGGCTAAAAACGATTTAGAAGAGGGAATGTCACTGGAGCCAACGTTTCGACGAGTGGACTTGTCAGGACGGCGACTTCTCGAGCGTTCGTTTCTGTATACGCCTTTGCACGGAGAGGAGGAGAAGAGCGACACGTGCGAACAACAACAACAAAAAAAGGGGCCACTTGGGTGAGAGGTGTTAGCGTGACTAATATAAATGGAAAGAACGAAAGCTACCAAAGAATCCGCTCGAAGTACATATCTTGGAAATACACTGCGTGTGCAGCGCTAGAATGCAGGACGAAGAAAGGAACGCATGCATATACAGGGTTGTTAGTTTCTGTAAAATTTATGTACATTGTACACAAATAATTAAATAAATGAAATATGAGTTTACCGATTATTCTACAGCCCGAACATGTTGGATGCCAATCGGTTAAACCAGATTTCTTCTCAAATTCCAATACAATATATACCAACTGCAGTGAACACTCTATATAGCTGTATACCTCGCGTCGGTACCGCGTACTTCGCGTTGGCTTAAGTGAACGCCAGTGCTCTATGGTTAAAATAACAAAATACGTGCCGCACTGTGACGCCACACAGCTCTCATTCGTTAAATAACTATAACCCGAAAAGCCCGATTTCTCGCAATGGGTCAACAACAACAACAACAAAAATACCCCGACTTCTCCCTGATTATCACGTTGAAAAGTAGCAGTCAATTTTTGCCCGCGTACAACCCTATACAATATGTACAACCCTATAGATACTGCATATCTGTGCCTGTCCGTATTCGTGATTTCAACATCATCTTTAAACACATATCTGTTCATCACAGTTGGATGCTCTTAATGTTATTTCGTGTAATACTGAATCGACTGGAATCCGTTGAAAATTTCTGTTGTGCTGCGGAAAAGGCTAAAATGCATTCTGTACGTTGTAAAGACTATATATGAAACTTCAGATATGTTGAACAAGAAAGCATATATTCTTTCTAGTGGCGCCTTTAATGTTCCAAGTCCGAGCCCCAAACACCGCGAATGCACTCGAAATATCCGGAGAGAAAGGTCCTCGCTCCAAGACCTTTCCAGTAAAGCGTACCACACGTACAAACAGCAAGACCTTCTATAAAACGTGACACACAGCGTCGCGCAGTCGGCAAAATTCGACGCGGTACCTGTGATTGAAACAGCTGGACGCCGCATCCACATACAAAGTGTATCCAAGTGGAGGCAAACGTACTCGTACATTACTTACGTATACAAGACGTCTCTGTATATACGTATACAAGACGTCTCCGATAAGCGTCGCGGTTCTTGATGGCTTCTGCGATGTTGCCGCCACTGCCCGGCCCGCCTTCTGATAAGACTCGAATTCGGCCGACACCTATGTACGGCACATGCATCGCACGTCGGTGTGAGACCGCGCCCTCTCTTCGATTGGCAGTTGGGGCGAGAGAAGTGACACATAACGAAACGTCTCTTGAGCAAACACAGCACGGGCGGCCCTTGCGACATGTGGACATGGCATAAATATAGGTGTATGCCACTGTTACGAAACACACACACACACACACACGCACGCACACGCGCGCGCGCACACTGCAGAGTTCAGCAAGGTGCGTGCCTCGTGAACTTAATAAAGTGAAAAGGTGAAGCTATTTGGAATAACTTATAATTCGCTAACTCGATTGTCGTTAATTTCGCAATTTTAAGTTCAATATTAAAAGCGAAAATCAAAGACAAAGCTTTAGTTTTGAAATTCGCACCGGAGCTTCTGCCTCGTGACGTCAGAAGGTTGTTTTTCTTTTTGTATTCTCGCCACATTCACACCTTCAAATGTTTTTAAACTCCCTGTGTGAAGTCATTGGCTTCCTTAGAATACAATGTATGTCTCTCTTACCTATAAATAGCTGCGTATGCCTTAGCATGCAGATGCCGTCAGAGATCTGTGACGTGACGCGTGTTTTAGGGCCGGAACTTCAATGCTGTGTCGCCACCCGCATTTTCTGCTTGGGCGTTTTCTAGCCCACTGACGGCTTTCCCCTGGCAAGATAAGGTGTTTCCGGTATTGTGAGAAGGTAACCTACTATAATACGAGAAAAATTGTTTTTGCACTTTATAGTATCCCTTCAAGCCGCGATTTCGTGGCTTTCCGACTTGAAGGTCGATTGTTCCGCAATTCCAACACTGACTGGCCGGATAGCGGGCGGTCATAGGTTCATCGAGGCAGTAGCCCTGTCACCCGCCCCGAATAATTTCGATTGTGCAGCACGCAGCCTTATTTCTTTGCCGTCAACAACTGCTATGTTCCCTTTCATTTGCGCCCGCTCTCTCCGAAGTTACACTACCCATCATCTGCTTTTTGCGCTACATTTCCTGCCCATCTCCATAGTATCTCCCAACGTTAACTATATATGTATATATATATAGACTATAAACGAATTGCGCACTTGCAACAATCGCACGTTTATTATTGTTCAACGTTTCCGCCGTGGCACGGCCTTCGTCAGAATGAAGCAAGTACAGTCTCGTATCCGCTTTTATGGGCATACACATGTGGGCAAGGTCATGTACGTGCACGTGTAGTCGTGCAAATATGACATGGCTAAGAAGACAAGAATATGTGATTCATATTCTTGTCTTCATATTCATATTCCTGCGCTTCCTGACCTAAACCACAACTCTTGTCCGCGCCAGAAGTACTTCTTGGTTTGAGCTGGTGATTACACATCGAATGCGTACTGAGTTTTGATGCTAACCATTTCGTGAAAAGATACAGAATGAATAAAGAGACAGTGAAGCGGTCACCTACTAAGTGTTTAAAGACAGAGAAGCATGAAAATAACGCATCTTTTTTGCGCGTCCGCAGACAGCCAACGTCATGCACAGAATGCCATGGTCAGTATAAAATCTTTGGGATGAGGCACATTTCTGGTGAATACAAACTGATAGACATGTCACTAACGCAAGAGTATTTCTTTTTTAATATTATAAGCTTCTAACAGTTCCCTGGCAGTTTGATTCTTACTTTTGCCAAGAATTTCTCCCTTTTCACGAAATGGTTTTCACGCCAGAATTTAGTACGATGTCCATCACGCGCGGAGGCAGGGTGGTGTCAAATTACGCTAACGCGACCTCAAATGAATTAACAAACTAAATTAATCTATGCCACAAAAAAAGAGGAAAAAAAAAGAGAGGGAGAAAGAGATTCTTGCCGCAATGCATATGCAAAATGGTGATTGCCGTCAAGCGGTCTTAGCGTGCTTAGAGAAAGAGGAAATTTTTTTTCCACGCATTTCCGCGAAGCACAAGATTTCCACTAGCACATCACCACATAAAAGGACGCTAATAAGCCAGATTTTAGTTTCGAGATTAACGTCATTGTTTCGTAGCCTTTGAGCGCCCATTCATTTTTCCCTCTCCTTGTACTATTATTATTCGTGCTGGTTGCATATTTCCTGGGGTTTCCCCAGGAATTAAAGATGAGGTATGCGTCTAAGTGTGAAGCAGAGGTGTGAGGCGAGGGATATTTTGAATTAGGTGCTAATATTTACAAATTAAAATGGTGCCATTCGAATTTTATAGGGGTGCACACCACCCCAAGGAGTGCGTGCGCCGAGGGCGGGTGTACACCCCTTCTAGTACACCACTGAGGGAGTACATCCCCGGTTGCACCAGCTACATTACTTTGCCTATTCTGAATCACAGGAAGAAAAGGTAGCGTCCCACAACTTATGATACAAACGTCGCCTTTTACAAACTCCACTACATCACGTACGTAATTATTTGTCTGATCATTCGTCCTTCAGCTGTTGTCATAACTACCACTTTTTTATGTTTGAAAACTGAACGGCCTTTACTTTGCTTTGCTTATGTTAGACCACGGGTAACACTCCGGAACCCGCCCCCAAAATCGCAATTCTAGATAAACCTCTGCTCCCAGTCCTCTCCAGTGCCAGCTAGGTCACTTTATTCCTGGAAATTCTCTGATTCCGTCACTCCATTGCTGTCGTCTATGGCTGGGTTTTGTAGTTTGAGCTACAAAATGATTGCCTTAAAGGGCCCATGACACCAAAATTTCAAACCCGATATGTTTGTGTTGTTTGGTTGTCGAACGTCTGAAGGCACTTGTGGCCAAGTATTAACGGCAAACGCTGTCGTTAAGATATTTTAATATGTATTTAAAGTGACCAGAAATGCTCATCTGGGTTTGCGGCACCTCGCGACATCGTCACTAGTATGACGTAGTTTGTGGGCCATCTGTGACGTTTCACTTTTGTAAGTTGATATCGTGACGTCACAGAGCGACACGGGCGCGCCGCGCTATGGGTCCGAGCGTGGCCTCCAAGATCGGCTCTCGCAGCCGATCGCGGAGGCCACGCCAAAAGCCGTATTTTTCTGCTTCCTCTCCGTGTTGGTCCCTCAAGCGTACATTGTACACACGCTATGATGCAAAGCGAGTGTGGCGAGCTGGTCTGGCGCTCGCGCTCTCCGCAACGTCACCGAATCTTGAGCTCAAGCGATCAGTGCATGCGCTCACTTCCGACAGCCGCCGCGCTACCCCCGCGGCGCTAGTTTCTTGCAGTTTCTGGCGCGCGTTTCGAAGCTTCATTAAAGCTGAACAAAATTAACGATGCTGTGAATCCTTGCGGGGCTATGAAGGGCGATCTCTTACAGTCCGTCGGTACAACGTTTGGTTGACCTATTTTTTAATTATTGCGAAATGGGTTGCCTTAAGGGATAGTTCATGGTATGTATGTATGTATGTATGTATGTATGTATGTATGTATGTATGTATGTATGTATGTATGTATGTATGTATGTATGTATGTATGTATGTATGTATGTATGTATGCTTTCTGATGTGGTTGGCATTTCTGATCCATCATATCATCGACATAATTTAGTGATGATCTTTACAGAATGACTTTCAGTTGCACGAACAGTTTGCAGTACTGCCGTTCATTTCGCCGTGCTCTTCCGCGTTGGAAGCGACTTGCGCATAATGAAAGCGGGGATGAACAAAAAAAAAAAACAAAAAAACCCGAAAAAACTGTCCAGGACGCAGTTTCAAAATTGCAGTCGCTAAATTTTCTTCTTCTTCTTTCTTTTTTTTTTTTTCCAGCGCTTCTAGTAATATTAGGGTACCCCGATGTCCTTCCTCTTCGTCCTCTTCAGGCGACCGGGATGTCGAAGCGCTCTAAACAAAATTAGTGCATGAGATGGCCACGCCGCCTAGCGTACTGCAGCTAAGTTATTCGCTGTGTTTTTTTCAGCCTCCGAGACTTTTGTCAGGGCTAGATCAAACTCTATGGGCTAGATAAACGCCTGATTTATAAACTCATGGTCTTAATGTTCGCACAAAATGTTTTACATAGGCGATTGTTCTGATATGTCGTACGAGAACATTGCGGCGATAAGATTATTTCGGGTTGCAAGTTTGGGTGCTTCAGCGTTAGAAGCGCATCGCCCTTGAGATTCGCAGCAGTGCATCACATAAGTTGTATCTGTCTTAGTCGCAAAATATACGGTGCGGACTTGTACGCCACCTAATTGTTCTAGTTCATCACTACAGTGCAAGAAAGCTGTGGTGTCTGCAGCTTTTTGAGACCAAACTTAATTTTTTTGCAAACACATGCAGGATCCAAAGTGGCACAGCCCTTGAGATCGGTAAAATTGTAAAGTGCAGCTTTCGCGCTCGATTATTTAGCGTTATTTAGCGACATTACATATATGAACTTCACAATCAGTGTACCGAATTGAAACTTGATATTTATGGTAAGGTTTACGCACCATCTGTCGCATAGCCATAAAGGCTTCGAACTCCCCATAAAGTTTCCCACTAAACTCTATGAACAGATTGCTAAAAACGATGTAGAACAGGGAACATCGCTGGAGCCAACGAAATTCCTTGTTTTACATCATTTTTAGCGATCTGTCCATCGATGCAAATCTCGATATTCCCCGGAGCTTCTCTTCTAATTTGGATCTCAATAAACTCTATCACTCGCATGTGCTAGAGCATGGCCACCAAGAACCTCCTTGATGGCCTCCAACAAAACTCGGGGCACAGGCATGCAAGATCTCAGAGGACGTAGTTTGTAGTTCGTGCTTTTGGGGGCGCTTTCAGCACACTCAACTCGTTATGGCCACTCGCATAACTTCTCCAGGCCATTAGACGTCAAAATTGACTGATTGCTATTCTCACGTCACGCGGATCTTGCGGCGAGTCTCGCCCACCGAATGCCGTCGGGCATTTGGAACGCCGCCTTCTCGACTGCGTGCGTTGATCCCGGCAAGCGGAACGCCGACGGTTTCGGTGACCGGTGTATCGCACTCTCGTGACAAACACACGCACCGGCAAAGAAGCACGGCGCTGCGGAAATGGCGGCGATGGCGGCGACCCGGCACTCTCTGCAGTGCGAGCTGTTTCGCCCCAACGACGAACGTCTCGTCGACGTCGTCAACGTCGTCGAGGCCACGAAACGCAAGAAGATGAGCCTCCTGTGCGCCGTGGTGAGCACGGACAAGCCCGTGCGCGTCACCCTGTGCCAGGTGAAGAGCACCGACAAGGACCTCTACAAGAAGAAACACAGCTGGTCCTTGCGGGACTTACGCCTCGTCGACGGCCGCAAAGCGGACAGTGCCGAATTCGATCTGCACTTCGATAAAGTTTACAGGTCGGTATAGAGGGTGCACAGAGGCCTTCTCCTCGACTGACATGCAGTTGTGGTGGGCTCACTTGAGTGACGCTACTTCACGTTGCAGATCTACACTACTTTCGCTTAGCTGGACGGAACAAAGTGTACTGTACTTTCGCAAGCTGCCAGGTTATCTAACGAAACCATAACGCATGGTTATAGGAACTAAAAGTAGGTTCCTTCGGCTGCGTCTTATGCTACGGTGACGTGGGTACCGCTGTACCGGGTAGTGTTTAGAACAACTGGTAAACGATTCTGAGTACAGCGTACTATTATAGAGCTCCGTAGAGCTGTCCCTCAAATGGTGTGAGCCGCGGGATCTGCACGACAAAGTACGACTCGCAAGGAGAATCATTTCTGATGCACATGCCAAGTAAAATCGATGCTTAGCAGTTCGTGTTATCGTGCGTAACCGTATTTGTGTCGTTGGTTCTCGGAAGTTTTGCAGAATAACCTGTTATCGTTCTTCAGTCAGCAATAGTGCTTAAGCTCAAAGCAGCGTCCTGAATTGTTCAGCTATGTTTATCTTTTGTATTAGCTGAGGAAAAAAATTGCTCGTGCTGGAGAGCGGACACATCAGCTGGCATGACTCTCTCAAAGGTGTTTGTCACTGCTGTTTTGGTCGAACTTGCACCCATGGAACTGCTTAATTTATTACGTTGTCACTGTTGTGCTGATGGGGACAAGGAATTAAGTGGGAGAAACACTCTCCATGTTCGGCTGTTTGAGGTGGTGTTTGATGCAGCTTGATGCTTTTAGTTTGCAAAGCAGAGGAAGCAGTTTGCTCAACGTGACAAGGTGTTGACTTATACGTGACGCATATGCATGGAAAAAGATACGTTCAGACTACAAGTTACGCTGCCTTGCTCCTTGCCGGTGCAGGTACCTTCACATTGTCTCCCAGTTGCGCTCGGTGCTATGTAACTTCCATCCTAGCTTTCACAACTTCTCACACGTAGGCCTTATGGTTTCTTTGCTCGTGTAGGACAGAACTTGCTGCCAAGGAACAAGCAGTTTTACGGAAGAGTGGAGTTCTGTTGCTGTGAGAAAATTGTTGACCAGGATGTTCTAATGTAACACGTTTTTCAAAACAGGAGTTAGAACATATGTTCGACTGAGCATGTCATTTAGCTGCGATATTGTTTCACGGACAATGCCAAGTGATACGGTCCTCTGCGTTGTATGTTTGCAAGCAGCTCTTACTTTTATTTTGATAAGCTGGCTGATGTGCTACCATGTCGTAGCATGTCGGGTATATCAAAGCTAATCTACATAAAGAGCTGTATAAAATAAATGTTGTGCACAATGACTTCATTTACCGATGTTGTTTTCACGGTTGTATGCATTAGAGCACTGAGGCGCAGTTGTTACCAGAATGTTAAACCAGCTATACCAGTCAGGTGGTGCATTGCATAAACGTTGCATAATAGGAGAGAGGCTATGCCTTGCTGCCACTACGAGCCATGCTGCTTTTTACCAGTCATGACGACCTAAACTGTAAAAAAAAAAAAATCCATTTCAGGAGTCTTTGTGCCAAACAGCTATAGTGTTTGTGATATGCTCTAGACGTTTTCCGGCAGTGTTGTCACCACAATTTATTGACACCATATAAACTTACAGGAATTCACAATAACAAATTGTAATTTGTGACCGAAAAAGGACATCAAGGGTGGGGGGGGCTTGTGCATTGTAGAAAACTGCAATGTTGGCTTGGGCATATTGACTGATAGGTGCTAGGTGGCATGTTGTTCACTTCAAAACTGGTTAAACACCATATTTTTTCTCAGGTGGCAAGCCAAGAATATCCAGGAGCGCAACGACTTTCTGCGCTGCCTATACCGCTTGTGCATCCACTATGTACCTCAGCAGCAGCGTCCGCGTTTCGAGAACGTGCCCAAGGCGCTGCTGGAAGACGATGGCCGGGCACAGCTTCTGGAGAAGGTGGTTGCGGATGATGCAGACGACTATCAAGTAAGTGCACTTGCACGAACAAGTTTGTTGCCTTCTGTCAATACGTCTATCATTGTGGAAGAGACTTTTCTGAGGGATAAAACGATGCAGAGTAGCGCCATCATCCACACTGTTCACACTTACAGAAGCTTTGGCAAGTTGGGTCACAGATGCTAGAGCCGTATGCTGATAACAATTGCCCGTGGTAATAATACCGAAAATGTGATCTTCAGTGTGCTCTCATTGGCTGGTTGAGGAAGGCTGAGCAAGTAGTGCTTGCCATTCGACACGCGAGATTCAGAATTGCACAAGGAGGCACTGTTGCCCGTGGCGATCACCTTTGATTACGGCTCTAGGCTGAAGTTGCGACGACTCGGCTCTCGGCGACTCTCAGCTCTTGGCTGAAGTACGGCTCTCGGCTGAAAGGTGACTACAAAGATGACTGCAAAGGGCAAAGCAGTGAATAAACACAAGCTGCTTACAGCATGGAATACATTGGGAACTCGCATTTAATTTGCCTGCATTCTATCTATCTGCAAATTGACATGAACATGCTTTCATTTGATGAAAGAATTGAAATGGATGACTCGGTACTAGGCAGAGTTTTTCAAAGCTTGTTGGTCGGACTTTCTAGTGTGGTTGTCAGGGCCATTAATCCAGTAGAAGCACATCGACAGGATGGGCATCTGTTGTAGGATCTTCAGTCTATCGAAATTGATGGGGCGAAGATAGTTTAACAGTGATGATAAGGAATTGCATAAACGTTCCATGTCAGTATTCAAACGGGGTGTCACTGCTGTAGGTCTTGTAGTGTAATGGTGTTCGTTCCAAGTGGTGCATATTATGTCTAACTTCATGTTTAAATCTAGAGCTCAACCGATAATAGTAAAAGTTGTGAGCTGTAATAGCGATAGTTTGATGGAAAAATCCCACGGTTGGTTGTATCATAACCAACATTGTAAATGTTGCACATATCTCGTTTCTGCACATCGTTTCGGCGTGCAGTTTTATATGAGAGTATTGCAACCGCTTGAAAGCCCTTACATCAACAGGCACTAACAGCACGTGAGGAGGCTGACCTTGAGTGCCTGATGGCGAAGTACGAGTTTGCCATTCACAATGCCGAGGAGTTCACCGAGCAGCTTGCCCGCGAACTGGCCGCGTTGGACGCCTCCAACGTGCACACAATCATGGAGTCCGAACGGCGGGTCCAGAAACTTATGGAAATGACGCAGGTGGCCCTTGATGAGGTGAGCAACCACCGCTGTGCGCATTAAGAAGTTGTGATTGGTATCTACATTCCAAAGCCCGTTAGACTCGTGGCATGGGCGGGGCCATTTAATCTATGTTTTCTTTAATTGCCCCACAATCAATACTACCTACATGCCAGTTGGTTATTTATGGGTGTGGGCGAATATTCAACAGTTTTAAATAATTCATCGAATAGCATTATTTCAGTTTGATACTTTGAAATACCGAATATTTTTCTGAATAGTTGGCAGATACTCAGCATCAACGAGAAAACTACGAAAGAAGGAAACGTTGGAACTGCAAGGGGTTATTTTTTTTTCATAAGGGAAGTACCATAATGCATGCAGCCCAACCTTCTGTGGAACTACGGAGGGTATACTGATCCTCAAATGTAGACTTTCTTGATGAAAATTGCAGTGTCACAGAAGGGAAAGTATCGTGAATCTACTGTCATTGTCATGATATCAGCAGTCTTGTTCGCCGAGCTCTTGCACAGAGGGAGGAATAGAGCTCTGAGAGGAAGCTTGTGTCAATCTTGAAGCCTCGTCATAAAAAATTTAAAGGAAAGAATCATGGCAAATAGTCCTTGGTCACATGATAGGCAAGCGGTAGATTAAGGTACAGCAAGGCACCACCTATGGTTACTTAACATCTCAGGCTTTCTTCGCTGCTGCATGCAAGCCTACCTCACTTTTAACAGCGGTATTTTTTGTCATTTAAGTCAGTTAAAGCATTATCTTCTTTTGTCAATGTGTATGAGTACTTGTTTTGAGCAATATGTTATGGAATTTTCAGGCTGTTTTGGAAATTTAATGTTACTGTTAGAAAATTTAGAATAATGAAGTCTTCTGTTTGAACAGTACTCGAATCGAATAGTGCGCATCTATCCCTATTCAATTCAGTTTCATCGCTCTTCAATTTGTATTCGCTTCAGTTCTGAGATTCACTATTCGGACACCCCTAATTGTTTACAATACTGTATGTCGCTTCAGGGGACTCTATAATAATAAAAAATAATAACTGCTGCATACATAATTCAGTACAGCCTTCAGGGCACTTTCCTTGGATACACAGTCTCAAGAGTTTGCTGCCACTGTTTTTGTGGCCTTGGCTTGCTTTTGTGAGGCCGTAGGTGTGTGCACGGTTCTCCGTTTGAGGTGGGCGAATCCTTATTGCAGCATGCCCCTCCTATGCTGTGCTCTTTCCCACTGAGGTCATTTCAGTCAAAATGCTGTGCAATGTAAGGGTATGGGGCAGATTTGGTGCTTTCCCTCATGTGATCAGGACAATCAGGAAAGCTTAACAAAAATTGTGGGACCCTTAAGTTTCGCCTTAAGAGTTGAACTTGATAGCGATGCTTGGTCCCGTTCTCATCGCGGTCTCTTCTGCTCGCCATGTTCTTCAGCCACCTAGTTACGTAATTGTCATGACACACCACTTGGCAGAAAGTGCGAGTTGCTTGCGTTAATGCGTGGCCTCCCTCGTCTTCTTGCACCACTTGACATAAACGAGCCATCAAAACTCGCCGATGAAGAAGGCACCACTAGAAACAGACTTGAGCTTGTTGGTAATGGTTCATCTTGAGTCGGGGGTGCAGCACTGTGCTAAACACGGACAAAGGAGAAGACACACCTGTCCTGTGCATCTTCTTGTTTGTCCATGTTTCGTGTAGCACCGCACCCACCTCAAGATGAAGAAGGCAGGAGGTTATAAGCGGGGTGGCCATGTGGCCCCCGACTTAGGGGGGTCGCAGATTCAATTCCTCAATCACCAAAGGTTCTTTCTTATTTCTTTATTTGCATCTACAACGAATTTTTGCTCACGGACAATGCTGATTTTTTCTCACAACCAACCTCTCTTTCTCAGGTTTGCAGCTACTGCTTGGTCTCGTTCTCTGCTAAAGAGTCTAGGTTTTCACTGTCTTTAAACTGCGCAGAAGTTACGAGGCACATTGTGCTAGGGAGGACGTACTTTACGAGGACGACACCAGACGTGCAAGTTTAAAGACAATGAAGAACCAATTAGCCTAGTACCTTACGTTGCTTAGGTTTTCACTTTCTTCGGGAGCTTGCTGTAGCACACTGCTGTCAACCTGAAGGTTGTGGGATTGAATCCCGACTGCAGTGGCCGCATTTACATGGAGGCGGTTGTGCAGTGTCAGTGTAACGACAAAGAACCCAGGTGTTCGGAATACTAGAGTCCTCCACTGCGGAGTCTCTTATAATCATATCATGGTTTTGGGACGTGAAATGCCAGATATAATTTTAATGAGAATTTTACCGTAGGTTAGCTCGGGCATCAAGCAAACTTGTGTCAGTGAAATAAGTTGGTCCCCGTGACAGTATGACATATTTGTCCATTCATTGCACAAGCAGCACATATTTAGGGGCTTATTCATTGTTGAGTGTGGTCTGTTAGAGATGTTCAATGTGTGAATGTTTTGGGACATGTTTGTCACGGAATGAGAACTGTTACAGGTGCTTGACGCAGACATGCGTGTGTATAATATTCCTATTCATGTGCTAGTCAGTGGCTTTGTTCTCTCTGATGTTATGCAGTAAAGCAGTAGATGTGTTTTAGGTACTCTCAGTTCAATAAAATTTGCACTCATATGGTGCATTGTTATCTTAATACATGCTAAATCAAACAGCGCTTCTTAAGTGTTCACCAGTCTGAATGCATAGACAATACCGTATTTACTCGTGTAATCCGCGCACATTTTTTCGCAATTTTAGAGCTCTGAAAAAGGGGTGCGCAAATTGCACGGAGATTTCGCGAACACATTTCAAATAACGTGTAATATGCCACTAGTACGGTAACTCTTTTTGATGTGATCTCACGTAACACTGCAAAACGCTTGTGTAGGAGAATACGGCTGCACCAGGGACACTTATTGCGCCGCCCGCTGATGGTTGCTGAGATAGCGCGCGCGCCAGCGCTATCTGCGGAGCAACACTCCACCCCCCTCCCGCCTCGCGTCTTTTCGTGCTCGTTAAAGATGGGCGGGGCCTTCCTTCTCCGCATCGACGGCAGGTGTCCCGATCAGGGTGATGTTAGCGCATCCGCCCTCCGAGCGACGGAGATAGGCCGGGCTCGTTTGATCTCTGCTTCAGCCGTTTTCCTCGCCCCCACTCGCAAGCTTTTATTCTAGCGACCGTACTTTGGGCTTCGGGGGCTTGTGGAGAAAAGAATCGGAAAAAAGGGGCATCGCACTCGCAGCTCCTTTTGCGTATGACTGCGCTCGCCTGCGCAGCGAGGGGCGCAGCCGCACGGCTGTCCGAAGTCTGTCTGTGCATGCGCGCCAGAGAGCTGGGAACGGGGAGTGCAAAATACGCGAGGAATTTTTTTTTTTTTTGCAAAGCTGTCTAAATATTATTGGTATGCAAATTATGCGGGTAAATACGGTAATTCTCAATGGATTTGGCACTCATTTTTTTAGTTTTCTTAATAAATTTCAGCCGATATTTGTTCAGTTGTCTTTTTTTTTCAGGTCACTCTGCTAGTTTTTCTTTTCGCTAACATTGCCTCTTGGATCAGCTAATCACATTGCCATTGTGTTTCTAGAAGTGATTATGTTAGTTTCCCATTTTGGCGTACTTCTTGACAGGTGTGCCGCCTTGAGCGCCGTCTGGACGCGTACGAACATCTGCTGCGCACCGTCCGTGACAGTGTGCTTCGAATGGAAGAGAAGGATGCCCTGCTGCACGTGCAGAACGAGAACAATGCCCGCCTCCTGCACGAACTGGAGACGCTGGTCAATCAGCTCGATTTGCCGCATGCGCACCAGGTCAGGCCAGTGGTTTTTCTTAACTATTGCTAGTTAACTGGGCATGCTTCAGCAGTGATTAAAGTGCTACCAGGTTAAGTATATATTATGCTTCTGATCTCTCCTAAAGTCCATGCTTCTTATTTGGTATCATTACTGATTACAGTAGAACCCCGCTGTTACGTTCCCCGCTGCTGCGTTTTCCCGGCTGTTGCATCGCTTTTGGCCGGTCCCGGCATAGCTCAAATAGGATTCAATGCATTAGGAACCCCGCTGTTACGTCGCAATGTGGGAACGTTCCCGCATGTTACGTCGCGAATCGGCGTTCCAAGAGGCCAATGCCGACGGAAATATTGACTTTTCACGTAGCTTGACTTGGCTTGACTGTAGGATTAGCTGCACAATGGGCGACGCCAATTACGTTTCCAGCTTCCGCCATCTAAATTATGGCACAGCGATGCAAACTGTTGGTTACGGAATCGCGTACAATGATTACGTTTCCATCGATGTCACCATTGTCACCTCCGAGGTTTTCTCTGTCGACGAAATCGTAGCCAAGCGTGCCGATGCATGCATTGAAAGCGCTAGCACTGAAATAAAATTGTGTGCCGATCACCACTTCTCTCATTTTTCCATTTTTTCCATTTCTTGGCCATTACGTTTCCCGGCTCTTACGTTTATATTTTACGGTCCCGTGAAAAACGTATCAGCGGGGTTCTACTGTATTTATGTTGCAATTGCTCCTTAACCCTTTCACTGCCAGGTTTTTTTCTGACTGCTCCTCACCCCCTGCCGGGTATTTTCTCATGTTGGTTCAGTCGAAGTGACTTAGCTGAGCTCCTTCATCGTTATCACTTTCATCTGAGTCAGAATTCATCAGCAGTGCATGAATTTCTTCGTCCGTCAAATCGTGAACGCATGTGGCACACTGACTCGCCATAGTTGCTGTGCTCTGCCGAGACGAAGCGATGTATGTGTAAACATGTGCGCTCCATCAGTTGTCTAAAGTTTAATATGGAAGTTTCATATGTTTAGGTGAGCTTGTCACAGATGTTGGGACATGTACGTAATTTTTAAGACGATAGTCTTTCTTGGGATACTTCAACGCAGAAATTTTGGTCTGTCTGTGTGTGTGTGTGTGTCTGTCCTGCTGCGAAAGGTGAACCCCTTCCTCAACGACCACCCAGCTTGAACTGGTAGCTACCTTCATACTTTTGAACACAGTCGGCCAAAAAGCAAATATTACGCATATCTGAGGCACAACATCAATACGTAAGTATTAGACGGTGTGTTCCTTAAGTAGAAAATACATAGATGCGCAATTCTAAAGACCCTAGTGCTTGTTAGGATGCGCAAAAGCGGACGTTTCCTACGCAGTTCTGCGTACTAGGCAAGCTTCTTGCATTTCCCGAAACCATGGCCAGATGGCGCCCTTATCTCACGCTCGTGCCGAACGGGTAGCGCAAGGCAGCGGAACGGCCGCCCGCCACTCCGGCCGGTCCCTTTCTCTCCTCGCGTTTCTTCGTTTTCCCTCTCGCTTGCGCAACTCCTCGGGGAAATAGAAACACGCGAACCGGGACTCATGTAGTACGGCCGGTAGAAGGCTATCGTCTTTCGCCGACATTTGCAGCGAAGCACGGAGATACGCGGCCAATTTTTTTTCTGGCACGAGTTCACTCGGGAGTGACAGGAAGTGAGTTGAAGAAGCAACATGAGTATTCTCGCGAGTAGCAGGGGGTGTGCGTAGATAGTTTCATGAGTTATCTCGGGAGTGGCAGTTAAAGCGTTAACAGTCTATGGTGGCCTAGTGGCTATGTCATTGTGCTGAGGGCCTCAGGGTGGCCACATTGTGGTAAGGACAAAGTGCAAACGCACCAGTGTTATTAGACTTATTTGGCACTTTGAGGAACCCTGTAATGCATGAGTGAATGCAGTGTCCTCTACTGTTACATGCCTAATATGCATGTCATAGTTTTGCCATTTAGCGCCCTAGGATTTAAAGGGGAACTGACACTAAAATTTTGCTGCTGATAGCCTGTGGGATCAATTTTTGTGGACGTGCACATACCGTCTACCAAACCTCAACAGCGAACACAGCTTGGAAGGTAATATACAGTAGAACCTTGTTATGACGAACCCGGATATAACGAACTATCGGATATAACGAAGTAATCGCAATTCCCCTTGAAATTCCTATAGATGAAATTGATATTGGTTATTACGAACTAATGGTTATAACGAAGTAATTACCGCTCCTCTTCAACTTTGTTATAACGAGGTTTTACTGTAAATGGATATTGAAGTTCATGTTTGCAGTCGAGTGCTACTAGCTGCAGCTTGGATTCTGCGACGTCACCGTGGCAGCTGAGCTCCGAGCAGTGCAGCTACCAGAGATAACGTCATAGCCACCATTGCCCTTTTTCCACGCTTGCTTTGCTGAAGTTCTGGTGGTAGCAGCCCTCAAGAAAATTGTTGCTGCCCGATGACGACGACTGCAACAATAACAACATGCAGGACTTGTGACAGGCAAAAAAAAAAAAAACGAGCATGCATTGCAGATCATGCGGAAGTGTGACACAGTTCCGTGTGCTTACGCTGTTGAATTTGTTTACGCATGCCTACCAGGTCTCCCGGATTACCTCAGGGACTTCCGGATTTTTACCGTTTCTCCTGGTTATATGGGTAACAGAAAAATCTTCTGGAAATTCAGCTGTTCCCCATTTCTATTCGCGTCCAGTGCTTTGTCTGGCCACATAGGCAATGTTGTGCGGCCACATGGTATGTCGTTTCGGAGCTCTTCCAAACCAATACTGAAACTAGTTGGTAATTAGCAAGCCGTAAATAATTATCTGTGTAGCACGCTAGAGTAATTCACATGCTCTGTTATGACTAACGAGTCCCCAGCCACATATTGCAGAAAAAAACATAAGTTGAAAGTTTTTGCGTTAGCGCCCCTTTAATATTCAATAGCTCCTTTGTGGTTAGGTAGAGCATTCTTGCTTATAAACTTGTGCCATTATTTTGCTTGTTGAGCCTGCGTAGAATAAGTGAAACAGGTCAATATGCTCGGCATTATTGCAGGTAGCCCTTCTTAACGGAGACTTATCCAGCCAGGATGGAATTCGTGCCTGCACTGCCGCCGCCCGGGCGCTTGAGGAGGCTTGCAGTGCACAGACGCGTCCCGGCCTGTCCAAGATGGCCGCTGTCCAGGAACAGACAAAGCTCCTCGAGAAGCTGCGTGACAAGTTCAGCACCACGCTATCCCATCACCTCAACAAACTGTTCCTGAGGCTGGCCTCTGAGACGAGCCAGTGCGGCGAGGTAACACTCGTCAAGCACACGGGCTGCCACAATGAGCTGCGACCCTACAGCGAGCTGATGCTGTGGCTCTCACGTGCACCCGACCCGACGCGATTCACACAACTCCAGAAGAACTACATCAACACAATGAGCAAGCTGTACGAGCGAGAGCTGCACATCTTCTTCGAACAGGCCAAGGACCGGCTCACCTCGAAGCCCATGACGGGCACGCTGGACCGGCGATTGTCGAGCATCCAGCAGGCCGAGGCGACGGAACCGATGGAGAACCGCTTCGACGCGGTTCTCGAACGTCTGCTCAGCATGCTGGAGCCTGTCTGCCTGGCCGAGCAGCAGTTCTGCGCAGCCTTCTTCGGGCTTGGCTCTGCTCGGCTTCCTGGCTCTGTGAGTAGCCAGCCCGCGGCGGCGGGCGTCGGGTACGCGACGCCCGTGCGGGCCGCCTCGGACGAGGCTCTGGCTTCGGTTCATCGTAAAGAGCGCCAGATCAACGAGGAGCTGCGCCGCATGATGTCGGCCCTCTTCCCGACGCTGGAAGCCAAGCTCCAGAACTTTCTTGAGACGTATGACAAGTTGGATGGGGTGTACTCGATGCACCTTCTGGTGCGCCTCAACCAGCATGTCATGTCGGCGCAGGATACCGGTTCTTTCCTGAGCATGGCCTTCGGCACCGTGGTAGTGCAAGCCAAGCGTAACTTCGACAGATACATGGCCGACAAGGTAAGCGCGCAGTGGGTTTTGCTGATACGGAAAAAACATGGGCATTGTATCAGCCGTGGCTGACAGATTGCTCTTGGAGATGGATGGAAAATGAAGAGCAAGTGCGCTTTGATCTTATCACTCCCTGGCTTGCAGTCCTGAGTTCACCCATTCCACTGCTTCACCCGATTAGGTTAGTCTTGTAGATTTATGGATCAGGCCTGTGTTCACATTTCTTAAATCACATTTTTTATAAGAGAATAAAAGAGACAGAGCTTTGTTTCCTCATTTTTGGGTTGAAATTGTAATGGTACTGCTGTTGATAATGAGTTGTGGGTTTTACGACACTTTCGCAGGGCATGGTATGCTTCAAGAAAGGGAGTGTATTTAAGAAAATGAACATTTACATCAGCTACGGCAAGCAGTACAGGTGTTTGCACTTGGGCTTATGTGCAGTAGTTGCTGCCGTATAAAAAAACATTAGACACTGCAGCTGATAGCAGTGCAATGGAGGCTACAACTTCAGAAAGTAGTGTGTAGCCTGGTCTAGAATAGAATCTGTTTGTTGCTTTCAGCTTATGTTGCTTTCACCTTACCACATCAATTGGGGTGTTGTAGTACCAGCTGTAGAGGTCTAGCAGCTTAGTACTTGACTGCTAGCCCGAATGTTACGACATCGAATCCTGGCCACTGTGGTGACATTTCGATAGATGCGAATTGCTAGAGGTCTATGTACTGTGCAGTGTGAATGCACGTTAACAGATTCCAGGTGGCCATAGTTTCTGAAGCCCTTCACTACGGCATCTCGAATTCATATCACGGCTTTGGGATGTAAAACACCAGAAACTATTAGTATTATGGTGAGGTGTAATGGTCATTCGACATTAATCATGACATGTTTCATACTGGATGATACTTACCATGCTTTTACTCTGCAAAACAATATCAGAGGTTCCTTGTGGCAAACATTACATTAACTTCCAGCTGCTTTTTGTCAAGTTTATTTGGATGTAAAATGATAATGTAGCTATAGGTAACTGATCCATCAATGTGAACAGATTATATAAATATTGCATTGTGCAATGCGACTATAACTATCACTGAGAACCTTAAGTTGTGGAGGCTACAGTGCTGGAGTTGCATTGCGCTAAGATGGACATTTAGTAAAAAGTTACAGAAGTATCAAAGTTACCTTATGTGCATTGAATGTGAAGACATGACATGCTGAGTTGTGATGACTGTATCGAAGTATGCACTATATTTTCAATTTTGTCATGTGCCATTATCACGTAACACTGTGTGGCTACAAAATCCTAACATCGCATACCTTTATGCAATGTGATCATGACAGTCGTCACATCATTTGATGACTTCATCAATTTATGGCACAATTTTTGTCATGGGGCGGTAATGCGGGTGGATGAATGCTGGATTGCTTACTTTGTGGTGTGCACTGATAATGCGTGATGTATTGTGGGAGGAGTATCACAGAATACTATCCTTTAAACGAAGCTTAAGTGATCATTGCATGCAATGCAACTTTGTTATGCCCTTCTGTTCGCATTTCATTTTCTACCAATATTACAATGCTAGTAGACAATAATGCATGTGTGCAAGTGTAGCACTGAAAAACATTCGGATTAGCGCATTGCATGATTTATATAGATATTATTGTGACAAGCGACGAAGTGCTTTGCAGCGTGGTAACACAGCCAGGAGATCACGTGCTCTCTGCTCGTATGCGTCATGCTCGTATGCATTGTAAGTTTCTTTGCCCGACGAAGGATCCTTCATTTTCACGATTATTCAGGTGCGAGCAGTCGAAGAAGCAAAGGCACCAAAGCGCTCCAAGTGTGGCCTGCTGCCTTTCCTGAACCACTTCGAAGAGTTCGCCAAGCAAGCCGAGGCCATCTTCCGCCAGTCTGAGCGTCGCGCTGACCTCGACAAGTGGTACACACGACTGGTCCGTGCCATGTTTGACGCCATTGGGCGCATAGCCGTCGAGCATCAGAGAACACCACCTGAGGTGAGGATGCTTACAACTGTAGCAGGCCTAGCTGCTCGGTGTTCGAGATAGAGACGGTGGCGCTTGGTATACGCACCTGAACAATAACACGCGGCACTAAAGAACAAAGAGGTGAGGTAGTTAGTACTACCTAACTTCCATTACAGGGAAACTGGCACCTTTTCTTTCATAGCAATTCCTCTTTTATAACAATGGAAGAGGAGGAATTAACCAGTGATCATGCTGTTCTTTGACATTACCATGTGAAGCCATAGAAATCGTTGCGCTTGCTGCTAGTATGAGACAAAGGGAAATAAAAGGGGATGAAAAGACACGTTCACACCGTGAGGTAGGAACCCACAACCACCGCATTATCACATCACAATTTCAGCTTGGAACAACTTTGGAATCTGATTGTTTAAGCATAGCTGAAACCGGCCAGCTTAAAACAATGTGTTATGTGCACAGGTCGTTCGTCTCGAGAACTTCCACCAGCTGTACACGCTACTCTACCAGCTCAAGATCAGCTGCCTCGAGGCCGAGCGGCGCGAGGCGAAGCAACGCTACAGCGAGGCACTGCAGGCCTACGTGACGCACTACTTCGGCCGGCCCTTGGAGAAGCTGAACCTTTTCTTCGAGGGCGTCCAGAGCAAAGTGGCGCAGGGTGTCAAGGAGGAGGAAGTGGGATACCAGCTGGCATTCAGCAAGCAGGAGCTGCGCAAAGTGATCAAAGAGTACCCGGGCAAAGAGGTGAAGCGGGGGCTCGAGGCCCTGTACCGCAAGGTCGAGAAGCACCTCTCGGACGAGAGCAGCAGCCTCCTGCAGGTGGTGTGGCACTCGATGCAGGACGAGTTCATCCGCCAGTACAAGTCGCTCGAGGCGCTGGTGCAGCGCTGTTACCCCGGCTCCATGATCACCCTCGAGTTCACGATAGACGACATCCTTGCCTTCTTTTCGGACATTGCGCGTTCCCACTGATGGCCTTTCCGATTCGACCTGATGTTGTGTGATTTAAGTGGACCTGAAATAATTCTAGCCATCGGAGTGCCCTGTGATGTGTGCCCACCCTGATGGTCAGTGGACTTGAAGTGATTCCTCTCGAGAGGCTTGCAGACTGACAACCGTTTCAAACCATTTCAATGTGACCCATTGCTGTGCACTCTAAGTGGACTTGCAGCGCTTGCTCTGATGGGACATTGCTGCAGTTTTTGAGAGCGTTTGTTTCAAGGAAGCTTCATTTTGTGTACGGTCATCTTCCACTGTTATCACTTTGTACCAAAGGCATTGACCGAAAGCAGAAAATGGAGCTGTATGTATTATTTGCCTACCCTGATTGTGATATCCAGCAGTGTTGCAGTGGATTGTAAGAGGGGTTGTAATGTGCTGCTGTGGTTAAACAATCACTTTTGAAGCTTGAAACAAACAGCTAAGCCTTATTTATGTCTTTTTACAGGGTGAGTTGTGGCCATTTCAAAATAATGGTTTGCTGTGTTACCTATGCTGTTTTCTTATTGGTATGAGGTCGCATTAAGGCTTTAACAGGCAGGTTGTTCAACACCACGCATTGCTCACACAGTGTACTGTTGTGGCTAGAAACTAGAATAGTGTTTTCTCTCTTTATCACTTTAGGGGATACGAGCACTTTTGTCCGGTTCACATGACCTCACAACACACATTGGTGCCTAAAGGTGGATGTATGCTAGTAA
>CM023488.1:39746237-39829190 GCA_013339685.2 Hyalomma asiaticum | reverse complement strand
TTTGAGAGACCGTATTTTTATTCAAGAAGGCGCGCAATAAGTGGAGGAATGCTCTACGATGCGGGAAAACGTATTTAGAGCGACTTCTGATCGAGTCAAAATTTCACAACAAAGCCAATACTATAGTCTTACCTTTTTTGGCATTTTCGGCAAAATTGTGAAAGACCGTATTATTGTTCAGGAAGGCGCGCAATAAGTAGTAGAATGTTATACGATGAGGGGTAACGCATTCAAAGGGCAACTCCGGCGGTTTTTCCACCATATTCTGACATCAC
This sequence comes from Hyalomma asiaticum, assembly GCA_013339685.2. NCBI lineage: Eukaryota > Metazoa > Arthropoda > Arachnida > Ixodida > Ixodidae > Hyalomma > Hyalomma asiaticum. The sequence goes on along the minus strand of CM023488.1, from coordinate 39,828,915 downwards.
TGTTTCCCAATATTATTGACAGCCCTGAAACATCTAGGGCTATTGGATTTGCTCAGACACTCATAAATTATTTTACATAACCGAATCAACGATGTGTTCAAATCGAAAGAGAAACGGGTAGACGCTTCATGAAGCGTATGCGGTGACGTCACAGCCTCTCCTCCTCCAGAAAGATGCAGTTGGTGCCTGAAAAATGAATGTGGCGATGTGATTGAAGGATGCATTGAGCTCTTCTGAGCTTGAAAGCGAAGATTTGAGCACTGAAGTTCCACCGTTTGGTTCCTGACCGACCGCCTTTTGGGTAGGCAGTGTTGCAGGTAATGACGTCAGAAGCACGGTGGCTCGCGTGAGATTCCACCAAAAATTTTAAAATTCATTTCTAGGAAAAGTAAACGACTTGCAAGCCGCCTGGCTTGGTATAAACTATTCATTCATTCATTCATTCATTCATTCATTCATTCATTCATTCATTCATTCATTCATTGCACAAAAATGGTAGTTACAATTGGGGATTATACAGATACAGAGGGAGGTCCCAAATTCAACAGACTGTACAGGGGCCCTCCCATAAGGAATGAGTAACAAAAGTATGTACAACGCAGCTAAATATGACCACAAACTAAACACTGTAACAAAAGAAGCATACCGCTAACATGATTTGATTATAAAAAAAGGGCTAAAAAAGTGGTGATGATGAAATGACTATGCTGAGTGCAAGTAAGATCGCAGGTTGAACTTGAATGTGTGGAAATTAGAGAGAGTCTTAATATGGCATAGTAATGAGTTCCGGAGTTGTGTGGCTGAGAAGTTAGTAGTGAACTTACCATAATGAACTAGTTAACTTACCTAGCGAGGAGAACATAAGCTGTAAATTTGATTGAAATCAGTGAACAACGAAAAATCGGCGTTGTTGCCCGTTTATACCTGCCTACTTCCACAAAAGATCGATCGTCGCGAAAAGGAGAAAAGCTAGTGGAAGGTCCAGCAGGAGGTTGGTTGTACTTGCGAGAAGCTTTGGGGTACAGTTTGGGATACAGTCGAAGGGATGTTTGTTTAGCAATTATAAAATTTATAGCTGAAACCGAAAAAAAATTTACCTTAATTTTCATCATCTATGCTTCGCCAAACCACACATATTGAACTACTCTTAAAGACAAAACAGTATTGGCCAATCCCCTGTATTGGGTATGTGCCATAATACAGAGGAGAAGTAGTTTTGCTTGCCCTATATTTTCTCGACATGGGAAAGGCGCGTAATCCCTTGCGGTCTGTCATATACTCAGCCGACCAACGTAACCACGGACGCCACAAATCATATGTCCACAATGGCATTGCCCATGTGAGCCGGAACCACTTAAACAAGTGGAGCGCCAACGGATAACGGTGGCGTTCGGTTCGCCCAACATAGATATCCTGGAAAGCCGTGTGATGGATGCCACTGCAGTCCTTCTGCTGCCTGTAATCACTACCGTACGCCTTGTCATCTGGAGCGGAATAGCGGCACTTTTTGCAGCGTAAGTTGTTATAAAATCACAACAACGGCAGTTTTTGGCGCCGTATAGTTCCGCCGCCGCCGGTGTCCGTAACCCCTATCGCGCACATTTTAGAAAAAAAAAAAATAACCAGGACCGGGGGGAAGATTCGAACCCACGTCCTCTCCGTGGCAGTCGAGCATTCTACCACTGAGCTACGTCTGTCTTTTTTTTCTTTATTACCTGGCTTTGGTACATAACAAATGACACAATAACGCAAACCAAATTGTCAATACAACTACACAATGCTCATTGTACATGAGGTCACCTGTTATCCACTAGCAAGTGCTGGTTTCATGAGATTAAGATTCGCGCAATGCTGTGAGCGGCTCTAATCTAGAGAACATTGCTTAATTTGCAAAGTGCCAGAAACTGTAGACCATGTTTTTTTTACATTGCTGGGAGGGCGTTTATTTTTGGGTTGTGTTACAGAGAACTATGAAGAAAGATCTCCCACTGGACCCGCACGGAATCAGGTTTTTAAATGCTGATAGGGAGCAGGGGGTGCCGTTTGATTTAATCATGCTCTTGGGCCTCCACTCTATTTGGCAATCTAGGATGGCAGGGTATCGTGTGGATAAAGATGCTCGGCCTGCGCGAATTTATTTCCGTGAAAGTGCAAATTGGTTTATAGAGATCCAAAAAGCCTCCGCTGAACCTCCTGAGCTACGTCTGTCCTTGCGATATGTCTAAAAGGCCTAAACAGTTAGAAAGCCTGCCGAGGATCGAATTAACAAGTGTAATGTTACGTGGCAGTATAATACGCTGCTACACGTCGCGGAAAGTGGACTGCATAACGAGTGAGAGGAACCATGGGTGCGTGCTCTGTAGCTCTGCACCCATCACAGAGGCATCATGAACATCATCATTATGAAACGATCTTCTTCCGTTATCATTACTACGAAGCGCTGCCTCCTGAAGCAGTTTTGTCGTATCGTGCCATGCGTCACGCGACAGGCGACGTGCCCAGCCCCGACAGCAGCCCTGACTTGGCTCTTCGATATACCTGATGGCGCCTCCTCGCAAGGTGGGAACGCTGCTGAAGAAGTGAATAGCAGATCTACGCGCGCTGCTGCAGCAAGACAACGTCGGGCACAACCGACCGCTGTGCAGAGAGGAGCCCAAACCGCAGAGTTATGGCGCAGGGGATACCTACCGGCTGTACTTGCACTAGTTTCCCCAAGCGTTTACAATGGCCTCTAAGAAGGTGGCTCCTCCAGCTTACGCTGTCACTGTCTTGAGATGCCTGGCTTTTTGCAGCTCGGTGTCTACAGAAGTTCTCTTCGCGTCCACGTTAGAGCGTAGGCCTTGCACTGGGGCCCACACCTTCCTCTTATCATAAATGCTCATCTAGAGTCCAACCAGCATATTCAGTGGCGCGACTCCTTGTTTTCCTGACATGCTTAGCCAATCATTTCATTGGGTCTGGTCAATGCTTACGCATACTAGGTGCGCACGATTTGTTATGAATACATCTTAGTGCTAACAGGAACAACAAAAAAGCGTAGATATAAAGGCAGTTTCTAGACCATTGTTTGCCTTGTGGAAAACGTATTCCCCTAATGTCGATCAACTCGCCCAGCAACAAGTTCTACTTAGATGCGCGGATTCTCGAGTGAAACGGCACACAATAAAATCTAGGACAACGAAAGAGTGACACACAGTCACCACAGATGTCGCCTCTCCACTGACGGGATGAATTCGTACGGACAAGAAACACGATAACTTCACACGAGTTGAGATGACATGTCTGTGACATGGCACGGCATGGTGACATAACACGAAAGCCAGAGCGAACAAAGGCAAACTAAAATGAAAACATACAACACTATGGCTGATGCCTTGGCGAGCGAGGAAATACGCCTGCGACAGGTCAGTGTGCATCAGTTTTTCGAACCTGACGTTGCATTTACACCACGAAGTGTACACGGAGAACATATATACACCCAGGAGCAGGTTCACAAACGGTGGCTTCCAAATTGTTCTTCCGGGATTTTCTTTGTTTTTCCAAACTATAAGTTCATTCGCCGCCATGGCGTATTCCGGAGTGGCTATCCACGGCTGTCGAGGTGGTGGGCGAGGCCGCCACGTCCACTGGTTCAGCGTGAGTGTCGATGACGGTCAGTGGGATGGCCTCGGGCACGGGAGAACAGTATGCGAGCCCCCCGCCGTGGCTGTCGGCGATGGAGGGGCCTGCGTAAGCGTGACGCTGCCCTTTTTTCTTGATAGCGGGCTTCGGCGCCACGGTGACCGTTGACAGCTTGCGTGGGCTGGGCCTGGTACCGTAAGTCTTGCGCTTGGCCGCCTGCACGACAGGTGTACGGGGCGATTGCAACAGGTGGCGCTCAGAACTCTCGCGTTAGTGAAGGCCAACGGAGCGTATATAACAAGCACGTTGAGTTTGAAGTACGTAACTCCCACTGCTAATACACTCTGATACCAAGCATGTCAACAGACCTCCGTAAAGTGGGAGGTGGTTTACATGTGGTGTAAACCTTCCTACTAGGCGGTCATTTTACTTCCTACTAGGCAGTAACTTCATTTATTCAGCGACAGCGTTGTCGATAGCACTGCCGGACTGCGAAATAGATTAACTTTACACATGCTTGTCAGCGCAGTGGGCGTAGCATGCGGTGATTATGTTGGCAGATTACTTATCACCATGAGATTTTTTGCTCTTTCTTTAGTTACGGAGTATGTATTCCACGGTTTTGATTAATAAACATGTGTTCGAATTCGGAGTTGTAATTTGTGTCCTCCGTTTTCTGGTGCTCTGTCTTTTTGCGCTGTTTCGCCTCCAGTAGCTTCTACCTTAGCCGCAAATAAAAGAAAACACTTTCCACTAGGCATTCATTCATTCATTCATTCATTCATTCATTCATTCATTCATTCATTCATTCATTCATTCATTCATTTCTCTTTCTGCAAAGGGTCAATTCAATTTTGCAACGAACCATAAAAGCTGAATAAGGCGAAGTAGTGCCTAACGCTTATATATGCAACGAGAACTGTCAGGCAGGCTGCTAAACCTGAAGTTGAGGGTTCGATTTCTGACCACGACTGTTAATAATAATAATAATAATAATAATAATAATAATAATAATAATAATAATAATAATAATAATAATAATAATAATAATAATATAAAGTGGAACCAACTCGCTCAGAATAGGGTGGATTGAAAATCGTTGGGAGGGGCCTTCGTCCTGCAGTGAACCTAAAATAGTCTGATGATGATGATAATAATAATGATGATGATGACGACGATATAAACCACTAAATCTGGGGCCATTGTCCAAGCATATGAAAACGCATATCGCTGTGGGGCTCTTAACGCAATCACATTGAAGCTGAAAGGCTGCTGTTCTGACATCACTCAAAACCTACCACCACTCTCAAATGGCACGATAGGGGCTCTATGTGCGGAGGATCGTTTCTTCCTGCTAACAGGTTGCAGTCAGGCACCATCAATACATCCTGAACAGAGTGAATTACCACCGAATCCAAGTAAACGTTCATATAATGCCACCAAGCTTTTAACAGCAAATATGCTATGATAGGCGAAAGGTCGTACAATTTATGGGTTACTAAAACTGCATGACTCACCCTGAAACTCGCAAGTAATATGTCGATGAAATGGCAAGTACAGTAGCCGACATAAAAGACCTCTCAATGGCATTAAACCTTCTTGGAAGACTTACCGCATATTTTATCGGTCCGAAATCACGAAAACATTTCATCATGGCTTGTCCGAGAAACATCAGGAATGACATTAGGGCTATAATGCAGGTCGCTACGGTCACGTTGCTGTTTCCTGTAACAAAAATAAAAAGAAATAGTTTATTGTCTGAAGAAATAAGTAGGCCCTATTGCGACAGCTTTTCCTTGCACTGCATGCTCCTCTCAACAGAAACATGCTAGCGCAAAGTCGCCGAGATCTGTATATAGTACTCTATGACTGCAAGAAGAGCCTGCAGACACGAAACTACTTTTGGTGTTTTGGTGGAGGCGAAAATACAATATGGATATACAATATGGACGGATATACAATATGGACGTCCTAATCACATGAAAATGGCGTATAAGAAATTGAAAATAATTCATTAAAATAGTACACATAGCAGCGATGAAGTAGGTTCGTAGTTTGATGGTTTTAGGTCATGGGGTTTGTAGATGGCAGTGACAAAGAAGTTGGGCAGATATAAATGTTCCCTCTCCTCGGGATTTATCCGCCGACAATGTTTATCAATGTCTGAAGTTCAGATATGGCATATTGGGCGGCACTGTAGCGAGCCGTACCGTTTAAAGAAAGCTGAAAAAAATTAAAAATTTATGGAAGTGAATGCGTTGCTCAGTTTTCTCGTTAGATGGAACTCTGTAAGCGTGACTTCAGCAGTTGAGTATAACTATATTGAAGGAATACGTATAATAAACCACAAATAACATACATTCAAGTGGGTATGCGTTCTTGAGAGGGAACCAACTAAGGTGACTGTCTAAATGAAATGTAACAGCGAAGTTCCTTGTTTTGGGAACCACAAGACTGAATTCACTTCAAGGCTTCATTCCTCAACGTCGCTCCGAAATTTAGAGGAAGATCACGCCTAAAGCATCAGCCTTTTCTTTTTAATATTGTATTGACTGAATAGAATTTCATGATACACACTACCTGCATTTTCTAGAACACAATGTGTATCCTTTTAACCGATAATTATATTGTGAAGCAGTGCCAATAACGCCGTTTTATTAACCCTTGAGGCTACGGAGAATGGCTGACCCCAAGGCACAGATCTGAATCTAGATGACAACCCACCACAGATAAAGATGACGAGACCTAGGTGATGATGAGTATGTACACATGAAGTAGAAGTGCCTAATGATTGCCCACAATATAGACTACAGCAGACGCTGGCAAAACTTATATGATGCTACGCGTGCTGGTGCTGAAACCTTATAGCGACTTCGCCAACACTATTTCCTTTGTCCGCAACCTATGCCCTACCAAGCCTTGCTATGCAAGAGTGTTACTCTTCGTACCGTGAAAGGCAGTTTACTAATATGAGAAAACTCGTTTTCTTTATTTTAGTGTTAACTGTGCAACTAAAGGTATTGGACTCCCGAGAAGAAAGAAAAGTGAGAGAACTCGCCCGTCCTGAGGTAGAAAAATATGGCGAGCGTAAATTGCAGCAGAATGAGGGAGCCTATGACGAAATCGATGGCCGTCGCGTGGATGTACTTATTGGTCTTGGACGGCGTGTACACGAAATAGATGTTGTACCGGTCCACGCTGTGCTTGAAGCAGAGGTAGACCAGCCCTGTAACAGCCAGTGATGTGAGCAGTCAATGCAGTTTTTAGTATGTGTGCGGCTAGTGTTTCTTAACGGCCGAATTGAATACGAATCAGGAGGTGGCAGTAGCGAATCGAATTAAATGAAGTATCTGATACCCTTGGAATAAATCTGTAGTTTGGAACAGGCGCATTTACACTTGTTATTCATATCATGCACAGGAAAGGCGTGCTGATGAGGGGAACAAGAGTAGGGGCGTAGACAACACACACGAGTGCTTACTTTTAGTTTGCAGTCAGCGTTCCTGTTTACTCTTCTACTCTTTGTGTGCGTCATTGCAAGCCTTCTCATTGCTAAGTATTAAAATTTCGAGGCACACAATGGCATTGGGATAGACGAAACAAAACACTGCTTTCCCTAAATATAAGGACAGCGAATTGATATGTTCCATAAAGGCGAGAGATTAATCTTCGGCTGGCAACTATTTGCGTAATTCCTCTTCGTGCTTTTGCTTTTGTTCAAGAACCGTGTCGTCTGTGCAACAGAAGCAGTATGCCACAATTACGCGGGTGTCTCAACTTGAATCGCCTACATGTGGGCGACGACAACCGTTGTCGAACCGAAACCTATAACAAATATTCCTTTTTCCGGTTCTGGTTCAGGAATGTTCAGATAATATAGATGCGGGTGCTGTTCCGCTTAAAATTGCAGTTCGGGTACGGTGATCATTTCGGTCCGGTTCGACAAACCGGCGTGAGGAAACATAAGCTCGCAGTATGTAATTTGCTCCCGTTTTCGCTATTACAGAACCACTTTGCAAGTAGCATGGTTCTAATTAGGTAAGGCGCCTCGCACTGCACTCTAGCAATCCCAGTGCACGAGCAACAATCCGGATTGGCCTGCTGATAAGACACCTGAGCTCTTCACTCACGTTTGCCTAAGGACTTCGTTGGTTTTTCGTATACTTACCAAAAGGCACAATGAGTGGGCACGAGAGGCTGTAGATCATGGTAATCGCGAATATCAAAAGGTACCACGCGTAGTGGACACCAAAGTGGAACTCGAACAGTGATGCCTGCATGCGCAAAGAGAATGCGAAAACCTTATGACATCTCTTGCACCCATCAATCCGCCCCTTAATCCACCTTAATACGCCTTAACCCTCACTAATCCTATCGATGGCCTCGGTTTCAATTGTAGAAGGTCGTGGGTTCGTGTTTCAGAAGGCCGGAAGTTCAAGCCCCATATCAGTCATTAATACGGTAATTATGATCTCTCACACAAGGATGGTATGCATAGGCTCGCTTCTGGCTTTCTTGGGTAATGCGATATTTAATGTACCAAACTATTGTGACACTGGCGACAACACCGCAGTTATTAAAGGACACTTTCCTATCAAGTTTTCCTCTTGGAATTCCGCGGCCGCGTCTTTACTGCGACAACGACATCAGCTGACCCTACTCATGGTGGGGCGAAAAACTCTTCAAGCGATGTTGATTTCTGGAATTTTGCGGCCCAAAATAATGATAAGGTTATGAGAGACGCTCTTACAATGATGTTCACCTTCTCTTCAGTCGGCTCATTCAGTACTATGGCCTTTGAATTAACTTATCTAATCATATTTGCTAACCTCCTGCTGCCCTCTGTCGCATTTATGTTTTGCTTTGGCGATTCCTATTTACACTGCCCCTCATATTTTGTAAGTGTTTACACTGCAGGTTACCTACTCTAAGCATTATTGGACCTGCTCCACTCCGCCCCTTCCTGAGTCTCAACTGAAGTACCTACTACAGGCTTATCACTTTCAGTTTTATCACCAGGGCCTTAGTCCCTGGCTGCTCGGTTATACAAACGGGATCACGTTGACCGGCACACCGAAAAACTACCTTGCACAAAGCATGAAAAAGCAATTAGCATTGACAGGCCACCTGCCTTACGCTTAAGGCCTCATCTGTCCAGATGTTCGATGGAAATTTCTGTTGAAACTAACCTCAATATCACCCGGTGCCTCTGTGCATGCAAAAAAGCAGTCAAAGTTACACTCAAGTGAATCTAACTGACATAACGTTATCAAAATCAATACACTCTTGCCAATCAATTACATACAGTGTCCATAAACGATTGCGGAAGCTTGAAACTAGTGCCCAATCTCAAGGAACAAGGGTATGTGCACCGATTAATGTACAGAATTAAAGAAAAGCGTAGTGCTCACCCGCTGCACTGCGAAGGTTTCGGCCTTGGAGCGGGACATAAAGGTGTACAGGATAAAGAGGCACAGCTGCGGGAATCGGATGAGCTCCATGGTGGTACCGACAAAGGACGACGTCACGACGTAGTTGATGAAGAAAGCGCCGCTGTCTGGCAGATACAAGCACCTGCGTAGTGAAGTAAGGATTAACATTGTGCTTGGGCTGGAAAGTGTAGTCACAGGAAAGTTGTACGATATATCTGCAGTGTTTGTACAGGAATAGCGTCGAAAAAAAATAAAAACGAAGAAAATAAACTGCATTGTTATTCGCCACAAAACTATTGCTATAGTGTTGATTTCATAAGGACTTGCCGAGAGAAGTTCATATTAAGTGCGAAGCTTATTGCAAAAATGAGGAGTCCCACAGCTGCATGGGCAGTGCGTCTATTACACTGACCAAACAGACTGCAGCTGCCCATGTCAACGTCGTCGGTCACGCGCCAGCAACAGCAACAAACCACCACCACCAGCATCAACAAGCAAGCCACCACCAGCAAACAAAGGGTATCAGTCGTAGTTTCGAAAACCAATCTTCTGCGAATGTCTTGATTGTGCATTCACGCCGAATAAAGTGAGCTGAATACTGCAGATTTTGGACTTCCACTCCTACCTAGGAGATGTGTTGCTGTCAAGAAAAGATCCGCAAACTCGAGCATAACCACGATCATCATATCCTCAGGTGCGGCTCTGTTCTGGTCCCCGTAAATAATGCAATCGCATTCTGTCAAAAAAATTCGGTATTTAACTGAGCGACTGTGTCATTACGAGTAAGATTGTGCTTGTAGGTTTCAGCGGAGAAGGTTCAGAAAACGGGCACGAGGCGTTTTTAAGTAGCATGGCGTTTTCAACTAGCCATAGTGTATCGTTTCTCGATAAGAGGTCATTCGTAGGGTTGTTCGCCTGCGAGTATAACCCCATTTTACCAGCGGATTACACCCGGCACGCTTTTCAGGGAAGTCGGGTAAATAACCCGATTTTTCGGAAGCAATTACAAATCTCTCCTAATTGTAACACACCGCACCAGCCCGTTTTTTCTTTTTTAATGCTGCACGCAATTAGCGGTGTTACCTTGGGAAAACGAAGTGAAGTCCTGTTGGCTTAAGCGAGCTGCAGTGACGTATAGTTCGTTTCACAGTTCAGGTGGAAGCACTGTAGACGCGATACGGCTGTCATTTCTGAATATATACTTGTAAATATGTAACCCTCCCCCCTCCCCTCCCCTTCCTTTCTGTATTTCGCAGTGATTCAACAAAAAACCAGATTTCTCTCGTAATATCACCTCGAAAAAAAGCACGTGACTACCCCCCCCCCCCCCCCCAATCTCTCGCATTTGTAAAAAATTATATATAAAACAGGAAAACGAACAACCGTAGTGATACGGCAGAGTACTCACTTCCACAGGTGTGTTTCATTGGTCGGCTTCAGGACCCAGGAAACCAGCACCTCAGCACTGCGAAAATGAATAGGATTAAATAAGCGCCCTGACGTACACATCCATCCGCTCGCCTTCGATTTCATGATTTACCTGGGGAGACCAAGGGAAGGCAAGATCAGCACCATGAACAAGAGGAATATAAAGATTTTCCTCATAACCCAGTGGTTCCGTGATGACCTGCAAAAACACCTTGCACATCACCGTCACTGTCTGTAGACAAAGATGGGCGATGTTTGTTCAAACGCTAGTTAAATTACATGCTTTGATTGTTGTCAGTACACTCGAAACACCCTAAAGGTTAAGTGGCACTTGCCTGGTCCAGTGGGCAATGAATACGTCAGACATTGTGACCATGGCGGGCATAGCTGCTGCAACGAGCCACAGCATCATGGTCGGCAGGAACTTTGATAAGAACGGGTTCTGCAAGGAATAAAGAATAAGTAGTCGTATATTATCGTTGCGATACTTTTTCACAACAGCTACGCTGGACGGAGCTTGGAGAACGGGTTCAAACTTGATGAATTCATAGGCAGGACAAGTACAGAGAAAACAGCACGGAGATATGGGCTGGGTAAGCTGTTGCTGAAGTGCGTGTAGTGTCCGCGATAGGATAATTGGTATATGTATAACCGGTTTAATAGAGTAGTGGTAGATTTAATAGTAAAATGTATAGGGGTACCGAAGTGGCAATACGAACCAATCGCTGACCTGCTGCTAAGGTAACCCCAGATAGCCCCTGCGATGAATCGCACTTTCGTCTCTCTACTTCTACCACTGCCGAGATTCATTCCTTTAACAATCTACGCCAAACTTCACCCTGTTATCGTAGATACCGATTTTCAGCACAACACATGTTGCGACCTATGTCCCAATTCTATATATATACTTGTAATCTGTACCGGACTACTACATCTGCGCAATTTATTTGACTTCAACTCTGCTATTCATCTCTCCACGTGTGACATCTATCCTTTTCTTATCATCAATTGTTGTATCCTTCGTCCTTTGGCTTCTAATGTGTTTAATCTGCAAGTAAATCAACCCTTATATCTAAAAAACTTTAATGCTAGAATTGCCCGTAAGAATGAATCTCAACTGGTCCTGTTTGCTTATCGCACTGTACCCTCATCGACACTGAGGCATTTCATAAAGGGACAAGGGGCTCACACAGTATATAATTCGGTAATAATGACATTTTACAGGTATACATTGCAATAAAATGTATCCCCCATCACAGCAAGAGTAAGAAACCACACAGTTCTGCGCTTGTATCCTCGAGGTTAACCTTGTTAGTGTGATTAATTCGCGATGGGATGCAGTGCGGTCTAATTTTGTACTCGTCCTCAACTGCCCCCGTCCTGGAATGAAATATGCTATGAAACATTTTTGACCTGGTGGTCATGCCAGCAAAGCCTGACATGCCAATGACAGACAGCCTAGTATTTACGAACAAAATGCTTTGCGCGTTCTGACCCCTTGCGAAGGCCTGCAGAGTGGGCAAAAATGGCGCAGATGGCGCGAACTAGATGGACATGCACTTGCCAGATGCTCGGCCGAGGGAAATATGTGCTCCAGGTTGGAGACGATGATGAACGGCGTCGTCAGGAAGAAGAGGATGAGAAAGAGCACGAAGTTGATGAAGAAGGAGCGGATGTACCAGGCCCACTTGCCGATGGACAAGTTCTCCCTGCATGTACCGAGAGCGCGTAAAAAAAACTGCGCGGCGTTTGAAAGATGCATCATGCCTTGTCATGAAGACGCGGTGACAAGAAATACAGGTGATCTCATGTAATGCGCTTCAAGGCGATAGTGCTTTTGACCTCCTCGTCATGCTATGGCAGCCAACAACGTCACCGTCGCCCTGTCACTTTTACCTGCCAATGAAGGTAGCCAGCGAGCAGTACTAACTCAGGGAAACCGCTTCTGGGTGTGCGAATGCAGCTTACGAGAAGCGCGAGTGCTTGCTTGTTTGCTTGAGAGTCATTAGCCTTTCGCGCAACAAACTTGAGACGCAGAATAAGTATGTAGGAATGGTGTAGCAAGCTGGCCGTGTATTCCTGATTACGATGTCCTTCAAAGTGATGCGTAAGTGTGCGTCCATATTTTCGTAACTATACGAGTAATTAATTATGTAGACAACTAATTTTCATCACTAACCCAAGCTTCGACGTAAAAAAATTACGAGTATTAATGAGGCTACCATTATGAAACGCTTATTATTTTAATAGAATCGCCGGTACTAGCTGGGGAAAACACTGTATCAGAAACCAAGTGGCACATGTTAGAAAAAATTCACAGCATATCCACGGGGTGAATGATGATGAGTGGGCGAAGTTGCGGAAGTTCATCGTAGATCGTGCCGAGTTCCAGATTAATTTAGTTAACGCGCAAGCTACGAATCCTTATGGTTCAACTATGCACAAGTGAAATGTCCCACCGGCACTTCATTGCAAGTCAAGATCCAGTGCCTATATATATATATATATATATATATGGGTGGCCGGTGAACGGTTCTCCAACGCGAGCAGTCGCTATTTTTCAATCAAGAAACTCGCTAGAAGACGCTGCCTGCGTCAAGCTTGTTTCTCGCGGGTGAGGGCGCGTTCTTCTTTGCGAGCTGGTAACGCGTGCATCGAAGAAAAAGCGTTTCCACAGTCAACGCGCGCCTTTCGCTCTCTCTGTCTCTCTCTCTCTCTCTCTTTCTCACAGGACAGCAGATGGAAGAGTGAGAGAGCTCGCGCGCCGGGAGGCACGCGCCGAGGGCGCGCCTCCCACACGCGCCCTCCTAGTAGCGCGTTCCTAGTAGGTAACGCGCTACTAGAACGGACGGACAGACCCAAACCTTAAGGAGCTTCGCCCCTAAAAAACGAGAGTAAGTAGAGGTCAGCACACCGCTTTCAATTTAGGGAACTTCGCGCACCAATAGCACAATCATTGCGAATGCCGTGGTGGTAGATGGCGAGGTAAGTATGGCTAGCTAGGGCTCTTTACTGCCCATCCAACGCACGTTACGCAAGCGTTATTACACTATGTGTTTACTGGGATAGGGCAGGGGCCACGCAAAATAGGAAGCCAGGTATCGGTATGTGTTTACTTATCGAACGCGTTAAGGCATTACTGCTGTGTCTCCTGTGGCCGTCATGGTGAGCCTCTCCTCCCATGGACTGCACTATACGCGCAGTCCATGGCACAGGTGCGTCAGTGAATAGAATTCAATTTCTCAAAGCAAAATTCGTTATAAAAATCGCAAACTATGTTGTTTTGTGGGGTTTAACGTCTCAAAACCAGCTCTGATTATGAGAGACGCCGTAGTGGAGGGCTCCGGAAATTTCGACCACCTGGGGTTCTTTTTAACGTGCACTGACATCGCACAGCACACGGGCCTCAACATTTCGCCTCCTATCGAAATGCAGCCGCCGCGGCCGGGATTCGATCCCGCGAGCCTCGGATCAGCAGCCGAGTACCATAGCCACTAGACCACCGTGGCGGGGCAAATCGCAAGCTATGACTTAACAACTACACACACGATAGCTAGGACTGTAATTATAATGCAGTAGAAAATTCAGCTCCGTTACAAGGAGGCCATGCAAACTGGGTCCAATGACGCTGTGTAGCGTACACTCAAAAGCGAAGCTTACGCGTTCTCAAACTTTTTTCCCCCTTAGTCATCACGCGACCCTTTCATTGAGTTTAGTTGTACTGGTGTCGCATGTGTGTCACCAAAACTTCCCAATGTACACCCATGTTCACAATCGAGTACTTCGTGGTCATTCAGAAATATACATAAAACAATTCATTTGAGTCCTTTAGTGCTGCGGCGGTTTGCTACATCTGTTAAGCGCACAGGCCTCACCAGAAGATGTCGCTGGGAGGTGGGGCAAAGACGACCTTCCAGGAGTTGGATTTGAGCTCCTTGCTCACGCTCGAGGAAGGCGTGGTGGAGTAGCACTGGCACTGAGACCGGTAGTCCTTGCAGACCCTGCATGGTGTTTCACACCTCTCTGTAACTTAACGTGCAGGACAGTTTTTATTCGTATGGAAACAAGCATGAGTACACGGCTGTTAAAAAGAAGAGTTAGGAGTGCATATGCTTGACTAATACTTAAAATCGTGAACCACGTTAACCGCTCTGGCCTTTCTGATGTACCGGCCTTCAATAATTTCACACGTGTGCTTATATAGTGATTGCTGGCCATTATAGACGATTCATGCGTTCATCGCGTAACTATGAAATGGCCGCCTATTTAACCACTCTTCTGTAACTTAGCAACTTTTTTTTATAGTTGACTGTAAATTCTCAAAGAGTGCCGGTTTTATATTGGCTTCTTGTCATCTGCGTCCGTTTGCGAGCAGCTTACAAGGGAACCTCCTAAAGGCGCATTTAATAAAGCTTTTCGTTGGGCGAGTTGGTTCATACTTCAGAAGAAAGAAACGGAGCGCTAAAAACGACACACAAAAAAGGAGGCTACACACAGGACTGGCGCTCAACCTACAACTAACGTTTATTGAAGCAACATTATGAAGAAACTAACGTTTATTGAAGCAAGATTATAGGTGTGTTGGCGGTTTTTCAGAAGGTTATATCTTGACAGAGATTATCTTTGGTGGCTGTGTGCATAAATTCGATGTTGCTTCAATAAACGTTAGTTGAAAGTTGAGCGCCAGTCCTGTGTGTAGCCTCCTCCTTTGTGTGTCGTTTTTAGCGCTTCGTTTTATTGCGATAGCAATTATATGGACAGTCTCGGCTGGTTTTTGCCGTCCCCGTCGCTGCCGTCATGAACCTTATATGTATAAATATGTATATATATATAAAAGTCCCAAAGAAAAATAATTCGGATAAATGCTTCCGAAGCGCGGAATCGAACCAGGAACCTCTCGCTCCGCATGCAGCGTGTGGCTAACCACTACGCCACAAAAAGCAGATCCTGCAGGGAGTTAACGGCGAGCCTTATATACACACCCTTTGCCGCTGGCAGGACTCAGAGACGGCAGGCGCTTATAAGCGTTTCTTCATTACCAGCGAGATGGCGCGACGAGCGCAACGGGTGGCCGCCTTTGCACCAGGAGTGCTGTTCATGTTCAAACTGAGAGTATCCATTGTGACAGCTTATTCGCGCTCGTTCGGTGTATATCTGTGCGTTCGTTTCGTGCGTGCTTCACTTGATAGTTCGCGCTCATCTTCTGTTGTTCATTTAGCAGCCTTCCCTAGCTTTGTATGTGTAGCTTTGTGACACACAACGTATAAAGCCCTTCGTACCAGCAAGCGCTGCCCACGGGAGGCGCTCGCTGAGCAAGTGCATGTTTGCTACAATTAATATTGCTCCTGAAGCTCCGAGCCTCACTTCGTATAGCATTACAGTTTCTTGCTATCGCATTCATTGCTTCGCCCTTGCGGCGAAAGTGTGACTTTTTTTCCTTCTAAAGGTACACCCTGTTACCCTTCATTGCCGTTACATATCTTTCTAGCGTACCAGCTCACTAAGCCTAAAAACCTAAGAAAGCTTCTAGAAGACGCTTACATCATGGCCATCTCCTCGGTCTCGAACGTGACGAACACGAAACCGACGGGCCTCTCAAGGGCGTTGGCTCGCTCCTTCTCCACCTCGCGCAGGTACTCACTCTCCTCGCGGGAATAGTAGTCCAGGGCGTCCACCTGACACGACAGAGAGCATGGTCCACCGTTACACTACGAGTCATAAGAGTGCCTGAAAGCGGTCACACCCCGTTTAAATATTAGCATGGGATGTTTATGTTATTCGATACCATCAATGTTTAACAATCGTTACTCCGTCAATACCGATTGATTTATTTCCTCCACTACTAAGCTTAGATACAAGTACGTAGAAAAAAAACTGATTTCACGTATTCATGTTTCGTGTTGTTCCTTTTTTTCCTATTGCGTTTGAATTTTAGTCAGCAGTGAAAATGTGTTTTGACTTGATTGTTTTTGATAACGCCTTGTGATAAGATGGACAATGTTTCGGCAATGCGCTTTTATTTGTTCGTACTTACCATTTTTTTTGTTGCTGTTGTCCACGTGCCAATGATTACGTGGGGCTACGGACTGTGGTCAAACCGCGTGTTGACAGCTTTTCTTAGGAACATGGTAGAAGGTAAAGGTTTGATTCGGTTTGGTTTGATTTGATCCGCGATATCGAGTAACAAATGGGCCCATTAAGCACCTTTGCATTACCGGCACTCTGTACAAGCGCTGCAGCGAACCATTGCTTTAATTTACCGGCTGCTAGAAGTCTTTACGGTAGACGGCTATTAGAATTTCACGGCGCTCTCATTTGTAATTCTATACCAACTGATTCTATACCAACTGAGCAGGCAATTTTTCTTCGGCCATGAAGCGTTTTATGTTCAGCGGACAAGTGGCGTACTGCTGTCATTCCTCTGGCAATTAAATCATGTGTATTGTACTATACGTATTCGTTTATTACAATTTGTCACTGTTGTAAACGTTTGCTGAATTATGAAGTTCTATTTAACAATTGGTTCCATTACTAGAGAGCCACACGAGGAAACCAAAGAAGTTTTGCGAGGTATTGTAGGATCAAAGTGACAATAAGAAAAAAGAGGGATCCACAAATGTCTACCAGTCTCGTAAGAGACTCCCGCAGCATGCTTAAGCTGTTGTAATGATTCATCACTTTACACTTTATGGTGTACGTTTACGGAATATACGAAAGCCCTAGAAGCGGTTACTGCAGATACATCGACTGGTAAAGGCATCCGCGGTGTGACGACAAAGCGTCGCAAACCTTAGTTGCGTGCGGCATTAAAAAAATGGTGCTTAGTTTCACGTTTACGGCTTAAGCCTTGCCGGTATAACTGGAGGGCCCTTCCCAACTGGATTGCGATTTAAAACTCCATAAAATAGCCACTACCAAACACGAAGCACAAAACTGCCAAATTCCATAAAATTGCCCGCACACCTCCGCAAAACCCGATGCTGTGCCTAAATGTCCGCGAATGCCTAGCAAAAAGGAAAAGAACAGCGGTTAGCGTCATGTGCGAGTTCTGACAATACTGACGTTGCAAGCAATCACGCGGGACCCACCATCTTGCAGCCGCAGGAGTCTCCGAAGATCCATAGGCGGCTGAACTGGTAGGGACGCATCTTGGGCCTCTTCCCGGTGGCGTTGATCTGGTTCTCGCACCACATGCGGGCTTGCGTCGATACTTCCCTGAGAAATTCGCGAGGAGACACCTTCAATCGCAACAATTAGCCTATGCCATGGATAATTTAGATGTACGCGAAATGTCAGAGGAGCGTGCACTGCGCGATATCAATGCGCCTTAAGAAGCCCCAGCTCGTCAAAAGTCCTGAATCCCTTCACTACGTCATTTCCCTTTTTCGGAAGCTTTAATTCCCCCGGCCCCTTCCAATAGAGACTGAGCCGAGCAAAGTACAAGAGTCGCAGGGAATGGTCATTTCCTATATCAAACCACGGTTATCACAGTTCCACGTCTAAGGCACCATACATTATTGCGAGAGAATTACACGCACCATCAGACAAGAAACTGCACCTTGGCTAACATCGGATGGAAGCAAACGTCACAGAAATAAGTAACGACGCCGTATAATGACGTTACCCTGTGAGGTCATGACGTAATGTTAGGATGTACGACATGTACACGAAAACCGAAGGGACATTTATATAATGGTCATGCCCAGACATGCCGTTTTTTCGAAGCAAGTGCGCCGAGGATACTTAAGTGTTGTTGTTATATGGGGTTTAACGTCCCGAAACCAGCTCTAATTATGAGAGACGCCGTAGTGAAGGGCTCCGGAAATTTTGACCACCTGGGATCATTTAACGTGCACAGACATCGCACAGCACGCGCGCCTCAACATTTCGCCTCCATCGAAGTGCAGCCGCCTCGGCCGGGATTCGATCCCGCGACCTTCGGATTAGCAGCCGAGTACCATAGCCACTGGACCACCGTGGCGGGGCAAACTTTAGTGCCTCTAACATTTCATTATGATGGGTTTACAGAGTGCCGCATTAAGGAAGGAAGGTTTTCCGTTAAGACATTGTAAAAGGGCTACTAGAAAGTAAACTTATGCCAGATATTCAAATCCTCATTAACTGAATCAGCGCACGATGTCTTTTTGTGCATCGCTACTAAGCACATGTCTAAAGACAACACGAGAAAGGTTCTTGAAACGAGTGATCACTTTGGCGTGGAAAAAAAAGTAACGTCAACGTGTAGTATTCTGTCAGAAAACCACATTTCAGGTGACAGGCTATAAAGTAGGGCTAATTATTACAGGCAGCTGTTGTAATCAGTGTGAAGCGAACAAGATAATAAAGATACGGATAAACGCGAACAGATCAGTATATAAACTGTTAACATTTTACAGAGGCAGCATAAACATTAAAGCCCAGAGCCCTTTAACAGCATGACGAAAGGGCACAACAAAATGCCGTTGTGACCTCTGATAGGCAACACTGTAGTACGTGACGCATTACAATTGAACTTTCTGAGCAAATAGCACAACTACGTGCCTCATTTTCGGAGAAAACGAAATGATAACATCGGACAGCTCGACAGCGCAGAGCACTGCCTACTAAAAAAATTAAAAAGAGCTCTAGATAAAGTGCCAAAGTATGGATGGCAAACAGTTCATCGACTATGAAACATACCTGTTGCTGTCGAGCACGACTAGCTCACGGATGTCGTAGGCGAACTTTATGTCCTGGATGATGCACTCCGGGTAGGCCTCCCTTCTCGATCGAAGCAAAAGTCAATGTAAAGGAATTACGTCACCTAAGTCCTCTCTTTGCTCCGATAGTTGCGATAATTCGCTATAAGGTTAGGACTGAACCGCTACACTCTTAGCACGGTAACCTTTGGTTTATTTTATAGGTACACGAAAATGTGAAAACATGCTCCTTTACTAAAGGTTAACCTTTAGTAAAGGAGCATATTTTCACATTTTTGTGTACCTATAAAATAAAGGTTACCGTGCTAATAGTGTAGAAATAACTATGAGGCGAATGTAGAATATACATTATTCGATTTGTAGGTAGACGTCCAAGAACCATACAGACACACATAGAAACAGACGATGATAGATAGATAGATAGATAGATAGATAGATAGATAGATAGATAGATAGATAGATAGATAGATAGATAGATAGATAGATAGATAGATAGAGTTGCTACAGCGATAAGCATGGTCCAAACAGAAGACAGTTCATAATGCGGGCCTTGCAGCGTGGTAATCGCTTGATATTAAAGAAAAGAAATAGATTGAAAGGCTAACGGTAAGACCAGCGCATGCATGCATTTCATTTTCGTTTTAAGAAAAGCCTACTGAACAGTTTCACTAACCATACCTGAAATGTTGCCGAAAAATTTCGGCATGGCAGCTCTTGCGCGGGACGCCTACGATCATCAGAGTGCGACTGACCTGCATATGACAAAACGAAGGAAGCTTTGCGGTTTGCTATGATTATGAGCGGAAATCAAAATTATGAGTAAACCATGTAAGGTGATGCTCACGAACGCGATAATAAACGCAGACGTCGTGTTGTTGAAAATCGCGACCGTTTTTATCTTTTCTGCTTTCTTTCTTCCTTAGCATCTTCGCTTTCTACGACATTTGCGAAGCAGCAAGGAATAGCCACAGCAGACGCGATAATAAGGCGAACAGGTGCAATTAATAATAGTAATTTTTGGGTTATTACGTCCCAAAACCGCGATATGATTTGAAAGACGCTGTAGCGGAGGGCTCCGGAAACTTCAACCGCCTTTGATGCCACGTGCACTGACATCACACAGTACGCTGGTCTCAACATTCCAGCACTATCGAAATGCAGCAGCCGCCGCCTCCGCGATTCGATTGCGCGACGTCTGCGCCATCTGCTGTGTACGTGGCAGAAGAAAGAAGACGTCAGGGGAATTATGTCATCGTGCTTAGGCACCCGCTCCTTACAGTTTTCGTGATCACTGCTAGGATTGAGAGTAAGCGACCAGAATGCTGGGGGATGAGGAAATAAGCAGTGAGCCAATAAAATGCTTGCGAAAAATTTGGAGCTAAGATAAATGGGACGGGACAATACGAAGGCAAGGTCAGTAATATAATAAAGCAACCGCTAACACTGGTTAGCATATATAACCATCGCTTAGCTAAAACTGGCCATCACTTGCCAGTTCCAACGAGCTCCCACAGTACGCAACTATGATAGTGAATTCAGTGATATGTATTCGTTGTAACATAACAAGCTAGAGAAAAGTAGTTGGAGAGGCTCCTGGAAGAGAGACAGAGGGAAACCTTACTAAAGATAAAGATCGGTGATTCCCATCGACGAGCCCTAGTCGAGAGCCGCACTGGCCTTAGCGGCCCGTCCACCCTGGCCAATCACCGATGGTTGGTCGGCCAGGTCACATCATGGTAAACGTCTTCGTGCATCTAAGTGGCCGATAAACGACGAAGCGCTAGCAAAACAGAGGCGAGAGAGAATTCCATACACACTCTTTGCTAGTTTGATAGTGGATTGTCAACATGCCCAAGCTTCCCCCCTATATACAACTGCTCTCAAGTGGTGGAAGACGGAACGTGACGGCGCCGCCGACGGCGATGATTTGCTTGGATTGCCCATGTAGTTGCTATGGCAATAAAGGTAAAAAAGGTAGTACTTACCCGGCTCTCTTCGGGCCTGATGTGCAGCTTGGCCGAGAAGTGGCGCATAAAGAGGACGCCTAGCGGCAGGAACAGGAAACTGAGGATCACGTGGACCCACAGGCTTGAAGCACTGTTGTGTGGAGTACAAGGAAACAATCACTGCGCATTTCTACAGTTCACCGTTGCAATAGCACCGCAAAACTGAGGCTTGTGTCTTTATATAAACTATCATTACAATCCCATTTGAGAGTTTTCCGATGAGTGTCATCCGAATCTTAGAGCACTTAAGGTGTCTTATCTTGGAAAATGAGTTCTGCGGAAACCCGCAAGGTGGAGTAACGTTTACGAAAGGGAAAATTAGCATCCACCCGTTTTGTAGCACAAGGCTGCAAGGAAATCCATAGAGATTTCTCAGAAATGAAAGCTTCCTAGTTGCCGAAAGATTTCTCCTGGTCCGGGGTTCTGGTTCGTCCTGGTCTGGGCACCAGGACGAATTTTTCGGCAACTATAGGAAGCTTTCGTTTCTGAGAAATCCGTATGGATTTCCTTGTAGCCTTGTGCTACAAAACGGGTGGATGCTAATTTTTCCTTTCAGTGTCGTCTTCCAGGTAATCTCGTTTAGGTGTCACAACCGAAAACTTCGGGTGCCGGAGAAGGCACCCGAAGTTTTCGGTTGTGACCCGAAGACACCCGATGGAGAAGGCACCCGAAGTGAAAAGAGCCATGCCAGAATTCCGGAACTTGACTGCGACAACCGAAAAACAAGCTTGCATGACTCGCACTCTTCACTTGAAGGCACGTACTCATGCGACACGATCGACAGACAAGGTACAAGTAAAGTAGCAACGGTGAACGTCCCTTCGGCCTGGGACGGCAGTGCCTGCATATCGGAGTTGGGTCGAGACTTCAAGAGTTGGCTTCATCCCACGCTTTTATAGCAATCCGTACTTCACAGGGAACCCGAACTCATTGACAGACGCTCGCATCCATGACTGATAATGATGATGATTGCGGTTCGGTTAGGAAAGGAGCCCATGTAGGGAGCACGGCTAAGCGTCCGTGGGGTGGGGGAAAGGGAGTGAAAGACATAAAGAGGAGAGAAAGGCCGTAGTTGAGGGCTCAGGAAATTCAGATCATCTGGGGTTCTTTAACCTGCACTGACTACGCACAGTACGCGGGCCTCTGGCATTTTCGCCTCCATCGAAAATGCCACCGCAGCGACCGGGATCGAACCCACGTTTTTTCGGTGGCAGCCGAGTACCGTAACCACAACACCACCGCGGCGGACCATCCATGACTACTCGCCGCTTATGACCCACTTTCAGACGCTCATGAAACACTTTCCATCTCCGTGGCTGTACGCAACCGGAGCGAAAATGATTTCTCTCGTGAAGTTTCGTCGCAACACCGATAGGTATCCGCCGCCACCACTGGACATGGACGCTCGTTGCTACTACCTTATCTAATCAAGCGCGTCTTGCAAGTAAGCCGTGAAGTGTCCAGAGTCTGGATAAAGACAGGTTCAATGCGGGCCTCAAAGAAACGCCGCTGGAAGCATTGAGACGTTAAAGCTGCTTTTCGCAGGGTACGATTGATATGTATTTACAAATGTGATTGCTAATATGAAAAGATGAAATAGAGACTGCGAAATATGTACGCAAGTAAGGAAAGATACCTTCCACTTGGTCCCTGACTCTCTCTGAATCTACCAGTTGATCAGTCAGCATAACACTCAAGCAATCTGCGCAGCTTACCTCGCTTGTGCTCAATAGGGCGGTGTTGCCATTAACAAATTTGGCGTGTGTTACATACACTTGTATTGCGAAGTATGGCATTGCAACGTCAAGCGCTAGGTAATACATCTTGATAAGACGCTGGCGAGACAATGAGTGTCACTGACAAGGTACATGTATTCTTAGGTCGACATTCTTAACAACATATGCCAGAACTTGTGCCTTTTTAACAATAATTGTGGTTAGGTTAAGGTAAGGACGGTATTTTTAGAGCTGTGGGACGATGCCCTCCACGACGGTCCTCCCGAGGTCCTACGAGCCATAACACACCGGGCTCGAAACATCGCCAGAACCATCCTAGGGAACCCGGACTAGGCGTTCCTCCCATGCTGATTCTGCTGCTGCTGATGATGATGATTGTGGTTCGGTTAGGAAAGGACGCTAATTTCTGCAACCCACGTAGGGAGCACGGCTAAGCGTCCGGGGGGGGTAGGGGAAAGGTAGTGAAAGAGATAGAGAGGAGAGATAGGCCGTAGTTGAGGGCTCAGGAAATTCAGATCATCTGGGGTTCTTTGACGTGCACTGACAACGCACAGTACGCGGGCCTCTGTCATTTTCGTATCCACCGAAAATGTCACCAAGGCGGCCGGGATCGAACCCGCGTATTTTGGGTGGCAGCCGAGCACCGTAACCACTACACCACCGCGGCGGATAATCCCATGCTGGTCGCTCAACTCCTTGATAATAATAATGATGTTTCACTCTCTCTCTGCAGCCGTTGCGCAGCAGGTCTCAACGTCCGTGGGGTAAAGGAAATAGAATGAAAGAGATGGGAAAAAATCCACGCATCCACACGAAGTGAACCATGAGGAGTGGGCGAAGCGCTGGGGATCGTTCGGTGTTACCGAAAATCACCTGTGACATATTGCCCACTCATGCATGCGAATGAGTGACAACGCCATGTTTACACACGCGTTGTAATTTATGCTCCTGGTCTTTATGAGGTTCCTGCGCTCCCACGCCATAGATCGTGCCGAGTTCCGGATTACTTTTAGTTTACGCGCACGCTGCGAAACCTTATGGTTCAACTACGGACAAGAGAAATCGCCCACCGGCACTACTTTGCAGGTCAAGATCCGGTGCATATATGTATATGGAGAGGTCGGTGAACGGTTGTGCAGCGCAACCAGTAGGTTTTTTTCAATCAAGAAACTCGCTAGCAGACGCTGCTTGTGTCAGCGTTGTCTCTCGCGGGCGAGGGCGCGTTCTCATTCCTTGCGATCTGGTAAAGCGTTCATCACAGAACAAGCGTTTCCATAGTCAACGCATGCCACTCGCCCTCTCTCACGAGACGCTGTGCCCCATAACGGTCGCAACTGTAATTAGATGGCTACGCCGGGTGACCGCCGCAAGCTCGGCTCAGAGGTGCTTCGCCCCTAAAGGGAACGAGATAATTGAAGTCTCCGGAAATTTTGACCGCCTGGGGTTCTTTAACGTGCACCGACAACGCACAGTCCACCGGCACAGAACACGTGCTGTGTTATTTACTTTAGCTTTTTCGTATGCGTTAATTCACGAAATCGGTACTGAAAGGTTCGCGGGCTTACTTTGGATCCATGTTGTTCAGGGTGGTATGAACAAACTTCCTCGCGTCCCCTTCTGCGAAAAGAAGAGAGACCATAGAGAATGGAAAGTTATGGTTTAATGAAAGAAAAGGAGCAGAGGTCGGTCTAGACAGTGAATCTCTAGCCTGCTACTGCTCGAAGGAGTAAGCGAAAATGGTGGAAAATAATGGAGGGATATATCATGACAGGCGACGATGGTACATACGAGTCACCGCACACATCCTCTACGGGGATGTGCACTATAAGCAGCAGTCTTCACAGCAAAGCACATGCTCCAGAAACCAGCCAAAACCTGTCGCACGTAAACGGAACCAGATAATTGTTTACACGGCCATAGGGTTTCAATGTATCATGATAGTCTTTTGTCTAAAAACCCCTCAGGCAACTCAAGGCCGACATTTTGATGAACGTACCGCTGCATTTACGCCCCACCTCCCCCCTCCATCCCTCGACGTCGCTTTCTACTTACGTCACGTGGCGTCACATCATTCTTGCACTACGCGACTTCCGGTAGGTTATACGACTTCTGGATGCAGATGGGTATTTTTAAACGCACCTTCGGTCGCCAGTTCTGGTCTCTGAGATGGCTTCTAATTTAAGCTTGCGGTCCCTTAAGCTTACCTCTGGCTCTCACTTCCGGTGTGTGCAACATTCTTCTGGTCTATTACTTCCGGCTAAAGGTGTTTGTTCTTAAGGTCACCTTCGTTTTACACAGTTTTGTTGTTTAGGTTCACTTCTGATTTCAACTTTCAGTCTCTTAAGCTAACTGGTGGTTTTGAACTTCCGGCGTGTACTTCGTAGTTCCTCTCTACGCTTCACTTCGTGTTAGCGCCCAGCAGGGGTAGACGGTATTAGATACAAGTAGAGTTATGCACGAAAGTGGCGTTGACGCCGGCGGTTTCCATGCGATGCCGCTTATAAGGAAGAGTGCTCAGGGAGGCATGTTCCCCTGGATGCATGAGCGGAGATTAACCTTGGAAATATTTATACCCAAACAACCCTTGCTTACACTAACGCGAAGAGCTATTGCACAGTCTGTCACTGCTGCAGAGCCACACAAGTAGAGATAATAATACAAGTATAAGTGATGCGGTTGAGCTGCCACGACGATGTATTGAGTTATGCCAGCTTTTCTGAGCTTGACAGCGACGATTTAAACGCTGAAGTGCTGCCGTTTTGCTTCTGATGTCCCACAGGCTCGGGTAGGCAGCATTGAAGGTGATGACGTCAGAAACACAGGGTGGCCCGCAGAGGAATCCGCTAAAAAATTTTAAAATTCATTTCCAGGAAAACTAGATGACTTGCAACCGCCTGGTTTGGCATATATTATTACAGCGCCAAGGAGAATACATACTGAAAATTTCATTAAGATCAGTAGACACTGAAATATCGCCGGAGTTGCCCTTTAAGCTAACTGGTGGTTTTGAACTTCGTACTTCCTGTCTACGCTTCAGTTCCTGTTAGTGCCCAGCTGGGGAAAACGGTACTAGATACAAATAGAGTTATGCACGAAAATGGCGTTGACGCCAGCGGTTTCCATGCGATGCCGCTGATAAGGAAGAGTGCTCAGGGAGGCATGTTCCCGTGGATGCACGAGCGGAGATTAACAAAACCAGCAATGATAACGAGGCAAGCCCAGTAGCGGGGCGAATCTGGGACAATTTTGACCCCCTGGGGGTTATGAACGTGCACCTAAATCCAAGAACGCTGGTGTATTCGGCATTTCCCACCTATCGAAATGACTCCACCGTGGCCCGGACTCGATCGCGCGACATCGAAGTTAACAAGCCAACACAATAGCTGCTAAGATACCATGGCGGCTCAGACCAATAACGACTCGCTAGTGCACAATAGCTTGTCTTCGAGTCACACCCCGATCTTACTTGGTGGGAAATCTGGAACTAATGGTATATAATAGAAGAAATAAGACAACACTTAAGAGTATAATATATTGTTTCTTAAGCCACTTTCGGGGGATCGCGACCACCGCCACCATAAGAAAAGTTTTTTTGTTGTTGTTGAGGCCAGTTCATTAAGTCGGCTTCGCCATATGAAAGTAGTGTGCCGCGGCAAAACCAACGTTGCCGCAGTACAACTTCGCCGCATGACACTAATGTACCGCGGCAAAACCAGATTTGCCGCAATGCACTAGTCCCATGCGGTGAAGAGTACTATGAGCGAGAAAGGCCCACAAGCTGATTTGATTGATTGATTTTTGGGGCTTTACGTCCCAAAACCAGACGTGATTATGACAGCCATCGTAGTGGAGGGTTCCGGAAATCGATCACCTGGGGTTCTTTAACGTGCACGGACAATGCACAGCACAGAGGCCTTAACATTCTGCCTCCATTTAAACGGAGCCACCGCGGCCGGGATTCGAGCCGGCGACCCTCGGATCTGCAGCCCAGTACCATAGACACTAGAGCACTGTGGCGGGGCGAGAGCCCACAAGCTGTCATGGGCCACAGTGCTCCTTAACAGCAAGGTTGGGCACTGTCGAGAAAAAGTACAGTCCAATGTGAAACTTTTCTCGCGCATCGATTTTCCTGCGCATTGTTTCTCAATCCGCACAGCATTGTCTCGGCTGGTTACAGTTGTTGCTTGCTATTCCCCGCCTATCCTATAGCTCCTATACCCTGCCTCCACTCCTACCCCATTCCATAACTGAAAACCGGTCCCCCACCACTTCAGCCGGTCCACAGCTGGTTCCTGACACATCCATGTCGCCCCGCCATGGAGGTCTACTAACTATGGTACTCGGCTGCCGATCTGAGGGTCGCGGGATCGAATCCCGGCCGCGGCGGCTGCGTTTCGATGGAGGCGAAATGTTGAGGCCCGTGTGCTGTGCGATGTCACTGCACGTTAAAGAACCCCAGGTGGTCAAAATTTCCGGAGACCTCGACTACAGCGTCTCTCATAATCACAGCTGGTTTTGGGACGTTAAACCCCAGAAATCAATAATTACATCCTTATCTGAGAACCACAGGCACAGAACGTCACTTCTACGAAGCATCTTCCTGGTTAAGTCACTTTATCTCACCTATGTCACCGAACACGTGTATGGGCAGGATGAGGCCGACGCAGAAGAGGCACACGATGAGAACGAGAACAATGATGTGCCGCTGGAAGGTCAGGTACTGCACGGCGTCAGGTCCGTTCTTCTTTAGGATGTGCCGGTCCCTGCGTTTACGCAAATTGAAAGAGGAGCTTTTCCATAAGTATGGCGAAGGACCTCGTGGCGTGGCGGGTGTAACGAACTGGCTGTGCTCATGCACACGCATTCACATTGCAAACACACAGAATTTATAAAACCGCGCTATTCAAAAATATAAGAACAGGTTTGTTGAAATGGGTTGACATACTTACTACAAGTAGCCGGCTTATGAGATGCGGAGCAGCTTATGGTCATTCTTTTCCTTTTCTTTCCCTTTTCTCGCAGCGCCACCGCACGGGACTTGCCAGAAACAAATCAAAACATGGCCCCCGAGATGTTCGAGCTGTTCTCACTTGTTATCGGTTGCCTGCAGCTCGAACATCTCGGGGGCCATGTTTCGATTTGTTTCTCGCAAGTCCCGTTAGAATACGACGGTTAGAATACTGGTGGCAGAAAACTAGAGAGAACGGACAAAAATAATTATAGGGAAAAATATGGAATTTCTGCCATAAGGGGCAGGGAGCTGGGCTATGAAATTCCATTTTCGATATGGCATGATCGATTTGATTGAAGTAAATTTAAAAGGCATGAGGAAAATTCAAAGAGAGGAAAAAAAAAGTTATTAAATCTTCTTACGAGCCTGGTGGCGCACATGTCACCGCCCCGTTACAAAGGGGAAGCTCATAGCATCCATCCATCCAGGTCTCACACTGGGCGCCCATGGGAAGACCACAAATGAGGCTGTTAAGGGGGATATGGGATGGTCTGACTTTGAAGGAAGGGAAGCTCAGAGTAAAATTAGGTACGAACAGAGATTAAGGAATATGAAAGAAAGTAGATGGGCAGCGAAAGTATTCAGGTATTAGTATAGGAAGAACGTTGATTCACAATGGAGGAAGAAAACTAGGAGGCTTACCAGTAAGTATACATCCAGTAACGAAACGGATGGGACGAAAAAGAGCGTTAAGAGCATGGTCAGAGCGGCGGAGAACTCGGATTGGATAGCAAGAATGGAGAAGAAACCGGCATTGAACAACTACCGAAAAGGGAAAGACGAAATCAAGAGAGAAAAATTTTACGATAATTCAAAGGGAAGCGCTTTACTGTTTGAGGCAAGGTCCGGTTGCCTGAGAACCCGAAGTTACAGAGCGAAATTCAATAAAGAAGGGGACACATGCACGTGCTGTGGAAAAGCTAGGGAAACGACAGATCACATTTTGATTGAATGTACAGATGTCCACCCAGGTGTAGCTGTGGACACTACCCTACAGGAGGCCATGGGTTTCAGGAGTAACAGGGGAAAGCTGAACATGCCGGCGATAGAGATAAGTAAAAGGCGCTTGGAGCATTGGTGGCGCAAAAGTATGGAGCAAACAAAAGCGCAAGGTAGTTCGGATAAGATTGTTACATCACAGCGGAACGATAATAGATAAATAGACGAGGAGAAAAATTAGTTGTGAAAATATGTGTGATTCGGGAAAAGAATTTTTGTAGAGGAAACAAAAATAAAGCTAGAGCTTGGTGGCCCGGCTACCGCCCCGTTATAAAGCGGACGCTCCTAATATCCATCCATCCATCCATCCATCCATCCATCCATCCATCCATCCAGAAAAGACAAGGGAAACACTACAGGAAAGGAAAAGGCGAAATCAAGAGAGAAAAACTTTACGGTAATTCAAAGGGAAGCGCTTCACTGTTTGAAGCAAGGTCGGGTTGCCTGAGATCCCGAAGTTACAGAGCGAAATTCAATAAAGATGGGGAGACGCGTACGTGCTATGGAAAAGCTAGGGAAACGACAGATCATATTTTAGTTGAATGTACAGATGTCCATACAGGTGTAGGTGTGGACAATACCCTGCAGAAGGCCATGGGTCTCAGGGATAGCACGGGAAAGCTGAACATGTCGGCTATAGAGAAAAGTAAAAGGCGCTTAGAGTATTGGTGGCGCAAAGGTGTGCAGCAAAGAGAAACGCAAGGTAGTTCGGGTAAGATTGTTACTACACAGCGGAACGATAATAGATAAAATAGGTAGGCGAGGAGAAAAACTAGTTATGAAAATATGTGTGATTCGCGGAAAGAAAGGTTTGTAGAGGAAAAAAAATACCCGCACCTCCCCGAGGGGGATTGTGAGGATGCAGAGCATCTTGTTCTTATACCGGCGTTAATTACGTTGGCGTTACGGTGTTAAATTGTTTGGGTGTTAAATTGCGTGTTAAATTGCGGTTGTCACCATCACACACATCGCGCGACGGCGACCGACCGACCACGGAGACGCACAGCGGACGAAGACGAAACGGTTAACGAACGTCTTTATTGAGCCAGCAGCGTCAGTCTTCTTAGAGTCGCGCACCACTCGCTTTGGGTACTTTGAGTACGATGGCCTTGTGGTCGGTGAAATGAAGCGTGAGTGGATCCGGTAGCAGCGGCTGTAGCTTGAAATTGCTGAAGCTGTCCGCGTCGGAACTGCATTGGGATCGACTGCTCGAAACGCTCGAACGCCTGCGCGTGGGTCCGGAAGGTCGCGCTCGCGCGATCGAAGAGCTGAGCGCGCTGGAACGGGTGGAGCTCGTCAACAACGACCCGGTTGCGTGCGCAATCTA
Source organism: Hyalomma asiaticum (assembly GCA_013339685.2). Taxonomy (NCBI): domain Eukaryota; kingdom Metazoa; phylum Arthropoda; class Arachnida; order Ixodida; family Ixodidae; genus Hyalomma; species Hyalomma asiaticum. The sequence continues at coordinate 39,798,656 of CM023488.1, read as the reverse complement.
CACTCACCGGATCTTCGACGTGATCATGAACATCCTGGGATTCGTTGGCGTCCATTCAGCGCATCGGACGGCGCTGCGCAATCAACCGAACTGAGCCAGCGGGCGCATGCACGGGGTATATAAAGCAACTGCCGTGGAGAATGCGAGAAAGGCGCGCATGCGCGCTTTATCGTACAGCTGTCGAATGAGACACGGAGGGGAAGCGCGCCAGCGCGCAGGACGGCGTGGAGAGGAGGAGGAGATAGGAGGGTACGAGCGCGCGTTATCGCACAGGCAGCGTGAAGAGAATGAGGAGCGGTGCGGACGGACGGCGACGAGTGACAGGCCCCCGCTATTAGATGCTCTGCATCTAAAAAAGAAAAAAGCTAGAGCTTGGTGGCCCGCGGGCTACCGTGCCGTTATAAAGGGGACGCTCCTAATGTCCATCCATCAGCTCAAAATTTTCATTTGGGCATTATTTATTCAAATTACGCTTTCATTTTTTGTGTCGACGTGTAGCAAATGAAGTAAATAAAAAATGAAAGCTGTATCCTCCGCTGAGCCTCGAACCGAGGTTTATTCAGTGGGAAACATGCATCCTACCACTGCGCTACCGTATTCAGGAGGCTAACGATCGCAGCGCCACGAGCGGATTGAATCTCTTTTTGGTTCAGTTTCGACCCATTCATAATGTGGCCGTTCCGAGCACTCCAGTTCTAGGTCACTCAACCTTGGGTATTTGACCGTTATACTCAACACTTTCGCACATACTGCGCTTCCACCTATCTTTATCCTGGTCACTAATGAACGGTGCAGCCGACCAACTGCACGCCCATACACGCGGGTGAAAGCTTTTCAAACGATTCGTCTGCGACTTCGCCGTCCAACGATCGCTTAAGCCTCGTATCTGCTTTATGAAAGGCATGCGGTTGCTCAAGCTGTGGCACGGCAACCTCTCTTGTGTAGACGCTACGCGCAAGGTACCACCACGGCACAAAATAATTTTTAGCAGCGGAGGACTGATTTATTTGTGGGGCTTCACGTCCTGAATCCACGAAAGAAAACGAAGTGTAGTCTAAGGAGGAGAAAAAAATAAATATACTGAACGAAATCTTTGTACTATTACAGATTGCGTATTCTTCTCACGCGTCTTCCCGCGCGTCTCTAGCATCTGAGCAGACGGATAGCCAATGGATTTGGATGACTGCGGCTCGTACGGCTCTTTCTTTTTTGGCTTTGTAGTCTCGCACCAGGTGACGCAACACGCCTTGGGTCAACACGAACGCAAGAGCCCAAGATTGGCTTGGGTTCTGCGCATGCGCCCTGGCGGGTCGCAAGCTTCTTGGGTCCCCAAGCTCCTTGGGGCCCCAATTCTCAAACTCCCTAGGTTACAGACGGATCATTGACGTTCTGACCGAGGACCAGACGAGTCTGCTTGGTGAAAAAGGCAGCCGCTTAACTTTGTTCTCCTCTTCTTCGTCGTTCCCTTCTTCCCTCTTAGTTCCCGGGCTATTTTTGGTGGTACCGCTGGTTCCCCGCAAGAGCTTGTGACATTTCCCCGCTGGCAGAAGAAGCCCGCCGGGCGAGTCAGTCATCTCGTGGACTGTAACGCTTCAGACGGGCGACATGGGTCACTTCGGTTTTCGCCGAGCGTCCTCCACTGTTCGCTAGACGCGCGATGCGATAGTTTACCTCGCTGAGGCGTTCCAAAATAACGTAGGGGCCGACATAGTGTGCGAGAAACTTTTGGCACAGACCACGCTTCCGCAACGGTGTCCATAACCACACGAGGTCACCAGGATAAAAGCAAATGTCACGGTGACGTTCGTCGTAGCGTATTTTCGACCGATCTTGCGATGCGATTGTGCGTAGCCTGGAGAGGCGTCGCGCTTCTGCTCTGCTTATGAGAGACGCCGTAATAGAGGACTACAGGAATGCCGACCAGCTGGGGTTCTTTAACGCGCACTGACATCGCACAGTACACAAGCCTCAATGCTTTCTCGTCCATCGAAATGCCGTCGGCACCAGCAGTGGAGGAAGGCCGTACGGTAAACACGCCACCAGTACCGTTCCCCCGTCATCGGCACGTGTTATTTTATTCTGAATAACCTTTATCAGGCAGCTTAAATGTGTCATCACGTTAGAGTACGCATAGCGCTACCACCACCGTGGTTGCCGAATGAAACAGGCTAGTGATGATCATGGCGGCATGACATTACCGCACCGGCAAAAGCACCGCAGCTAAATCACCCAATATCCCCGATGGTTTTGTTACTGTCAAGTCAAACGCTTTCTTCGAGCTTATGAGAGCAAAATTTCATCAGACACCCGTTTGTGTCACTGGCTTTCGTTAGGAAACCTAAGCGTTCAGACATCACTTTTTTCTAAGACACTGATATAATCTATAGCTAAAGCCCCATTTTTTGCTACAAAACGAAGAGCTTTTACTTTCTGATTCGCTTAATAATCAGTATAGCAGAAAGAACTTACTTGTGCTTCAACGAAATCCGGGTGGTACGACCTCGTGCACATGTGAAGCACCGGGGAGCCGCGCCTTTGTTGATGGAGCTTTCATTTATTTTTGGGCACAATCATAGTAAAGTACCTTTACAAAAAATGCCATATATGACGATACCAGCAATTGGGAACATCTCGCTATACATGGCACGAGCCGGTATGCGGCCTTATTTGCCCAAATCGTTTCGGAAACATATGTGGCAACACCAATACAGGGAATGCCATGTGAGACTCCGATATGTATTTGGGGAAATAAGGCCACGTACGGACACGTGCCATATATAGCCAGATATGCACACATATATGTGCACATGGCATTACCTGTATTGGTGTTTTATTGCCACATATGTGTCTAAAAGGATTTGGGCAAATAAGGCCACATACGGGCACGTGCCATGTATAGCCAGATGTGCCCAATTCCTGGTATCGTCATGTATGGCATTTTTGTAAGGGTAGTTTACTAGAGGTGCAAAGATCTACGATTGTTGGTTGACGAATTCACCGCGCATAAAGCGGCGAATTCATCAAGAGCCGACAGCGATCAACATGCATCACGCCGAACAAGTCATGAAGAAACGGATGTCGAGAACTGTGGCTCCCGGGCGACAGTGCAATGCTTGCTGTCATGCGCATTTGGGTACATACACACGTTAGAGCACGCACATTTGTTCACACACGTGACATTCACGCACAAGCCGATTACGCACTTGTAAAAGCAAGCGGGCGGTGAGGTACTCACTTGATCAAGAAAATCGACCACACCCAGCTGAGTAAGCCCTGAAATGCAAGAGATTACGTTTGTCGAGGCTTTTAGAACATGAAGGTGGACGCATGAGTGCGTGACCAATGCTGTGAAGCGAGTGATTATAGTGCCAGAAAGTTGCATCTTGAAGAAAAAAAAGCTATATCCAGTTCCAAGCGCGTGAAGTTTGAGTATACAGTGGAGCCAAGGCAAAAGCGTCAAGTTGATTATCATGTAGCTCTATCATTATCACTATCCCTATCATAAAGTGGTCTGAGGATAAGATTGCGGGTAATCGGTCGAGAGAGAGCCCGGGTACGCTTTTCCCTTCTGCTCAAACCGAGATCTCCTTTTTTCATTTCTTTACTTCTTTCTTTCTTTACTGATCCCTTTGTTTGCCTCTTTCTGCGAGGCCTTCACAGAATCACTACTGCAGTAGTGGCAAGAGTGTGTGTAGTGGGTTAAGGGCAAAAGCAGGTCCGCTTTTTCCTTCTGCGTGACAGCGGGCGTCGGAGACGACGGACATGGCAGGCTCCGTACCAGCTCCGCTGTTAATGAGACCGCCATGTCCGCTTTAGCCGAAAGGCCCACAGACATTAGCCGCTCGTTCAGCCTGGTCTACTGCGGGTTGGCCAGGTCAGAGCTTGACAGTCCCACCTCCAACGTGTGTTGCGCAGCCGAATGTGTGTCCTTCAAATGTGGGGGCTACATTAAAAAGCCCCAGGTAATATGAAAAAGAAAACCCGGGCAGCGCAGCTTTTCTTCTAGGCTCGCACAGCTGAGCTGGCAGCGACTCAACTGCCACCGCACACGCCTGGAGCACTCAGTGCTACATGAGCACAATACAAGATATCAGAAAGCAACCGTCGCTAACACCAGTGTGTGCGTTAAAGAGAGAGGACAGCTACACAATTCCCTTATTGTGAAATATGAGAAAGTAATTGATTTGTGGGGTTTAACGTCCCAAGAACAGATGTGATTAGGACGGCCACCGTACTGGATGGCTCCGGAAATTGATCGCCTTTAACGTGCACTGACATCGCACAGCACACGAGCCTCAACATTCCGCCTCCATCGAAATGCAGCCGTCGCGGCCGGGATTCGATCCCGCGACCTTCGGATCAGCAACCGAGTGCCATAACCACTAGACCACCCTGGCGGGGCAATATGAGAAAGTAGCACGGGCAACCCAGCGATTCTTGTTGGGAGCAGGAGAAGTGCCGTGGGAGGAGAAATCGCGCGCTCGGCGAGGCGGTGGCGCCCCCTTTAGCGGGCCGCGGGCATCGGCGAGAAGCGTGAGCACGCGACAGGAAGAGGAGACAGTCATCGACAAGACGAGCCTCTAAAGCACTGCGCGCTTAATAATCCTGTTTAGCGTTACCTGCTAGCGCGCAGAATATTCTTGTGCAATAAAGGCGTTCGACAGCGCAAGTGATATCGCCTTTGCACTCGAGAGAGAGTTCACTGGAAACGTTTACAGTGCCCTGTGGAAGGACAGAAGCAGCGCACATAGTGCATTCCGCCATAAGCGGTTTCGTGAAGCGCGCGTCAAAACCCTTCCCGAGAAGAAAGTGCTCGACGCTGTAGATGAGTGGACACTTACCGTTTCGTTTCGGATGACCGTCTCTAGGGACTCGAGGCTCTCATCATCCTGCTGGTCGCTTCTGTTTCCGTATATAAGCTGAGACCACCTTAACGAGAAGAAGAAAAATATGAGAAAAGGAAAGCAGGGGTTACTGCGCAGTACGTTTCATTCAGCTTGCATAGAGCGCATGACACTTTACAGAACACCGGGTTATGAAAGCCACGAGCGACGCGGGTAGATAGGTAACTGTGAGATGACCTGGGAGCCACCAAGCTCGCTTTTCAATTCGTCTTTTGTTTCAACGGGGAAGCGCTAAGGCCACACTACAAAACATTTCAAAGAAATCCTCGAATAGCATCACCAAATGAGTTGGTCGTCCCATGAATCCTCTGCCACAAATGTTTATGCGGCAGGCGATCCATGAGGCATTTAAGTAATCCTCTAAATACTAGTGAAGTTAAAACGTCAGTAGTAGCAGTGCGCAATTTTATTTCAGAAAAAAAAAATGGCGGCGTCTTAGCTCAGCGAAGGCTGGTTGTGCAAGCAAAGGTTGTGCTGTGTTGCTCAGCCCGGTTGGGCTCATATAGATAAGACGTTTCGCATTGTCTGCATGGTTTATTCACAGTTCGGTTTTACGGCAGGAAATGCTGTTCTATGGTCGGCGTAGCCTGCCGTTTTCGCCGCTGCAAAGGCGCACGCAGCTTTAGCACAGATAGACCGGCGTCCTCACTCACTACTTGCGCACGACCACGCCACAACGGCCGAACAGTCTAAATGAAGCGCTAACCGACTAACCGATGTGGCAGAGAGCTTGGAGAGAGCGGCGAGTCAAGTGGATACGGCTAGCGAGGAACCGGTAGACAGCATCGGCAGCCGTCAGGGCAACAACGGCGACGGAGCACGGCCAGCGAAGGGCGCGAGCACACACACACACACGGCAGCAGGGAGCGTCTAGTCACGCCGTGTCTGCTGGTCGCTTCAAGGTCAAGCGGAGATACACGGCGAAACTCGCTCAACTAGGCCAGTATTAAAGCTTTCGCTTTAAAACCGCCAGTTTTCTACGAGGAGGTGGCGTGCAGGCCACGCTTCGCCGCCACTTTCTCAGTGTGTTTAATTGGCGGCTACAAGTTTGAGGGGAGTTCCACCATTTATCTTTCGACGTGTGGCTTGGTGAATTCATATCTCTTGCCGGTGTTTAAGAAGTAGTTTCCTGCATCTATCTATCTATCTATCTATCTATCTATCTATCTATCTATCTATCTATCTATCTATCTATCTATCTATCTATCTATCTATCTATCTATCTATCTAGTCGGAATAAGGCGCTTCTTACTTCTGGTCATCCTTGTGTAGTAAGGCCAGCCTGCTGTAGTTCTTCGCAGTTCGGTTCAGTACGCTGTACAGGGTGATGAGGCCCTGAGAAAAGAACAAAATAAATAAATTGAAGCAGTTATCTTGAAAGCATATTGCGCTGAAGCTTTAAGAAAGTTGACAGTGGCACTAGAACACGTGATGACGTGGGCAAACATAAATGGTCCCCGAAACGGTTTTTCGATAGCGTGTCACATCGCGCGTTGTCTCAGGTAGCAAAGATTCATGTCACGCTCCTGTTGCTATATTTTTTCCGTGTTTCATCGTTGCGCCGTAAAATGTTTAGCACGCTCAGCATGACTTGTACGCCCTTACGTAGCTTCAGCAGGAAAGCGATGTACTTACATTCATTTCTATCCTTGAATTTCCTATCTCCTACCCATTTGGACGCCGAGTCGTGCTCCTCACAAGGGATGTAGAAGTGTCTTAGCGGAGTAACGATTGAGCATTTTCGCCGGCATCGAAAATGCGACCAGCGGTGCTATCCTTGACCCTGTGAAATTCTGCCATCTTGTCAAATTCTGTAATGGCGGCATTTTGAGCCAGTCATGGTGCCTGCAGCAGCCCCCTCGGCCTATGAGAGCTGACGAGATGGAGGAATTTGACAGTGTCCAGGATGGCACCCCTGGTTTCAATCCGCCTTTTTTGTATTCGAACTGAGGGCCCATAACCAATGTCCCACCACGGCATTCGCAATGGACTGCTGTTTCTCTTTCAGAAGAGCCTGTGAAAGATATAGTGCGTACAGAGAAGTACTGCATTAAGCTATACTTGGTTCTTAGTACTACTTCGAACTGATAATCGCGCCTCGCGCGGGATAACAGTAAGTGCAGCGAGCATTTGCTATCATCCCATCTTGTTTTACCACCGTTAACTACCGGTATCGCTAAAGCTTGGTGGAGCCTTAGCACCACGTCGAGAGACCAATTTCATTTTAAAGTGTACAGGCACCAACTAAATGTTTACTGACGTTTCGGCTACTGCTACCCAATCGCGAAACTTGCGGTACTGACGAAAGCGTTCCAACGAATCTGGTTTACACAAGCGGCACCTCGCCTGCTAAGCGATGGCCGGGATATAGAGGGAAACGCTTTGCACACGCGGAGCATCTCCCTTTAGCCCGGACCAACGTTGGCCCGACAGTGGCTTACACAACGTGTGGAATCGCTGAATCGCCGCAAGGAACGCGTCTTTGCGGACTGGGCGCTCGTTAGAAGGTGCTGTGAACGACAGCAGAGGAAAACAGACAACCTGTCACGCTGCAAACGGTACTCTTTCCGCCTTTCATTCTGTCTACATCGACGCAATCTTGTCGCCCTGCGCATGCAAGTGTCGGTGGTTCTGGAAGCTGAACATCTATCCCGGCCGCGGCGGTCGCATTTTCGATGGAAGCGAAAATGCCAGAGGCCCGTGTACTGTGCGTTGTCAGTGCACGTTAAAGAACCCCAGGTGGTCAAAATTTCCGGAGCCCTCCACTACGGCCTTTCTCTCCTCTCTATCTCTTTCACTCTTTTCCCCTTCCCCCACGGACGCTTAGCCGTGCTCCCTACATGGGTTGCAGAAATTAGCGTTTTTTCCTTAACCGAACGACAATCATCATATCTGGAAGCTGAACTCTACGCTTACAGAGCACTCACATACACGGCCACAGACGCAGCTTCGTAACGCGCTCGGACGGCAGCGTGACGAATACAGTGACGTCAGCGTAGTATATTCATTATCATGGTTAACGTGTATCAATGCGATAAGGAGGCGTGCCAGAACTTTATTGGCCTCTGCGCACGAATAAGCGACAGAACCAGCTTGCAAAGTACAAATAACCTTCGCGTCACGTCACAGACTAAGCCACCTAAAGTGCTCACGCTGCATCTTGGCGGCTTCAGGTGACATCATCGCAAGGCCTTCTATCGAACATCATCAGCGCGCCAACCGACAAACGGCAGCAAGACACTACTGCCGAGGCAGGTTAGCAGTCGACGAGCCCACGCAGTGACTGCTGACACTTAACCAGATAGTTTGACTGAGCCATTTCTTTTCGGCGCCGGAACATGTCGGACAAAGACCTCGAATCGCTGTGCTGCGTACTTAACCTAATGCCGGCGCGAGTCGTCGCCTCCCTGAACGAAACGGAAATCTGGTGGCTGCCGGATCTGACGGGCGCCAAGAAGAGGCAGGCTATCGTCTCGATCAGGCTCGCGCTGAGAGCTTTCGAATCGCTGGACAACCGCGTATTCTGCATCGCCTGGCTTTACTGCTGCCTCGCTCAGCGGGGTCGGCTCCGCCCGTGGCTGCCATACATAGCCGATGCCACGGGCACAGCGTGGAAAGGCAAGTTCGTTCTTCACGAGCGCCTGGCGGAGGCCCTGCAATCTGCAGGGAGCCACACCACGTGCGTGAAGGTAGAGATACTCAATAGGATCTATTCCTGCGTCATGGCCAAGAGTCTGGAAGGTGATCGAGATGAGTACGACGTCATCTGCTTGTGCGTTATGCCGCCTCTTCCGCAAATTTTCGTCCACGCTACCCGCAACGCGTCGGCTGTTGTCGCCATTCTTCAGAAGCTGTTACGAGGCGATCCGCGCCAGATGGCCAAAGACGTTATAGGCGAAATGCGTTTCGCGTTTGCCATTGACGCCCAGGGCGAAAGAGAGACGAATATGCGGAATGCCAGCAGCGCTTCGGACGAGCTATGCGTTCTCTCGAAGACCGCGGACCCGGGAGACCGGGCAGTCGAACCTGGCGAGCATTCCAGTAAGTGTAACTTTTCTCGTTACATTGCAGTGACTCAGAGTGAAGTCCGTTTATTGTAGCTGACTAAAAAATTTGAAAGCAATCTTCAGTAAAGGGAAGCATCGCAAGACCATCGGGCAGGATATGACCATTGGTCAACGTGCCGTCTAGCAACGTAAGGCAGCCATGTTATGTACTGGCTATGTCATACACTGGGCGTTTGCGAATAGTGAGCTTTTTTTTAGACCGATTCTAATACAAATTTAATAGTGGCAGATGCGAATCGAACACTTTCACATGTGCTATTATGCATTTACATATATGTTATTGTCAACTTACCAATGTTTAAGTGACATGCAGTTTTGGAATCAATGTGTCACATGCAAGGCTGAACTTTGCAAGCGATACTTGATGCACAGTTGAAATAAAAAATAAGCTTCATAAACTTTACTTGTTATACCCGGTGTTTCAGCAAACATTTTCGAAAATTCCTGAAGACAGGTTTATCAAAAAGGAAAGTAATTTTCTTAAAGACCAAGCTGTCAGGTTCGGTGGACGCCGGTAGTACAATTGAATTCAATGCCTTTATTTTCTTGAGTAGTCAAGAGGCCAACGGGGACTAAAGGCTTGCGAGCCTGAAAAAGGTCCCCACCGACGCATACACTTCAGACAAGGTTTACCAGTCTTAGGCTGCTAAGTTGTCTGAACGCTTCTGAAGAAATATCGCTTCCCCCGGATAGCCAATTTTTAGGAATTTTTGAAAGGCTTCGCTGAAATACTCTGTATAATCTAAAGGAACTGCATACGTCACACTTTTCTTGCTTGGGCTAGCTATGCACATGAACGTGAACATTTTTTATCAGTGATCGTAGCTAGGTGCAACTACCACTGACTTATAGCAAGGACAAGCTACAAGAACGTAGATGATGTGCCGACTTATGCTACCAAATTAATTTTTTTCAGAAACACATAACAAGCACGGTGTGTGTTCTATGTAGCGGCCAGTGCAGTATTGAAGAATGTGAAGGATTAAATTCCAGGTACAAATAAAGTGGAATAAAAGTAACCAAGGTACTACTAGGCGTTGGCATATCCCCTATTAGAGAAGCTCTGCAACACTTTGTGGAAGTAGGCTTCATGAAAACCGCGCCAATCAGCCGTTGGGACTCCTGTGAACACGTGAGCCAAATATCAGTGCGCCACATGCAACAGAGAATTCGCAGTGTGGTTTCAAATATAGCTGGAAATCGCTTGCTCTCCTTTCAACAAGTGACGTCAGAAGACAATCTACTACGTTGCTTAACTTTTGTTCCTCTAAAGGAAAGATGCATAAGTTTTCTTGCTTTATTTGTTGAACTCAAACCGAACAAAATAATCATTCATAAACAGCGGACATTTCTGCTATCACTGAAGCACTCGTGCTATAGTTCTACTGACTCCGTTGCTTGTCACGTGGCATTTTGAAAGAAGACCAGGTGGTTTCCAGGAGTAATCGAAACGAGATTGTGCATTCCTTGATTTGGCACACTTGTTCAGACAAGCCTCCACGACCGATGGGGATCGTTGCAAGACTGTCACAGAAGTGTCGCAGGGCCCCTTTAAGATAATCTGGGGCGAGATCGGAGATCGTTATCAGCGAACGCGTTCAGTTCTCTTCCTCTTTTCACTGCATGTCACCGGCCGCGGTCATACTTATCTCGTAAGCAGCGGGGCGCAGCCACGTTTTTGTATGACCACGTTTTCCCTGCAGCTCACGCGTTTAAGCTCACGAAAAAAAAATTGTTCGTTGTCACAAAAGAGTACTTATTTATTTAAAGAGAAAGAACATTTTATTTTGTCGTATATTATCTAAAAGAAGACAACAAAACATGCTCGTCAATTTTAGGGATGTTCACCTCTTGCCCATTGTCTGCTCGCGCCCTCCCGTTATCGCATATTATACGGGTCTCCGTTTCATAAAACAGCCCCCCTCAAACAAAGCCCGTAAGCCTGTGCCGCACTCAGTCGCGCCAAATCGGCAGCGCGCACAACGAGATCCACGCCCCCACTTCGTGACGTTACGGCGAGCGAACGCGTTCTGTTTCGAACAAAGATCTCCAATCGTGCCCCAGATTCATCCTCCCTCTGCGAGTGCAATGATTGCATGCTTACGCATCGCTCGCCACAGCGCAGCCCAAACTTATCCCGAATTTCCACATTGCTATAAGTGCAGCTAATGCGAAATGTCATAGAGTGGTAAGGACTGTTAACCGCACAAGTTCATCTATATTACAGCAGAAGAAATCATCGTGGATGGTGCATTCGCCGTGCCAGTGACGTCGCCGCCAAATCTGGATGGCTCCTTACCCTCCAGTGGAGGCGTTGCCCCTTTTCTTGATTTAAGGCAGGCTGACTGCAGCTTTCGTTTTTCAGGTAAATACTTCAACGCACTAGCGTTATACAGAGCTCCCGCTGCAGAAAACGCGTTCGCTGTGGGCGATTAACGGGAGGAGGAAACCAATCACAACAATAAAAAAATTATCACAGGTTGCGAAGACAACTTGGGGGCGGAAGACATTATGCACTCTTAGAAGCATTTGCCCTGTCACCTTAACTGCCATCTGACGTCATTTATTCTATCCTTGCTTCACACTTTATTCGCTTTAGTTTGTCGTATGTCCGAGGGTGGCGTGCTTTATTTCCTTGCTTAATTCTTTTAACTATTAATTCATGTTCATTTGTTCCAATTTGCATTCTTAACAATCTCACTTCACGTTCCCTTCGTTACTTTCTTTCCCAATTCTCCTTCACGTTCATTCGCTTTAATTTGCTTTCTCAATTTTCTTCCATTTGCTCCTAATCCACTTTCGTTTGATTTGCGTTTTTACTTGCCTATTTTATTCGACATCATTTTAATGGAATTAGGCATGATTTAATTGACGCTAGGTGCCTTGTATGACCTCATACAATTTTTGGTACCACTTCGCGTTCTGGCCGACTGCGACCACGGACAGTGAACTTCTCGCATTCCGTGAGGCATGTGAAGCCTTAGCCTTAAAACCACGACTTTAAAAATGCTCAAACTGGGGCCATGTTTTCCTAGGGCGGTGGCTGGGCGCAATGTAATGTAGTCGATGCGGAAATAGACAGTTAGGTCCGGTTGGGAATCGGACCCAGGGCTTCCGCGTGCGGGCGGAAGCTCTGGGGATGGGGCCCCCACTAATCAGCTGAAGGTCTGGGTACGTGCTAGTTGGTATTCCAGTTTCATGATAACAGCGCGAACTTTCTAGCACAACAGACAGATACAGAGACGAAGACGAGGTCGTCTGTGTATCTGTCTGTTGTACGAGAAAGTTCGCGCTGTTATCATCAAGAAGGTGGGACGGCAAGTCTGCCCCGTGCGTTTACACTGCAGTGTGTTCTGACCGAAATGACTTCAGTGGCAAGGGAGTTGGGAGCAAGGGGGCGTTGTAGTTAAAACATGGCCACCACCCCCCAATTAAACACATATCAACTTGCCCGCGCCTATGAATGTGAATTTTGGATTTTCGAAACCGCGCAATGCTATACCGTGCTTTCTATTCCTAGGAAAAGCCGAGGAGGAGCTGGACTTAGAGGGTGTGGAGTTCAGGGGACTTTCGCCTGAGAAGACTGCCAGGAAATATTAGGCAATGGCTGAAGCTCTGGTATGTACTGCGACGCTTGAACCTGGGACTGCCTCTTCCTTCGTCCAAGCAACGCAAGCCAGTGCTCCTCCCACAGACTCCTGTTGTACATGTCCGGTGGACGTCTAAGCAGGGACCAAGGAGCAGCCCGTAGCAAGCAGTTCTTATTTCGGCGAAGTGTGCGACTTCCAAGATGTGCCTTTATTCATCGAAATTGTGCTTTTAAGAGATTATACGTTAATAAAGATTCTACTTTTATTTTAATGGAAGAAACTCGTTTCGTCAGTTAGCTGAAACATTCCTTCACAATGTGTTGCTGTCATACTTCCCGGATAGCTTAGCTTCTGATGACTGCACTTTGTTAAGAAGAGAAAGCTTCACCAATAAGCAGCTACATCCCAGTAGTCGAAGTAATAAATGAGAAGCGTAGTTCGTAGTTACTGCACGCCGAATGCACGCCGAGTGTGCATAGGAGTAAGAGCCCCCGTCAGGCAGATTGCCTTTAGCTCTTACTCCTTTTTCTGTGTAAGACAGAAAATAAACTTCAAACTAAACTAAAGAAGCTGTTGCGCGTGATGGCAAAAGGAGTGGGTCCATCCACGTTCTGAGAAAAATGCACAGGTCATTATGGAAGGCACTGCTCCGTGCCATCCACTTCCAGAGGTAAGTATTTTTCTCTGAATGTGCCGTCACTGATCAAATAAAAAATAAGGTGAGGGAGTTCCGCACTAGTGTGCGAAAACTGAGGTAGAAGTGGAGCTGGTGGCGTTGCCCTCTTCCTTTACCTCTTAACCGTCACTTATCACGTCTACCACTTGCTCACTAGAATGTACGAGACTATGCCATGCTATACCGTCTGCCCTCCTCCTCGCAAGCTAAATGCTGTCAAAGGGGAGAACGCTTCACTCACCACCCACATGACCAGGTTGATGACGAGGTTCTCGGGAATGCCCTGGTAGCCCGGAGCGAGTGTCACGGTGAAGTTGCCCTTCTTGAAGAACTTGCACTTGATCGCCTGCCTCTCCTCGAACAGGACAAACTCGTCGCTCTGCCACGGCTTGTGAGTCATGCTCGGCCTCTCGAAAAAAAAGTACTTCGTCACTGGCTATGGTAGATGCCTGTACGACAGAAGCATCGTATTAAAGCTTTAAGAGCACTACCACCATTCGCTTCAATACATCACTGCTCAGGCGATACTGGCGTTTTGCAGAACATATGCAGTCAAGCCCTTGTCCGCTAGTGCTCTGCTTGAGCAGTGCTGCGAACTAGGAAGACCACGACCGCGACATCGAACCGGCTCGACCGTGCTACGGTACTTAGTAGCTGTGCATTCGCAACGCACTCGATAGCGTATTCCTTCAAGTATCGTGTGTCGTCATATGAGCAACTTCCCAATGCAGGCACGTAGGCTTGCTGGGTGTCGCACGCCATTCTACCAATCTTAGGGCCGCATTCTGAGTTGTGTCGCAAAAGTCGACAGCATCGCTTTGGTGACGCAAGTGTCGCTCTTTGGTGTCTCTTGCGGTGTGATTAGTTGGTTGAACAAACCGGAGACCCGCCCTCAGCTTTTCGCTTTTTTCAACTAGCCATTCAGCACCGCAGGAGACGCCAAAACCGACACGTCACCAACGTGATATTTTTTTTCGACTTTTGCGACACACCTCAGAATACGGGGTGCGTCATCGATGAGGAGAAATGTGAATGGTGTTTAGTTTGAAATTTCTGATCCCTGTGCGGTGCATAAAGATGCGACTCTTGGCAAACACGACCCTGAGCGCGCAAGGTTTGCATCGCGCTTGTTGGCTCAAAATGACCAGATCCGGTGAGCGGCCCCGGAAGAACACAGCATTAAAACACAAAATAGACTGAAAGACGATGTCAGCTCACCTGCGGAAGTATCGCTGGCTCAAAAACGGGAGGAGCGCAGTGGCGGACGGCTACCTCGGCGAACGGAATTCCTTCTTCTTTCTCATCAGAACGTGGCTCGTGCCTATAAGCTAAATATTGACGATTGGGATAAGTCAGTGCAACACCGAGAAAGAAGAAGAAACGTGTCGGTGTAGTATCATACTGGCGAAAAACGGTGGCTGCCACATGAAGAAATTTAGTGTAACTATAATGGACGTTCTTCAGGGGAGTAGCTGACCCTGGCAGACATTAGCTGAATGCGATCATGTGTGGCACGTACCCGCATGCACGTACAAGGTGAGTATGAGTCACACGCGCATATGCAACTCATTTCTTGGCGAACTTTAGTCACTATCTATCTATCTATCTATCTATCTATCTATCTATCTATCTATCTATCTATCTATCTATCTATCTATCTATCTATCTATCTATCTATCTGTCTGTCTGTCTGTCTGTCTGTCTGTCTGTCTGTCTGTCTGTCTGCTGGTCGTCTCGTTCAACACATATGACAGGGTAGTACTTCACGACACCCAAGAGTTTTTTTACAGCCTATGTCAGTCAGGGGCTAACTAATATAGATATTGGACATATCATTTGAATATGTTTAAAAACATGCGCATTGGTTGTCGTAGTTTGCGGTAAAAGTAGAGGAATAACGAACACGCAGACACGCGGTAATGCGTGGTAATCTCCGAAAGCAACCTTCGAAGCTGTAGGTAAACAACGAACCTTGGCCCTGGAGGTGCAAGCAAGCATGCTACCACTAGGCTACGGCGGCACCTCCCACACGGTACATATCTTAAATAAAACTAATGCACCAGCAGTTGTCATGGTGGTGGTTGTGTAGCGTCAATTACGCTCCTAATGCGTGTTAAGCGCTATGTTAGCATCGTATAATAATCCCCGGTGTGCTTTCATGCAACTTTGCTCGATTGGTAAGAACAGTTCAACGAACGACGCTTACGACAGCGCATAAATGCACCCTATACGCCATTTTTTTCTTTTGCGACAAAGCAAACGACTGTGCTTTGGACCAACGGGAGTACCAACGTGACCTCCTACGATGAGCTACCATTCGGTCGCCACGGTGCTCTCGACGTTCCTAATTGGCCTACGTTAAGCATACATCGACGTTCCTAATTGGCCTACGTTAAGCATACACTCACCATGCCCGTTTCACAGAGACGTTCACCCTGTCTGTAGCACTCCCCTGGATGCCACGCGATTCGTCATTGCCAATTTCCTCTCTGACTGCTTCGCAAGACGCAGATTCCAACAATGCGTGGGATATGCAGGATTTTCCTTTATTACTGCGTGTGGCTAATACCAGCATATATCATGTGTGTATGTGCCCTTGAAAAACACGATTATTAAAGACGTCGTAGAGAGGTCTCTGGAAATTTCGACTACCTCGGGTTCTTTAGCCAGCATTGACATTGAACAGTCAGTGATTGCTAAAGAACCCGAGGTAGCCCGAGGTTGAGGTACACGAGCATCAACTTTCCGCCTTCATTCAAAAGCAGCCGCCGGGATTCGATCCCACGACCTTGGGATCAGCAGCCGAGTGCCATAGGCACTGCGTCACCTTGGCGGGGCGTAGCTGCCATCATAGTTAAATGACAGTTGGATAAGTTGTCGAATCTCCTATCACTCAGGGAGGCGATAACAAATAGATATGCATTTATCGTGAACAAGAAGAATGCGATCGAGCGGGCATAGCGTGTGAACCACGTGAACTCGACGAAAGTTGGGGAGCCCTGGCTGTTAAATTATCGCGCTTGGTTTTCCCGGCCACCGATAGCTGACTGGACTGACCTTTCATTCACTCCTTTGGTCCGCATTACACGCGGCCAGCCCTCACTGGCGCGACGCATGAGCCATGCACTCACACGTGTGACCTAACGTCGCAAAAATGTAGACACACGTATATAGTGATGCTGTTTGGCCATTGGTTTGACCGTTCTAGATATGAACCAAATTTCGTTTCCTGTTCGCGGCATATTTCCTCAAATCTTGGTGTTACATTTGATGAAAGAATGCATTTCTTCGTTCGCATAATTTAACGGTACTTGCACTATGGCATTGCAAGCGAAGTGAAACGTTGTGTATGTCAGCAACTTCAATGGCCACATTAAAGGCAACCTTAACTCAACCTTAAATGCTGTAGAGTTGTGACACACGCTGTTAATTTTTCCAAGCAGAGCCAGAACTTCCCTCTTCACAGTACACGCCTTATGTGGTGAACACGGCCATCACTATGGGGCTGTATTCGCAAGATCGATATTGTCTTATATATTTCATTTTCTTCCTCGAACAATATAGCAGTCAAATTCATCACTATGTATTTCACCTCTCTTAGATAAAACGTTGTGAGAACATGTGTGCCTCATTTTTGTTGTTTCCTTTGTTTCCTGCACCTTCTGCTACAGTATTGTACGAAATAAATAAATAAACATGAAAACGTACAAGGAAGTCAACTTTGCAAGCATCGGAGGCTAGGACACTGTTGCTGCAACGACTGCTATGTAACGACCTTAGAATCAGAAACAAACTGCTTGCCAGGCAGGGCAAAAGCAATAAGAATAGTGCAGTTGCACCTTCCTGTGTCTTTACATTTAACTAAAAAAAGGTGCAGTTGCAATGTGAGGATGATGGAATGTTTTGCACTTCAGACCTGCCCTTCCGATGTATGAGCATGAAAGTCGTATTTGAGGAAGTCGGCTAGAATAAGGCCACCATGATATTGAGGTTCTCGCAACCATCTTTATAGCGGCATCTCTCGCATGTATTAGGAATGGTCAAGAAATGTTCCCTATACATATTTTGTGGGCAAAACTTGGCCCTAGAATAAACGGACACAAATGTTTCTTTTAAGTTACAGCAGCTCCATTTTGTTAGGTTTACAACATCTGCAGAACATTGCTTGTAGAATTCGCAAAGATTTACTCCGATACTCCGTGCAAAAAAAAAAAGAAGAGCAAGAAATGGTAACAATTGGCCCCTCCAGTCTGACAGCGGAGCCCGTAGTGATTCGCATTCCAGGATTTCTTTTCTGCTTCGTCGTTAGAACAGTCGACGGAGAACGACTCTACGAGTCTAAGGAAAGAAACACGCTGCTTCCACTAGGTCGCAAAAGGGCAGATCACAGCGAATCTGGCCGATAATCATCATTTTCATGATCATCACCATTGTCGTCTTCGTCATCATCATCGTCATCATCACCTTCATCTTCTCAATCATCCTGATCCCCATCCTTATCTTCGTCATCGCCATCATCGCCACATTAGTTTCGAATGCCGTAGGTATTTGCTACTTAAGTATATTCACAGTTCATCGGTTGCACCATATAGAAGCGTAGTTTTATTTTTACAAGAACAACTACAAAAAATAGATTTCTCACGGCTGCCACAGAGCCTCTGCAAAAAGCGGTTCCAAACTATGGCGTAAAACAATGCGAAGAGAGGGGTTTGCAGGCGCAGTTAAACGTTGGAAGTTCTGTTTCGATATGAAGTAGAATGTTCACCTTGCATTATTACGGTGACCTGTAGCAACTGCAAACGCTGGGATTGTGCTGGGACACTTGTATTTGAGGCTGGTGTTTGACGTCTTTTAGAATAAAGATCTCCTGTAAGGCATGTGTCTCCCGCGGTAGAAACACTGGGAGATATTTTCTAAAAGTTCAACTAGCAACCTTTATTCGCAAAGGTTCTACTTGGGCTGCTCTCAGCTGCTTCATTCGGCACCACATTGTGACGGCCTTCGCACACAAGATTCACCTACATTTGTGGACTTTTAGAGTTCCTATCCTTAAACATTAATTAACATCACAACTTTTACACTTCTCCGCATTTTTGCCTTCTCCTTATAGCGCTATACCCCTCCCAATTAATGACTATTTTGTCAAAAATGCGATTGAAACCAATACCAGGTATCATATATCAAATATATCAACAACCTATATACACACATAAAAAAGTGCAGTGAAATAGTCAGTTGACAAAAGCGGAGTCCGTGATTGTGATGCACACAGAAACATTTCTTTAACTCACTGACCTCAGACATACTAATTTAAGCAATAGCTTTGCGGGGCTGACTGGTGTGTACACATACGAAGTAGCGACCAAGAGCTGTACCGACGTTGCCAACCACGATCCGGTGAGAAACTATCGCCGGCTGTGGTAACCGGACTGAGGCCCAACGTCAGGCCTATTTCTACAATTCCCTCAAAAGCCGATATTCAAAAGACTGATGGATACTCATAGCAGAGATGTTTAAGCTGGAGTTAAGGTCATTGATGTCCGCACAAAACTGGTTGAGCGAGTAGGCGCGAAGCGGGAAAGCACCAAGCAGCTCCTAAGATAACGTAGCAATGCACAGTATAGTGTAGCAATAAAGTGGGATAAAATAAGTGAGGGTGAGGAGGAAGAAAAGAACGGGGAGGGTAAAAATGACATAGCCTTGTATAGTATAGTTTATGTGCGACGGAATGTGAGTATACAGGCAGCCCGACAGTTCACTGAAACATGTCCGTACGTGATAGTTATGTGGTGCTTTTTGGCAGGATCATGTCACGTGATAGTCATGTGATATTCTGGTAGGAAGACGTCACATGGCCTCATCATCATCATGTTATTCTTCATCTTCTGCTGGTCCCGTATCGTTGTGACGTCGTGTTACGTGATGTAGCGTGATGTCGAAACAATGCTGTTAGATATAGCGTCGCTGTTTGGAATGCAAGGTCACTTCAAGGACATGATTCGTGACAGTACAAAGTTTCGCTAGCTTAAACAGTTTACGCTGTTCGAAGAACGAGGCGCTGCTAGCCTCGGCAAGCCTACCTCTTCTGACGCCTAGTGCGAGGTAGGATTAGGTCCCCCGATTTGCCGGACCACCCAAAGCTGTTTGGATGCGGTACGGTGACTTCTAGTGGCCCTTGACAGTACGTTAAAGGGGTCGTGAAGAAATATGGAGCTGCCTGGACGTAATTTTCACTGCTTCACAAAGCATTCGACATGTCGATATCTAAATATTTTGGCTTGGTATTCAGCGTACCTTTAATGACGCCCTTTTGAAATCTCAACGGTCTTGCGCTCCCGAAACGACCATGCGACACTACAGGCCGGCATAGGTACCATTCAGTGACATTTCAGCGATGTCAACTCAAGATACTTAAATGTATAAACATATCGTAACTTTACTTTGCTGTGAAATAGTAGATTTAAATGAAAGCTAGAAGGTAAGAAAACACTGAGACACCCTGTGGTGCCAATGATTGGAAGCAAAGCAGGTACACGGTTTGTTTTCGCATGGCATCCGAGGGCTCGCGATTCTTTGAGGCCATCGTGGCGACTAAGATGGCGTCAGCAGCAGATCAGGGAAACGCGTGCGGGGGAAATTGAAACCACGATTTATTATCGCTCTAAATTAACCCAGACGGTGCGAATAAACTTTATATATTATAGACTGGAGGCCGAGATTCTGAATGAACACATTGTACAAAACTTTTCAGAAAAGCTTTCACGACCCCTTTAATCTGCCGCTTGCCGATGACGTGGCTGAGGCCCATTTCCCTATGATTCCCTCCTTTAAAAATTTTATAACTAGATTTAAACAGTGTCCCGTGACAACCACCCCTAGCTTTCGTCTTTGGTCCATGAGGCTGGACCACTGCAGACGTCGTGCAGTTCCCAACTGCTGTCACGTGATGCAATTCCCTACGTCACGGAGAGGTTCCTGTAGATGACGCCACGTATGTCCTCGAAGGCGATACTCTCATTAGACACGTTTCATGGATAGGTTACCGTTACATTTTTATAATTAATTACTCTTCACTATAACTTCTACTGACGTATATATTGCCATTATCACGTCAGTCATGTACGTTAAAATACGACATATATTCCGTTTGCATGACCCTCTACATTCTTTATTTGCCAGCAGCGACGAGAAAATCACGAACAACGCCCTTTGCTTGCGATGAGGCCTTGAAATGCCGCCAATTAAAATGCTCCAGACATACCGCAAGTATTTCGTGTTTCCAAGAAGAGAAAAGAACACTAATTCGCACACAAGAACTTGCGAGCAAGCGCTCCCAAGCATTATTCCCCGGTGGCCTCGACGTACTGATATGACGTAAAAGAAACGGCGCACGTGAAATTTGTGACCCAAGGAAGAACTGCGCAAAAACGAAGGAAATGGAGTAGCCGAGTTGACGTGCCTCAACATCTTCGCAGCACTCAAGTTAGAACAGAGGAATTGCGATGCTCCACTGGTACTTAGCTATTTTTTTTACTTTGACACAGTCCTCTTATTTTGTGCGATTGATTGACAGCTCCCTTGCGCAGACGAGCTTGCAGTGCGCAAAAATTCTTTTCTCGGAAAGAAAAAAAAAGCCTGCGATAATGGCACACGTTGTGTGCGTGTTGCTTGGATATATAGGCCGCTCGGGCTTCCCAGCATTAGCGAATGGTGGTTGAATCCTTAGCACTTTAGCACTTCCTAACAATGCACTTCATTGGCTGCCTTCTTTTCTTGGTTCTCCCCGCCAACGGTGAGGCGACGTTACTCAGTAACATGTAGACGACGTGAACTACTCGGTACTGCATGAGTTTCTCCTTTGATGAGCTAGCAATATTTGAGGCGCCTTTTTACCATTATCAGCGCAATAGCTTTTCTTACGAACAGTATTCTTATCTGCACCGTGACTGCACCCTCCGTGGTAGTTGAACACATGGGTTCGAATACTGCCCTCGGAGACCGCGTTTCGCTGGGCTCCAAATGCAAAAACGAACGCGTACTTAGTTAAACAACGCCGGCGGGATTTCAATTAGTAAGGGTTCTTGAACCGTTACGTACCTCATAATTATATCGTGGCTTTGGCGCGTGCCCGATGTGAGCTAGAATATAGTTTCGCAATTGAGTTCTTGTTTATTTGTTCGCGTTATTGTTCTTTTGTTGCTTTCATTATGACGGCACATTCTGTAAGTTTATCTGGTTATTTATTTAAGGTATCTTGCATTCCTTCATGAAGGCATTGGTTAAGAGGGAAGGACACCCCCGTACAAGCGTTAAAATGACGTCAGTGCACTAAAAGGAGTATTGAAAATCATCGTTCAAATGACTGTGCCTCTCTAGTCTCCGTGAGAATGCCAATTAAGCGGAGTTCCCGGCGTGTTCGTGATAATGTTGGGGTATGGCTACGTAAATACCTAGAAATTACTGCCACGGAGCGGGTGGCTCGTCTTGTGCCACCGCCCTATGTAGAGGTGGCGGAAACATCAACAAGCATTTTACCATTCTTTCCAATCGTTCTTTTTTTATTCTATGAGTGAAAGTAATATTTTATTATGTTGCATTGTACTGGGAATGATTGTGCGGCGTTTTTAGATATAGTTAACAGCGAAGTTGGTAGTCAAACCATAACAATGGTGATGCCCGAAAAAAACTGTCATCAATAGTTCTGGTCCCCAATAGGAGCTTGTACGTCTATGATGATGATGATGACGATGATGATTGTGGTTCGGTTAAGAAAAGGACGCTAATTTCTGCAGCCCATGTAGGGAGCACGGCTAAGCCGCCGGGGGGGGGGGGTTAAGGGAAAGAGAGTGAAAGTACGCGTTTGCACGCAAACTTCTTTTTTCTCCTGCCCTCCGACCTCGGCGGTCGCATTTTCGATGGAGGCGAAAATGCCAGAGGCCCGTGTACTGTTCGTTGTCAGTGCGCGTTGAAGAACCCCACGCGGCGAAAATTTCCAGAGCCCTCCACTGCGGCCTTTCTCTACTCTCTATCTCTTTCACTCCCTTTCCCCCACCCCCACGGACGCTTAGCCGTGCTCCTTACATGGGCTGCAGAAATTAGCGTCCTTTCCTTAACCGAACCACAATCATCATCATCTCCTCCGCTAATGCCCAAAGCCCACTGTACACTGCCTACTGTACACTGCTTGCCTAGAGCAGCTTTTAGCCCTGAAGACCATCCAGAATATTCTGGTGAAATAAACTTTGATTGATTGATTGATTGATTGATTGGCAAAACCGCGGCTGGTCGGCGCACGTGTTGCATGTGCATGTAGAAGAAGGCAAAGACCATGTGCACTGATTTGTCCGGTGCGTGGCAAGCTTCGAACGCCTCTCCCGGCCTTCTTGCTTTGGTGAAGTCTCTCTCGGGGCTTTTGCTTTGTTGCCGGCGGTTACTTTTTTATTTTGTCTTATTTATTTAAAGTGTTAGGTTATCTGCGCATTCAAGTGTAACTTTTACCTTCTTTAGATGTCTGTCTCATCTCCAGGCCAGAGGGCTGCCCTCTGGTCTGCTTCTATTCCCTCTCAGGATGTACCCTTGGAGCTATTTCTGCGCAGTGGAATCAGCAGCGTTCCTGTTGCTTTGGTGCCGACGGATGGTGGGGCCATTCGCATGAAGAACCCTAAGGCCATTCAGTCAGAGCTTCGCACGGTTACCCCACACTTTCTTCAGATAACCGAAGTTCGTCAGTTTGGACGCGGCGGGATTCTCTGCTGCTCACCAGACCAGGCCTGTATCCGAGACCTTCTAAAATGTACTTCCTTTGCCACTCATCCGGTGAGCTGCTTCATCCCTCCCCACCTTGCTTGTTGTAAAGGCCTAGTTCGAGGTGTAGATGTCAGCCTAAGTCCGGCGGAAGTCTTGGAGATTTTCGCTGAAGCAGGAGTTGTGTCTGTGTACCCCTGTAACAGGCAAGTTAATAATGTCAAAATCCCAACCGAGACAATTATTGCCACATTTGCAGGCACATCTCGTCCCTCGGAGATTAAAGCATGGCCGCTAATCTACAAGGTAGAACCCCTTGCCCCACGCCCTCTACAGTGTGGCAAATGCTGGCGGTATGGACATAGCGCAAACGGTTGTCGATCTAATGTTCGGTGCCGTGTCTGTGGAGCTGATCATAGTGCTGAGGTTTGTAAGTCTGATAATCAGTCCTGTTGCCTATGCCAAGCCAGTTGCTCAGCTGATCACACCGATTGTCCTGCTCGGTCTAAAGAACTGCAGGTTATTGAAATCATTGAGAGAAGGCGATGTTCGCGCCGAGACGCCCTAACTGAAGTTCAGAGCAGGATGCATGGATATGCCGGAATTACATCCCGTTCGCCTCTCGCTATGGATGCATCAGTTGCTCAGTCCATTTCGACCATCGTCGAAAAAGCAGTGGAAAAATCTCTAGAAAAACTTCTTCTGACTGTCTCGGAGACATTGGCCCAAGTCATATCCTCGCAGTTGGCTGGCATTTCGGAGCAGTTCGCTAAGAGCTTTCAGAATCCTTTTAGCTTATATAATTCTTCATCTGGGTCCCAATCAGACGCTCCTAGCAATAATGAGTTACGGCCTTCTAATTCTCAAAACACTGGTCAAGATTGCTTGTCTGATACAGGTTTACAAGATATTCAGGATGTAGACATGGACGCTCGAATTCTTAAACGCACCAGATCACCTACTAACAAACATCTGAATTCTTCTAATGCTGAAACCAAAAAATGTGTAAAAGAGCCCTTGACCAGAACTGATTTTTTAAAAGATAGTATTTTGGATCAAGCAGTTGCGGCTGCTCGCTTGTCAGCAAAATAGGGCTCCTTAGGGTTCTTCAGTGGAACTGCCGATCTATACTTTCTGCAACCACCGATTTACTTTACCTTATATCTCAACAGTCTCCCGACATCGTTTTATTGCAAGAGACTTGGTTAGCATCGGGTCAAAATTTTCAATTACCAAACTATAAATGTTTTCGTTTGGACAGGAATACACGAGGTGGAGGAGTGGCATTTTTTATATCAACGAAATTTTGTCATAGAGCGAAACTGGTTTATCAGGCAATATCAAGTGATCACGAAATTTTAGTACTTGAACTAGCTCTCCCAGGTTGTGCTCATCTCAGCATTGTCAACAGCTACTTTCCATCTGGCGTACAAGAGCAAGGTACTCTGGACATCGTTCAGAGCTTCTGTAGAGCAAACTCTCTCTTTGCAGGTGACTTTAATTCGCATCATGTTTGTTGGGGTTACCGCACTGATTCGTCGGGTAAATTGTTGTGGAATTGGATGTGTACGAACAATTATATATGTCTTAACTCTAAAGTAGCCACTTTTGTACGATGCAACACAAGATCAGTTTTGGATTTAACATTCGCCAGCTCAAGCTTGCGCATCTCTTCTTGGGCTGTTGTTGATACTGCAACAAATAGTGATCACCGCCCAATATTGATGGAAGTTAATAATCCAGTGATTTCTTTAGATACTCAGACAGTGACTTTTGTTGACTACTCAAAATTTAAAAAAAGTCTACATTCAAGCTTATCTTCACTGACCAGTTCTGGAAATGACATTAAAGCGATGAGTCTTTGTGGTGTTCTAAAATGCTCTATGAGAAAAGCACAGTTCACCGTATCCTCGGCGAAAAGTAAGCCTATAAGTGCCTGGCGGGACTCTGATTGCGAATGAGAATACAGGCGCAGAAAAGCTGCATGGAAAAAACTCCTTGTTAACCAGTGCCCTACTAATTGGAGTAACTACAAGTATGCCTCAGCCATGTTTAAAAGAACTGTTTCCATAGCGAAAGCTACTCATGACGAAAACCAATATAGCTTTCTCTCACAAAGTGGAAACAAGAAAGCTCTTTTCAGATTTCTTCGATTTCGTAAGGCTATTTCTGCACCCGTAACCATAGAATCAGTTGTTTTAGCTCCAAAAGAACTGTCTGCTGTATTAGATGATATTGCATTGGGATTAG
The DNA here is from genome assembly GCA_013339685.2 of Hyalomma asiaticum. Taxonomy (NCBI): domain Eukaryota; kingdom Metazoa; phylum Arthropoda; class Arachnida; order Ixodida; family Ixodidae; genus Hyalomma; species Hyalomma asiaticum. The sequence continues at coordinate 39,773,425 of CM023488.1, read as the reverse complement.
GAAGGCGCTTTACCACTCAAACACAAACAGTATTCCGCAAACCTGTATGTGTAGACGATTTTGTGAAGGTGTCTATAGAAGAACTTGTGCGCGCAGTTCAGTCGCTCCCCAATTCGGCTCCAGGTCCAGACGGCATTACGGCAGGCATGCTAAAAATTTTGTTTGATGTGTCTCCTCAGGACCTCCTAAATCTCATCAACTACTCACTCGAAAAAGGTTGGATTCCTCCAGATTGGAGACTTGCGAAAATTATCCCGCTGCTTAAAAAACGAGGAGTAGATATGCATATTGATAATGTTAGACCTATCGCACTAACTTCGCATGTTATAAAATTAATTGAAAGAGTGCTCTACATTAGAATCATGAAATTTTTGGCAGACCACTCAATATTGAGCCCATGTCAAATTGGCTTTAGACCTGGGTATTCTATATGGTATGCACATGTAGATTTAGAGGGACGAATTAAGCTTGCTCGTCACAGGCGACAATATGCAGCACTAGTAACTCTAGATTTAGCTAAGGCATACGACAGTGTAGAGCATGTCATCCTTCTCAATTCATTAAAAAGCTTGAATTTCCCGCGCTATATTATTAACTGGTTGTATGAGTTTTTTAAGGATAGAAAGTTTTATTGTTCCCATCGTGGATTATCCTCACCGAAATATAATCAGTCCAGAGGAGTCCCTCAAGGTTCTGTTTTATCTCCTGTATTATTTAACGTTCTGTTAAGCTCAGTACCGTTGCACAATAACATTCAAGTGTATGTTTATGCAGACGACATTGCGTTCTTTGCTTCTGCTGGTGATATTCACTCACTGCATACAATCTTACAAGCTTATTTAGGAAGACTAGACTTATGGTTTAATCAAATTAGCATGACTTTAAATGTTAGTAAAAGTCCTGTTATTGTTTTTCCTTTGAATGATCCAGTAAGCATTTCTCTTCAGTATCGCCAGGAAATAATTCCCCAAGCAGAGTGCGTGAAGTATTTAGGTGTGTTTTACGATCATAAACTGAGTTGGCGCGACCACATTGAGCACATTAAATGTAAGGCTACTCGCGCTGTTGGGATGATACGCAGACTTGGCCAGCACCCCTCTGGGTTACGCAGAGACACTCTTCTTATGATATACCGTATGTATGTTCGTCCGATTCTAGAATTTGGTTGTATTTTATACTCTGGTGGTCCGGCATACAAGATTAATCCTTTGGTTCTTTTAGAGCGAGAGGCTCTTCGGAGTTGTCTCAAGGTGCCAAAATTTACTGCAAATCATGTTCTGTACCAAGAAGCCCGAATACCCACGTTAGTTTGCAGATTCCGTACCCTCACTGTCAAAACATATTTGCAAATTTATGCGTCTGCACAGAGGCGGTCACACTTCGTATTCTGCACTGAAGCGTTAACATTTTTTCATGAGCCTTGGTCTCGCATATACAAACCTCAAGTTTTGTTTGTGCAGAATCAACTAGAGGCTTTAGATGTTAACATTCGCGATATCGTCTCAACGGATAAATCATTCGCCAATGCTAAAATTGAATTGGATAATATATTCCCTTCTAATGCCAAACTCTTACCTTCCAGATATTTAATAGGCTTATTAGAAGATCATTTATGTCAATTTGGAATTGATAACGTAATTGCGACGGATGCATCCATGCGTGAGGAGAAAGCGGGAGTGGGCATTTTTTCAGAGACTTTGTCTTGGTCATATACCTTGCGCCTCCCGGATTATACACCCATATTCGAAGCAGAGCTCTTAGCCATTCTTTTAGCCATTCGCAAACTTCCTGCACAAAATTCGGCAGTTGTTATAGTGACTGATTCACTTTCTGTATGCACATCACTCGCTTCAGCTTCTCCTTCCAAGTCTTCTGTTCTAAACGCATTCACTTCATTAATTCCTCCCCACTTGCGTGAAATACGATTGGTGTGGGTGCCAGGCCATCGTGGCATATTTATAAACGAGATGGCTGATGTTCTCGCGCGGTGGTCCCTAGATGGGCCGGTAATGCACGTGGTGCCTACTACTGCCTTTGTTACTTTGTCTAGATTCCGTAAGTACTCCTTACTTCAAGATTCTTTAAAAATGAAGTTACCTATTGAAGAATATGGGCATCTTTCTTTTGTTTGGAATAATAAGTGGTGTCCCTCTCGTAAACTGGAAGTGGCAATAACAAAATTTCGCTGTCGTATCCCTTCATTAAATTTTTATTTACACAGGTCTGGTCTGGTGCCATCTCCGCTATGCTGCTATTGTCAAGAGCCTGAAAACATTGATCACTTTTTAATTACCTGTCAGCGTTATAGTAGTCAGAGGAAAAGACATTTCGAAATTTCATTCAGGAATTTAAAAATTCCCCTGAATTCTCAGAATATTCTTTCCTTTGGAGCATCCTCACTAGGTTACAGCAACAGGAACGTCTGCTTAGCCATGTGCAATTTCCTTCGTGACACAAGAAGAATTCGTTGCTAATCATCTTTCCAACCAAAACTTCGTACCTCGAAATTGCCGCCACTAGTTTATTAAACCTCAAATTATTTATTATGGTTCATTTGTATTATAAATAGTCCATCACTCTAACATTTCATTCTTCCTTACATTACCGATTCCTTACTCTTCCTTTGTTTTAGCTCACTTTTTTTTCCTTTTTTATATTAACCGCCGGCTTCATGGCCAATCCCCCGTAGTGGGCAAGAGCCAAATAACAAGGAGAAAAGAAAGAAAGAAAGCATCTCCCATAGCTAAGCGTTTGTGCACAGTGTGGTATTGGCCAAGAGATCGACCTTTATTTAGGTGGCCGCGCCGTCACCGCTTTGGTGTGGACACTGAATGTACGAAGCGACGCAACACTGTGAGCGGTTTGAGGCAACTGTTAGCTAAACCAAGGCGTTGACTGCACTTGAGCTGCACTAACATGACTTTGAGCACGTTCAGTGCTCCAATGTGACGTCAGTGCTTACAGCATGCAGAACGTTCCTATCACATGTGAAAGAACAGTCAACAATTCCACGGTGCACTGGCATCAGACAGCCTCACACTATGACTTCCTGGGCGTTTCCGTCTCTCTTTTCCTTTTCTTTGGCCATACTCCAGTTGTGTTTTATCTGCAATGTTAGCGCTGGTGTAGCGTGAATGAAGTATAGTTCTGTATGGAGTTCTTTCTCTTTTTTCACAATTAACTACAGCAAGAAAAAAAAGGATGTCACTACGCACACAGTTGAAGTGGTAACTTGTGTAGCCTAGACGACCACTTAACCGCCCATTTATCACCATCTCTCTCTCTCTATTTTCTGCAGCTTCCATGAAACGCAAGGCTCTTAACCAGCTCAGTGAAACTACGTAACTGTAACACTGCTTGATCGCCATCACAGTGCGTGTATAAATTATTAACATATCGTTTTTATTTGTAATTATGTGTTGCTAATTATTTTTTACTTATGTTCGCCCCCGGTCGCCAGAGGAAGTGAATCAGAAGAGCTGCGCAAGAAACGAGAGTGTCACTCATATTTATGCCACTAAAAACACACCGCTGAGTAGAAGCCGGGTATTTCTGCGTTTATTGCCGTAAAGAAACAGCTGCGGATGTGCTTAGAGCGAACCGATTCAATTGCTTCGTACGAATACGCCAAGAGTAGGCCGTGCAATCGTGACACCAACTTTCACGTGAACTTTGCCCACAGGTGCGCGGAAGCCCATGCTCGTCTATCCTCGACTCCTCGAGGAGCGATCTGCGGACGGCGCGATGGTAATGCGAGTGCACGACCAGCTGACTTTGAACCTGAGGAAGGCATCCGTGGCAGCGCCCACCCTCCGACTGCTCACGGAAGAAAACGGGCAGACCATTACGCACTTCGTAAGTAAACCAGTGATGCTGTAAACAGGGTTGTCACCATACGAATCAACAACCAGAGTAATGGACAAGTAGCACTATTTAAAGCACAGCCGGAATAGGAAAGCGTTGACGCCTGCGCCGATTTGGTATGTCAGGATGTTGAGGAGCAAAGCAGTTGCTTACCATGATCTAGTTTCATTTCGATGCAATTTACGTGGTGGCCTTGATTACAATTGTCTTACGTCAATATAGCACCACGCAGCGCTCATAAATATTTTCACGGGTTCTAGTGAGTGTGTGCGCGGCGTTTTGCGATGGTAAACTCTGAACAATGTGCCTCCCTAACTAGCCCAGCAACAAGTTTTACAGCTCACTTCTCATGGCACGCACGCACGCACGCACGCACGCGCACGCACGCGCACACACACACACACACACACACACACACACACACACACACACACACACACACACACACACACACACACACACACACACACACACACACACTGTCAGCCCATCTGTATGACTGTATGATACATTGCAGACACTGTCACGGTGAGTGCTAAGTTCCTTGTTAAAAAGCATGGCAAGTGACTACTTGTCCTCTCATCAACATTTCAGCAAGAAAAACAACACAAGAAGGACTACTGTACATGGGCTGATACATCTGTAGCCTTCCTTGTACTTTTTTTGTCCCTTGTACCTGTCGTCCCAATTGCGTTGATTCTAGCACCGTAAAATTACCATGGATAAGCAGCAACTATCCAGTTAGAGCATTGTGTTGACACGTCTTGTTGTTTTCCCTTTCACATCATTGAGCACAATTTACATGATCATTGTACATTGATGATTTTTCTCTGCCTCCGTGTATTTGACGGAGTGGTAGTGGTGTTAGCTAAAATTGTATGTGTTTTCACACTAACTGAGTGCCGCACCTAATACACACTTTGTACCGACTGCAGTACGACGCCGAAGAAATCGAGAAAGACCTCTACGATGACCGAGACAAGATGGCCACAGTCACCGTAAAGAGGGACCCCGCCGGAGTGCTCGTGGTGCGTATGCGTGGCAGCCATTGATTCCATACTGTCGCGACAGGCAGTAAGGAATCGATAATAACAGTAGCAGATGTTTTACGTGACCGAAACAAGACGTCATGATGAGGCACACCGCAGTGGACAGTTCCGCAAATTTCAGCCGCGCGGTGTTCTTGAAAGGAACACCAAATAAAAAAAGTAAACCAGTTTATACCAATAGACTTCTCTTTAAAAATTCCATTGTTTATTTCATCATCATGAGTTCAATATTGAAGGAGAAAGTTAAGGTCAAAGTTTCATATTCCAATTTCGCACCGGGCATCTTCACGTCAACGCGAGCATGAGGTCACGGATTTCAAACTCCTTTTTAGCATTTTGTCCCCGTTGGCTGCAATGAATTTCATGAACCGAGCGACATTAACTCTTTTGCTACATGTGAACACAATGCAAGTCAATTTTACCCGCGGAGAATTATGAGGGCCTTTACAGGCACCTTCAACATCTGTGATGTCACACCGAACTGGTGCGGGAACTTCAAGGTGGCGTCGCCACGTGCACTTTACTATTGCGCGTTTTCTCGCTTACCAAGCGCCTTACCGCTGTAAGACTGGTGCCTTCGGAATGGTGAAGGAGTCATTTATTGACGAGCGCTTGTAACGTGTTTGCCTCGATCGAAGGTGCGACTGCTGCAGCCGGCACCGAACCCATGTCCTCCAGGTGAGCAGGCCAGCCCCGTAACCACTGTCCTACCACGGCTACCGAGTATTCGAAGTAGCTAACTTGTTTAATTTTATGAAACCGTGACAAAAATGGGGTGTGGAGAAGTTGGACATCACTCTCCTTCATGTCTTCCATGTAATGCTCCATCTCTTTGATTTCTAACTAACTAACTAACTAACTAACTAACTAACTAACTAACTAACTAACTAACTAATAACTAACTAACTCGCTCACTCACTAGCTAAATAAACTATAACCAACCAACTAGGTGCCACATACATCAAATATGAGCTGTTGCCTTCCAGAATGGACTGGTGGGCCCCAAGCACCGCATTGAGTCAATGCCGTTCAGGGAAAGGACGGAGGATGGCCTCGTTGCCCATGCAATCCACGAAATAGAGTTTGACGAAATGATGGACAAAGCAGTGCGACACGAACAGGAAGGTAAGCGGATAGTTGCGTGTGACATGCAGGCGAGGTAAAGCTGACGGGACGTTTCCTGTCCGAGGATGTGCCCCAAATCATTCTCCCCGACAGACTGCTAAGGCCACGCAGTATGGTGCAGGGGGAGCCTCACTAACCAAAATGTGTAATTGTAGACAGGGTGTTTCAGCAAACATATTCAAAGAATTCTTTAAAGAAGGGGGCTCTTGGAGAAAAATAAGAAATCCTATTCGTAAAGAAAGCATTCGCTGAGGCGGACATATGGAAGTATGAAGGTGCTAATTATCTAGCTACTCATCTAACCTTTGCTAATTAATCTTCACTTAGAGAGAGGCATTAGGTGTTTATTGTTGCTGGCGAGTTTTTAGTAACGCAGATGACACCCGCATATCAGCTTTTCAAACAAAGGAAAGCCGGCCTTGGGGCACAAGAAAGCCTGGGCTTCCTTTTTTTTCCCACCGAAATTGAAACTGAGCGAATGACGAGCTGCCGAAGTCACATGCACATGCAATCTGCGCTCATGACATTTTCTAAAGTTTCGAGTGTTCAGCGAACACTGGGCATTTCATCGTTTGTGTCTGAATGCCAGAGTTCACTTACGAGGCGGATACTTTCTCCGTATACTGGTACAAATACTGCCCAATAACAGGACGCCTGAAGCCCAATGAAGGCTCATCAAGGAGCTGCTAAGTGACGGTCTAGCTATTATATGCCAGTGAACAAGTACTTCCTCACATAAGTGCATACTTCGGATTATTACTTTGTCTACCACTGACCGATATTTGCGTCAGCTCATATAAGCTCATTTGTGTTGCCAAGAAACAACCAGGTATTGCGAGGCGATATCACTAGCGCATGATGTTTACACGTTTAGGATTCGAGCGTGATTTGTTTAGAGGAAATGCAACTGCACTTTGTCGTATGCGTGAAAGACATAGCAGCATCTAAGCTGAAATAACTGGCCGGACCGAGCGCGTGACGGTGACATGGCGCGCTCTCGATACACGCACTCGCTGATCTTCACGGATAGCGAAGGCTGCAGTGGAAGGACAAATATGTGTATTTGGAAAAGAACACATGCGCGCATTTTATCACAGTTGCAGCACGAGGGATGAACATCCTGGACGCTATGCACGACGTACGCGCGCATGTAAACGCGCAGTGGCGAGCAGACGAGGCGAGGAGCCGTCCACATTTGCGAGCTTCGTTCGTTCGCCGCTAGGCGCCGACTCTGTTCGATCTCGAGGTCAATAGCAAAGGTATGGTGGCTAGCAAAGGCGTTGGACGGCTTCAAGCTGGGGCGATGCGTGCTGCATCTGCCACTGTCTTTGGTTTGACCCGAACGCCTTTACCCAGAGCTCGGTGTGAAACCTTGAGAAACATTCGCTGGGCCTTGCGGCGCTTCGCGAGTCGTTGGCCGCGACGAAATGCAAGTGTGCAAGAGACAAACTAGGACCAGCCAAGTTTCCATCTGCTTCGTTACCACTGCGCTACTACTGCAAGTTTCACTAATTTATTACAAGGATCGCCGAGGGGACGACACTTCCGCATCCGCAGCCTTGGTGAGACCTCGCGTGGCAGGCGTCAGATCCTCAGCTTGGCGAAGCTGGCAGAGACGTGGCACTGCTGTTTATCTGCAGCGTCTGATCAAATGCCTTTATGCGGTATTGGGCTAAAGGCATGAGCGCAAGAAAAGAAATGCGTGAGCAAATGCCGCACATTGGGCATTTCATGAAAGTTAAAATGAAGTTGCCGTGAGAAAGGTGGCGCGTTGTCAATAGGTAATATTTTTACCTCCATGCCGGCATTGTTGACGCGTTCGGAACTGCTCGGGGAGCAAGAGACCTTACAGAACGGGCATGGCCAGTTTCGTTCTAGGACATCAGCGTTACGGCGAACCTCGTCGGAATGATTAACGTAATACCAAATTATTAACTTTCCCCATTGCTAAGGCGGCACTTACAGCCCATACCAGTAACTCAAAGGATAACAGTAAACTGTTCCTCTCTCTCCCTATAGCGATATATCAATCGTCTTGGTAAAAGGCACTATTTTTATAAATGACATACTTGGCCGAAAAGTATTGTCTACTGTGACAATCACAGAGCCCCCGAAGTCTGTTCTCAGCTTTTTGAGAGCCCCTACTTTCCTCGAGATTTTTTAGTTTCTTTATTTCATGTTGGTGCACTTCGCATTGGGAGCATGTATTTTGGGGTGGCGCAGCGGGTCATCAAATTTGAATTATCGTGACCACATGGGAAGTAGCTTATTATCTGCGCCACCCAACATCCCATTTAGGCAGATTAAGGAAACAGCCGTAAATAACCAATTTTTGTTTACTCAAAAATATATTTTAGAAAGGCAAGAGACAAATGCTTGTAATCTGCAGTGAGAGAAACGAAACAAAAAAAAATGACGGTTGGTTTCATTACACATACATTGCCTTGCAGGAAAACACGTGTATTTCAGCGAGCGACAAGTTCCTGCGCAGACGCAGGTCCCTGATGAAGTCGAAATCGAAACATTCATCGTTTCGGATGTTCCTCACAACAGCCACTTTGCAAATGCACGCGCGCTGTTGGTATATCTCTGCGTCATGGCTAATTCTGTGAGTACATTAATGGAGTGAGCACATTGTCACAACGGAAATGAAGCAGAGAACATGAGTGTTAGCGCACTTAGCGACGTGTTGTATAGGCTATCAGTAATATAGTCAATGCGGGGAATTAGCTCAATTAAAAGAGAGAGTGAGAGAGAGTGAGTGAGAGTGAGAGCAGGAACAACGAACGAACGCGTGTGTCTTATCCGTGTAATCTGCCTGTGTGTGACCTTTTATCATTATTAATCATTCCGACAGTCTTAGTAGGAAGTATCGATAGTAGTAGAACAGCGGCTAAGTCAGCATACAACAAAATTTCGAGCAGAAGGCTTTTTATGCTCAAATTGCTGATTCTCGTTTCGAGATAACGTCTCCTTCCTTTCCTCGTGTGTGAGGTCAGCAAAAGAATTAAAGTTCGCAATACATTGCCTTGAACAATGAAGTTGTTATGAGGCTGGGCTTCACGTTAACAGACAACAGTCATGGACTATGCCACGGACTGCCAGGGCCTGTAAAACGAACAAATACAAATCGGTCATGGCAGAGAGATCAATCCTGAATGTTGTTTCAGAGCAAATATGTTGAATCTAACCCTTGCACATTTTTGTCATATCATGTTATGCTAACTGGTCATGCATTTTCATGTGAATGGTTTATTTTATGTAAACAGGAAAGGAAGAAAGGGGGGAGGGGCTGGGGTACCGTCTGCATTAGTTCAAAAGTACCGGTACTAAAATAGACTCAGTGGCAGTCAGCAACAACATCAGCAAAGTTGTTTTACTCAACGTTGGAACGATCGTTCGCATATGGTTGCTCAAAGAGAGAGAAGCAGTACCATCCATGGCTATGATGGCCTGCAGCGCAGAAAGTGTATCCTCAGAGATTTCCCGATAGGTTCTTTATTCTTAGCTCTAAGGATAATTTCAGTTATCTTTTATCCCTTCGCTTTCTTTGCCCAGCTTTCGATTGCGCTAAGGTCATTACTTAATACCGTATTGCCTATCAATATTGACAGGATTAACACTTGCATTTGCGATGCCCTTGCCGGAAGCTACGCAATTAAAAACATGCTTTCTTCGCTTCCTCCTAGGCAAATATCAGATTGAGCGCAACAGCAGCTCCAAGGGTGAAACTGACAATTACCGGCGTTGAAAAGAGCACGGTAAGTGCGTAACTGAGTGCGGGCATGAACTCTGAATTGTAATGTGTCTACTGGGACGCTAAAAGAAGAAATGTGCATACAAGGCGAAGTATACGTATGCAAATACAGAATGCAAAGGCAGGACGATCGCATGAATATGCGATCGCAGAACATACGCATGCAAAGGCAGAACGATCGACACACGGTGAAAAAGTGATTGTGTTAGACGTTTCGACCAGACCCTGGTCGAAAAGTCGTATGAAAAAGGTCGAGCTCCTACCGAAACGTTGATGTAATAAACCGTCGTTCTCTAAGAGGCGCATCGGCGATTCTGTTACAAACTGGCGGCAACCCAAGCTATTCTTGCATATACAGTCCTATATATATATATATATATATATATATATATATATATATATATATATATATATATATATATATATCTGCACGGTACATTGCATAAGAGAGGGAGAAGGAGAGAACCTCTACTACGACGTGTATCAAGAGAACATTACATAGTACCTTGTGATAAGGACAGGTTGCCATGTGATGCCTTCTCGTTTGTAGCGACAGAGGCGCACTGCTATCATTTGTGCCTTCGGTTTGTGTGTCTACATGTGTGACACTAGGCGCCTAGTATGGTCGCGCGTCAATGATGCTATCGTGCTCCATCTTGTTGTCTAGTATCGGTGCATTGACAAGGAGCTATTAGCTCCAACATTGCCTTGGATAAAAAAGGCGGGCGTCGCCGAGCCGCAAGTGTTCTTTGTTTTGTGACCCGCAGAAAGACGGCGGCTGCGCCTGCCAAGAAGTAGGACGAGGTTACCCAATAAAGTGGTCGCCCCAAGACTCTATCCAGGTTCCTGTCCTACTAGTCACAACCCCGCGTGACAATATCGTTGAAAATGCATATACGCAAGTGATTAACTGACATAAAATAGTGGTCCCTTGAAGAACAGCATCACTTCCCGTACAAAACCATCGCAACTAGCTATAGATAGAATGCGTTTGGCAGTTTATATCAGTGATAGAGTGCCAAACACGGTGAATGAGAAAGGATACTAGAGATGAAGTAACATATTGACTGATTTGTGGGTTTTAACGTCCCAAAACCAGCTCTGATTATGAGAGACTCCGTAGTGGATGTCTCCGGAAATTTCGACCACCTGGGGTTCTTTAACGTATACGCTGACATCGCACAGCACATGGGCCTGAACATTTCGCCTCCATCGAAATGTAGCCGCCGCGGCCGGGATTCGATCCCGCGACCCTCGGATCAGCAGCCGAGTACCATAACCACTAGACGCGAAATGACATATCCCAAGTTATGCATATCTTATTGAATTGTGGTGCATAAGGCAAGATGAGGTTACTTATGGATACCTAACTTCAACAAAATTGCCACGCAAGGCTTTCTGGTGGGCGAGTTGGTACATACTTGTAATTAAATATGGGTTGCGCGAACTTGACGCGGACGCAGAAAGAAGACACCGACGAGCGCAAATATTTAAGTAGCTTTATTTGTTCTCGCTGTTAATATATATGCGCACACGTTAACCCAGGTGGCCACAAAGGTAAGCACATTGTCACGCTTCTGCAGATCACGACAGGCCACACAAGAACATTTCAAAATCCAATAAAGAAATTGACTTCTGGCTTACACAGGCATCCCTTCTCAAAGCAATATAAAAGGCGTCCATAAGTTCACGGGTCCTATCATTATGGCTTTTACCCAAATCTTTGATAGCTCGGAAATTCGGAACACACGAGCAACGCTGGGCGTGCGGAGGCAAATGCGCGTATTCTTTATCGACAATTCGTGCGCCCTTGCACGAACGTTGATGCACCGTCGGGTTCGCCCTGCGTAAAACTTTCGTAAACAACGCCAACCGAGTAGTCTACGAGAGGCAGCTCATGATTTGTGCCGCATCCTCCCTCTTTCTTCTTGTCGGAGGATATTTCCGGGCAGAGACGTGTCAGTTTGTGAGGGGCAGAAAAAATTCACAACATATCCACGGAGTCAATGATGATGAGTGGGCGAAGCTCCGGATGTTCATCGTAGATCGTGCCGAGTTCCGGATTAATTTAGTTAACGCGCACGCTACGAATCCTTATGGTTCAACTACGCACAAGTGAAATCTCCCACCGGCACTTCATTGCAAGTCAAGATCCAGTGCCGGTGAACGGTGAACGCCTAAAAACTATCGGCACATCATGTTTCCTAGCAACATTCTTGAAATTATGAGAAGTGCGATGCATATAAGGCAGCACTTCAGGGCGGCTCCTGGATTGAGGCCCTGGGTTCCTACCGGTACGGGCTGCTTTGGTCTCATCCAGAAGGACCTCTGCGACTTCGACTGCCGATCCTTACACGATCGTTACGGCAGTCGCAGAGGTCCTTCTCTGCGACTGCCGAAGAACCGTGACAACGTACACATTTCTTCCCACTGCCCATATGCTGTTCTCTTTGCTTACCAACTATTCATTCTGCCTTCTTCCTAGACGGCCGAATACGCTGTTTTAGACCCCCAGAATGCGAATTTTATGCACGATGATGGAACGCTGAAACAGCTGTTTGCCTATGCTGGTAAAAAGAAAACCGAATACAACAACCCAGATGCTGTCTACCTTATTACCAGGTATCTGAACTTTATTATTTGGATGTCAAATATTTTTATCTGCCAACGTGTCGTTACAGCAAGGAAGGAAATATGATATGTTAATTCGTGTTTTTCCCTCCCCGCATCTAGCCGTAATGTATATTCGACCGCTGCTGGCGTGCTAGCCTTAGGTAAGGTCAAAAGTTTTGTTTGCTTAGTAAGTATCATACATGAAAAATAACTGCGCTGAAAAATTTTCGCTCTGTGATGATCTCTTCTCCACCCACACTCCGAAACCCCACGCTGTTCTCCTCCCCTCGGACTCCTTACATGATGGACTTAATGAAGATTTTGCTGTATTTATTTCAAATTTCCCGCGTTTGCCCTGCTCTCATGCCATCTTGGCGTAGCAACTCTTCGACACCGTTTCTCAGACGCTGATTTTGCCTTTAATAACGTAAAAATCAGTCCAATGTGCATTATTAAATAAGTGAACGCTGAGGATCACGGTAATGAACATATATTCTGCCACAACTAGGCCTGAGGTTTTCTTTGTGCGGTATACGTTGACGTCTATGACCCCGTGCCACGAGTGTTAGTAGCTCGGTTGGTTTTAGCCGGACAGACTGTGGACAAAGTTTGTCACGTTTAGGTAGCGCCCCAAAATTGGTCGCGTTTCTGCGTACTTCGCTACAAATGTCGTCGAAAGATCTCCCACCCGTACTACGCTGCGTGCAAGGAGGTTTTTTTTTAAACCTCCTTGGCTGCGTGAGATATGGACGCCATCTGGCAGCGCCGTCGCGAAACATGAGCTTGTGCAGAATCCCTGAGCACCTGCCAGGTGGCAGCACCAAATCGTCGGCAGAGGCCTTTTGCGTGCATAGCGTCGTATTTTTAGCGCAGCCTAAAAAACAATAGGGTCTTTAGAATTACGTATCTATGTATTTCTTAGTAAAGAAGCACACCACCTAATACCTACGTATGGATGTCGCGCCTCAGATATGCGTAATATTTGCTTTTTGATCGAGCGTGTTCACAAGTATGAATCTAACATTTTTAGCGCTAAGAGACAAGGACGAGAGGAGGACGGCCGTACAATGCGAAAGCTTAAACAACTTTATTTTCAGGAAAAAAGACATCTATTTATCCATGCACAGTGGAGCCCCATCAATCCCCACCCTAGCGAACCAGAAATGCCGTCTCCTTATCTAGGAGGTCAACGGACGGTGCGCTGACGCACGTGTCCCTATTTCGAAAGATAGCTTCGACTTCAATAATATTTCGCACGTCTTTATCTTTGTGTTTTGCAAGAACCTTGCATGAATTGCAAGGTTCTTGCAATTCATGCAAGGACCGTGAACACTGATGAATAAAGTAAAAGATTTACACAACTTTAAGTCGACTCATGGCTGCTCCGCAAACTCAGGGTTCCCTTTAGGGGATATATTTTTTTCGCGAATGTTAGTAATGCAATTAATTATGGGTTCTCGCTGTCAATTTATCTGAGATTTATTTTATATTTAGACCTGGTTTCGAGTTGCCCTATTGTTGTTTTAAACCTTTTGCAACCTTTATTGAGCGTGATCGCGTGACAGGATACGGTCGCCGACAAGGCGAGCCCCTCAAGTGCGACGCACTTAAAACGAGCTTTGAAACGCGGTCACGTGGTCTATAAAAAGATGACTTTGGCGTCAACCGAGAAAATCATGCGCGAAGTGCATGAATGATGTCTCCATGAATTCACAAATAAAATGTTTATTAAGGACGCTAGCCTAAGTTTCGTAAGCCTTTCGTGACCTGGTAGCGGTTTCGCATTAAGCGTGAATGGCTCCAGCAACATCGGGAAATTGATGCTGTCTGTACCAGTTAAGAGCTCACGGGGGCGCCATGACAACTTGAAAAATGGTGAAGAAGACGTGACATACCGCGCGGTCCTCGCGTACACAGCGGTGAGAATCTTCTTGATAGAAGCATACTTTGCGCGGCCTTCCCTTCAGACAGAAGAGCTCGCGCTCTTGCATCGCTGCTTTTCCCTCCTGACGTACCCGCCGCCGCAAAAAACGGTCGCTTCTCTGTCTCTGTGACGCAGCCATGCAGAAAGCGCTCGTCTACCTCTCTGCGCAATGGCACCTCCTGCTACTGCGGTGAAACTCCGCAGGAGGAGCGAACGAATGCGCATATTGCACTTTGCTCTCATCCGTAACTGTTTCGCTTGCATCGTCGGCTAGGGGTTATTCAGATGGACCTCGTGAAGTCTCACTGTGTCTTGAGGAGGAGAGCACCAACGCAGCCACTTAAGGCTTTCGGCTTAGAAAAAATGATGTAAACACTCGAGTATAGGTTTTCAGTGCAGACGACACGCAACAACGGCACCGAAATAGTTATCCTCTTAAGCACTGCAATATGACACCATGAATAACTCTACAGTGCTGTCAATGCAGAGTGGTCGGTAGTGTGTAAAGTACCGACAAGTGTCGTGCACGGTGGCCAGTAATGATTACGTACACTTGCTGTGTGCCTGCATCTCTCTTTCCTCCTTCCCTTTCTTGTAGCCTCCTCTTTCAGATCCACCGTGGCGTAGCGAAATAGATCTTTGTGTTGTTTAACAATCATATCATTGCTTCCGGTACTCCTTCTCTAGAAGTTGTTCCGAATAGCACATCCCGATGTGTTTGCTAAGTCCTACCATACGTGCTTCCAGGAATTGCCTACAAGTCTACTGTTTGTACTGCGTCTGCCGTGGGCCTAGGGGAGGACAAGCCAGGGCTGTACACAGGCATGCTTACTTTCACTCACGAAATGGCTCACATGTAAGGCACTTTCCAGGCTCTTGTGCGTTCCCGAACACTGTTTAGAGCAACGGAATGCGTGGTATGAGACGAGAAACTGACACGAGGACGTGAGAGGGTTAAGAGGGGTGATAAAATTAATAAACTGGCGTACAGAAAACAGACCAACGAACAAATGGATGAATGAATGAATGAATGCTCCCCTCCTAATCACCCCTCCTAACCCTCTCACGTCCGCGAGTCGAAACCGACACGATGACGAGAGAGGGTTAGGAGGGGTGATAAAATTAATAAACTGTCGTGCAGAAAACAAACCAACGAACAAATGAATCAACGAACGAACAACATTGTCTACACCTCTTTGAAGCGAAGGAGGCGATAGGCTGTAGGAAGGGGGAGGAGCTTCTTCAAGGAGGCCTGCTTTAACGTGTCAAACAACTAGAAGATGGCCTTCTATCAGTCAATCAATCAATCAATTTTCCACTTCAGGAAGGGGAGGGCATGGGAAGAAAAAGCTCTTGTGAGCTTGACTGAGCTTCCCAGCCGGTTACAGTTCAGCAGGCAGTGAACGGCATACAAGAAATTCGCGTACGTAAGTATAGGCACAATAAGCATACATTATTCTTGCACATGATAACCGAGAGAACACAACATGTACACGCAATTCAGCGAGAAAAGAAAGAAAACATGAGGAAAAAAAAAAGAAACACTAATCAAAGATCAAGTTCAAACTGACATTTTAGATATCATCGCACGAAGAAAGCATGAAGCGCAGATCTGCGACAAGAAATATGAAAACCATTTTGCGATAAAAGGTTTAACACAGAGGGCAAAGTTATTCTTAGCATCTGGGCCCCGTAGTTTGTGCGTGGTGTTCTTGTTTCGTATTTTTTCATGAGCCGCAAGGGATACGAAGAAGAGTATTCGGCTAACTCTGCCAAATCTTCAAGCATTAGAATATTGTTCTTTATTTCATATTTATATCTAAGAACAAGGCGTAAGTTATATGTATTAAAAACTGTTGGGATACCGGCAGCTTGAAAGAGTTGTGCAGAAGGATGATCTCTGGCTAAGTTATACACGATGCGTAAAGCCTGATACACAAAATCAGCTTGTACAATAGAGGGTAAACTAAAGATCATAGAAATAAGCCTTGGTGCCTCTGCAGGGGACAAATAAATAATAATAATAATAATAATAATAATAATAATAATAATAATAATAATAATAATAATAATAAGTTTATAGTTAAGAACATGATATCAGAAGCTGTTCGAAAGGTAACGAGAACTCACTAAAGGCATTCAAGTACTTCGGTGAGCCTTTAAAAAATGCCTAAAAATACGGCAAGTCATTACACACTTGGTAAACCTCTTTCCGTTTTCGATAGCTTGTCCACAGGCAGTAAAAGGACGGTGGGGAGAAGCCATGATGTAGGCTGGATACCACCATGACCTGTAGGTGGTGTCAAAATACACGCCCCCCTACCACTTCCCTTATGTCAGTACAGAGGGATCTCGAATTTGGGCTTTTAGGTGCATGACACTAACACTGGTTTAACTGCACGATTTTAACTTTACTTTATATTGCGCGTTGAACACAAGGACAGGGATCCAACGAGAAACACGGTTGAAACGATGAATATTTAGAAATTCTTATGCAGCCCTACAATGTCTGATGTTCCTTCTACGTCATCGATGAGTGCTAAAAATAATTGGATACATACATACGAGTGGAACGGTTGTAATATATCCTAGACTATGGGATCTGAAGTAGCCTTGTCCCAAGGAACCCTGACAATGCTCCAAGGTGTTCCAAGAAATCCAGTCCACCATCTCCCTCTGCCCCCTTTTGAGCACGATGTTTCCTATGACACATTTGTGAGGCGGTGTCCGGACTACAAGAAAGCAAGACTATAAAAAAAGAAATTTATTTCGATGGAGTGTACAAGCACCTAAAGTATGCAGCGAAAGTCACATTTTATGCATCAGGAAATCGTCGCGCGGCTTTTTCACACGGAACGTCACATTCAGGTCATCTTTTCTTTACACTCGTGCACGTAATGAACGGTGTTTAGATCGTGTACCTTCTGTCCGCCGTCTTAGCGAATTAGTGACCATGTAAACGAGAACGCACCTGACGGTCGCGTAACCCTAAAGAGGGGCCCGCGGGACGGCAGTGTTCCGCGGAACTCACTTCGAGAGCCCATGTCTTATAGGAACGGCAATATACTCACTGAAGAAGGATTACTGCTTCCCACGTCATGGTATGGTAAATGTGAAAATTTAACTGGTCACTGGTCTAGGTAACCTAAGTAAATTTACGCACACGCTGACGACAGCTATATAGTAAAGAGGGCGGTATCACAAGCACACTAAATGCAAGACTGAATGCATGTGCAGGGAGAGTGGTACGTTCGAGATGCGGTACCAATTAGCATGTGAAGGCTCACATACGTCATGTTGCTACTCAAGTTACCTAGAGGGTGATGACACCCGAAACACTCGCCATTGGCATCTCTTGGATTAGTCTCTGCCTTAGTGAGCCAATCATGTTTGTAAGATAGCGTTCAGAGTAAGAACGGAAGAAAACTGTGCGCCACAAAAGAGCAGTGACAATACCCTAAGCGTCAACGATCATGCTTCTATCGTATCGTGGTGCACCTATAGCAAACAGACATAAGTGATGCTGACAATTGAACATATTCTTAGAGACCCGAACCTATGCTTGATAATTAGAGAGTTAGAACAAGGGTACGGCGACTATGGTACAAATTCCTTCGTTGGAGACCTACTCCCTCATGTTGTACTGGAGATTAGGTGAATTTGTTGGACGAAACCCGGCGGATAAACGACGAAACGACGAAGGAAGCTCCATTTCACAAAGACCTAACCATGCGTTTTTATGAACTCGTGTTAAGAGGGGTTTAATGTTTTGGTGTGATCTTTAGTTGGTTTATTGTTTTTAACGCTGGTGTGTTAAAGGTCCTAACACCATCTGCCTTTACGACTTGAAGCCTAGGTGCAGAGCACGATGGTGATGCTTCTCTACAAACCGGCCATCCTGGTGCCTTATCCTGCCCATGGATTCTTGGAAATATCATGAGCTACATCGACAAAGGACCTGAACACCACGAATTCTCCCGTTGCAGCTTGGAGCAGATTCAGTACGTCGTGGGGTTAGTACATGTTTTGATTTGAATATCCTGCTTGCTCAGGTTTGATAGCACTTGGTCGCTACGCAAGTTTTTAGAAAATTAGCGCGCGCTAATTATGAATTAGCGCACACTGGTGGCAACAGAAACTTCTGAAGGAGTTTAAACAAAGATAAGGAAGAAGCGACCTAAGGTCTACAAATGTCTCTGGAAATCTTTTCGCAGAACTGATTTGCCATATTCATTGCTCATGGGCTTCAAGTTGCTTGTCTATACGCCCTCCTCCTGCCAATTACCATCTTCTGGTTTGTTTAATTGATGAATCGACCGCCTCACACAGGCGTTGGTCCAGGGTTTCATCAGCCGACTCACACGAGTCTTACATCAACTTTCATTCTGTAGTTTCGGCGAAGTCCGTAAAGATTTCCTCGTAGCTTTGTGCTACAAGCGCCTGGGCGCATGTCAAGTTTCCGAATTTATCACAGACATTTTTAGCCGTGGGGATAGGACATTGCCTCCAAAGATGCTAGCGTATAATCGCGCTAAGGCTTGTCCATGAGCAAGCCTCCAACGGAGTGTTCCGCATAACTCGTGTCAAGCCTTGAAATATCCCCGTGTACATTGTGAGAATACCACAACCAACTTAGTACTTTCACTGTGCTCTTGACCACATCAGTCTATTTTTCAAAATAAGCAGAGATAATTACCTAATATAAAATAATAAGCTAACTTTAAACTGTTACTCTAACGCCCAATGTCCTACCTAAAAGTTGTCAGCATATTCATTAGTGTCCACATAAGTTACGACAAAAAGAAAGCAGCACTTAAGAGGGGACTGAGAAAGGAGGACAGAAAATGCAACTGAACTGACAGAATCGTCATTACTTCATTTCGGGCAAGTTGGCTCACCTTGAAATACGGGAGTACCAGCGCAAACACATGACCACAGGAAAGACGTACATACAAGCTCGGACTAAAAGCTGGATTTATTGCAAATATAGCGCTTCTTATAAGTGCCACAGAGAACCGTGGGAAATAAAGGGACATGACGTAAAAAAGATGAAAGCATGCAAAGAACGAAGAGCGCAAGAGCCGCTCTACTGCGACCAGAGTGGCTCGCTTACATTGCCTGAAGGTGCATAATATCGCAGTCAATGAGTCAACCTCATCAGTTTACTAATGCCCTGCTAGCTGCCGACATTTGCATCCCACTCTCTTTAGAGAGTGCTTTAGTCCTTACATGTGTTTTTTATTGGTCCCTTCTCCTCATATTTCAGGAAGGCAGGAGAGAACTGCTGGAAACTGTCAACTTCGGGACATGTCATGAGCGGTTTGTACCCTGGACTGATGGTGTCTCGTGAAGCATTTTGTTTAGAGGTCATCCAGGAACGAGACGCCATCTTTGATTCTTTCGCTGTGAGAACAAGTTCTTCTTCCTTATCCCTCTAGCTCCTTTCCACTTTTCACTTGCGTTATTACCTTTGTTTATGTACAGTGCTTAGCAATTAAAACGAGGTACTCGGACAGCGTCATGGCTGCCGTATTTTGTGCTCCGGAGTGCGCTGGGCTTGCGTGATGCCAGGGGTACCAGGCTGGACCAAAATTCAAAAGGCCTCTAGCTTTCTTTGAGTGCCACAACGAAACAGCTCTATGTGATCACTGTAAATATCATAATCACCGCAAAGTACCTGGAGTAGCAAGCCAGGCCATTAACCAGGCTAACATCTCCGGTTCATCAATAAAGTGTTCTCTCTCTCTCTCTCTCTCTCCAGAGGGCTCACAGCAACAGCGGCGCGAACAGTCGTCGGTCGACAGAATGATCGACACGGTTCCCGAAGTGACATGCAAGACAAACGCGGCCTGCGTTGCGTGTAGCAGAAAGTGATAACGGTGCTCCCCACAAACAATCGTAGCAAGCGCGCGATTCATGGCAAGGTGATAACGACGTGCTCTTTTAAACAAACGAAAATAACCGCACGTGTCAATACTAAAGCCAATCAGATCTGCTAAGGACAACGCCTCGCGCTTGCTGTGCGCGGCGCCAAGTTATCCGACTACGGCCACACATGGAAGCACTATTTGACGCCGTCCGCCCGTCTTCATTAGCTGTGTTCTGTGACTTTTATAATAATGGTTAATTGCACCAGGAACGCAATCGGGCGCACCGCGCACCAAGGGCTGAAGGTGCCTTAGCAAAATTACACTCAAGAGCTATCTGTCTACTCTCAAACGCGCCTTCAAACTCAAACCGCCAAACCAACGTCGTATCAGCGATGAGAAGATGCGGAATAAGCTCAGCAGCGATGGCCTAGGTTTCAACCAGCTCGATCGTCGGGGATTGCTCAGCAAAGACGACGGGCTCACGTAAAACAAAAGAAACTGCTCTTCAATACATCAGTATGGCTAGCAGTGCGCTCCAACGAGCTATACATGAACTTTGAGAATGGTTCGCATACCAACCGACAAAGCATAGAAGTGAGAGTGGTTGTAGCTTTTGAAACTTTTGCTCGGGCAATGCGTGGTAGGCCGGAGAACTAGTATGGTCCTTCATGAGAAGCGTCCTCTTCTGCTAAAGCGATGAGTACTAGCTCTAGTCTCTTTTCGCAGGAAATGTCTCTAAGCTGGGTAGTCCGCCCCCTCGGTGGCCAAGTTGTCCTCATTTTTTTTTCTTCGCGCACACAGATAGAGCGTTAGCCCCCTGGCGGTGGATGAGCTTCCATTGTACTATGTCGCACGCTACGAACATGGGCGTTCGAGAGCGCTGGTTCATTGCCATTGAGTGGCCGTTCTGCGAGCGATGCATGAGCACACTGCACAGATGTTAACTGTTTGTCTGCAGCTTGCACACCTTCCTGTTGTTCTTACTAGAGCAGGCCCAATACTTTAGGCAAAATGGCAAGTCACAAACAGGGGCTCGCTGGTTCTTCATACCTTTTTTATGTTCATAACCATAACTTCTGCAAATCAATGTTATAGTAAATTCCAAGCAAGATTAGCGCTAATACCCCCGCGGCAAAATCAACCGTCCCACTATCGAAAAGTGTAAGTCATTTATTACTTTAGAGTAACGTAGAGACACCACTTTAGTATTGATATAATCTCAAAAACGGGCTTGTGTTTTCAAGCTAGCGCGTTCTTTTGGGATGTCTTTATCGCGCAAATTTAACTGCGCGTTTGACATAAATACTGACTGCTACGCGACCGCAGAAACGCCAACCGAGACAGCGGTCACCTGTGAAGGTGACGGGTATAAATACAAGAGCCGAAAAAGCAGATGTCCCACTTAATATCCCACCCCATATTTTAATAAACGCGATGCGATCTACAGTTATGGGCCCGTCTTCTTGTAGAAAGCTGGCCGTAACATCATTAGACAATGTTACAAACTTCCGAATTGTGCAGAGAAACGTTTACTATTCATATATAACGTCGCCTCCGAAGCGCGAACCTTTTGCTCCGCTCGCGCTGAACTGTCGTTTAGCAGATTAGTTTAGATTAGTTTAGCGACTTGTGTCGGTGAGGCTACTCACGTGAAGGGTCTGTTAATGGTTCAGTGCTCGTGCCAGGCGTTCTCTGTCCCATGTCTGTGCCGCCTTGCACATACACACCGGAGCATCATCTGATCGACCTAACTTCCTGTCATTTAAAGGTCTATTTTCACTATAACTGCGCTACACGCAAGCTGGCTTTAACAGTCGCGTCATTTGTGCTACATGACAAGACATTCCGCGCTTCGATGTGTTAGCTCGTGCAAGCAGTGCCGACGGCCACCACTAAGCCGAATGGATCCCGCCTGCCTCGTCTCAAGGACCTGTCCGCCGCGGTGGTGTAGTGGTTACGGTACTCGGCTGCCACCCAAAATACGCGGGTTCGATCACGGCCGCGGCGGTCGCATTTTCGATGGAGGCGAAAATGCCAGAGGCCCGTGTACTGTGCGTCGTCAGTGCACGTTAAAGAACCCCAGGTGGTCTAAATTTCCGGAGCCCTCCACTACGGCCTTTCTCTCCTCTCTATCTCTTTCACTCCCTTTCCCCCACCCCCACGGACGCTTAGCCGTGCTCCCTACATGGGCTGCAGAAATTAGCGTCCTTTCCTAACCGAAACACAATCAATCAATCGTCTCAAGGACCACCAACGCGGAACTCTTGCAACGATACTAACGCACTCCTTGACATGTCAACTTATAGATATGCTTCAAAGGCGGCCCTACGTTGTGGAACTTACGAACTTGTGTCGGAGATACGGCTAATGCACCACTATGTCATCGAAAATGGGCACGACATTGTGTTTCAGTGGCTGCCGACTTATTGTGGTATCTCCGGCAACGACTTCGCCGACGCCGCTGCCAAGAAAGCACTCGAAGGAACGAACCATGTCCGTACGCCCCTATCCAGGATTGACGCAGCCCTACTCTTAAGCAGGGTAGCATTGCAGTAGTGGCACTGACACTGCAGTAGCGGTACACACCTGGCTTCACGCACCATCGCCTACATTCTCTCGACCTATCACTGCAGCCGCGCCTTCTACAGGGTCTTTCCCGACTAGAAGAGACAGTGTTGTGCCGTTTCCGACTAGACGTCGCTTTCACCCGTGCATATTCCTTGAAACTTGAAATGGCTGAAAGCGCCGAGTGCAGCGATTGCACTGTAGAAGAGACTATCGAGCACCTCCTGTGCCACTGCCCAACTTATGACAATGAAAGAATCCAACTCCGTGCAGCACTAGGAAAGATAACCAGCAACATTTTCACCGTTGAAGTGATCTTACGTTCATAACGCTGTGCGTCTCAGCTACGCCAAGCAACGAAAGCATTGCTGCAATTTCTGAACGCTACTGGGCTCATTGACCATCTCTGTGAATGGACAAGCAACTTTTGTAATGCCAGCGACATTGCAGTTTTTCTGTTCGTTTTTTCTCTATCTGTATCTTCTAAAGCTTTCCCTCCCCTTCCCCAATGCAGGGTAGCCTCCCGGTTCAGCCCAGGTTAACCTCCCTGCTTTTCCTATTCCTTTCTCTTCCTCCTCGATAGCTACCAGAGAAGCGCTTGTTAGACCTTTTAACAGAAGTTGCCTCACATACTTTGCTAAGTCGTGTCGCCTCCACGCAGTGTTTGAACAATGCCTGAAAATACGAACGGCCACGCTAGGCCTTGCTGCTGCCCCAATAATAATAATAATAATAATAATAATAATAATAATAATAATAATAATAATAATAATAATAATAATAATAATAATAATCAACCTGTCTACGCCCACTGCAGGGCAAAGGCCTCTCCTATAGATCTCCAAATATACCAAATTCAAATACATTATCAACTGATGCCATTTAGTTCATTGAGCATACGATGGAATATTCGTCGTAGGACATAGTTATCAAGCGGGAGACAACATTTTCGTTAAAAGGCTTCTCTTCCTTGAGCAAGAACTACAGTCACCTTTGGTTGTGAGAATGTGACCTGTCTGCTTCAAAAATTAAGAAAATATGAGTCCTTAGGAACCGGTTTGTGCATGCCTATAAGGACAAAAATGTAGAAGATGAATACTAATGAACGACATTTCTTTTCTTCCTTTTTCTTCCTGACTAATAAGGTAATCGAAGCAACGTGCACTGTACGGTGCACTTACTTTAAGGTTCAAGACACAATGTACGGCGGATACCGATACTACACAAGTTCGAAGTTTTTTAAAGACTCCGTCGCCCTAGACTACACTGGTTGTGGTGGCAATAAGGTACTGTAGACAATACACTCCTCCTCTATGGATGCGCTCTTCTTTTTGCTCACTTTCTTTAGTGCTGTAAAGTGCCTGTTATTGCACCTTCCAAAGGAGGAATACAAACATTAGCCAGACTATACTGTTTGCGCGGGAGTGTTACGGGACATTGAAACGATTTTGTTCTACTACTACTAAACTACCTTTTCAGAACACAAAAGGATGCATTCTTGATATGCGCTTGGTGAGCTAGAAAACGCGCAAAAGATGGGCAGACGGGGTGACGCCTGTCTAGGGTATCGGTGCTAATACACATGAGTTCACGGGCGTTTTACGGCATCTGTTAAGGCCTGCAGAATTAATTTTTATCAGTAAAAAGGTATACATTGTCTTCTAAGGACGTCAGAAAGTTAACACAAGGTGTTTCCAAAAATTTGGTTTAAAGAGTTTCGCGACAACAAAATGCACTTACGAAAAGGGCCTTATTAGGACGTGATATGGCCATGCTTCACCGCGAAACTCCAAAACGAAATTTTGCCCATCTACTCTTCTGATATGGAACACAATATATCGAGCGCAGTCACGGAAATTAAGTTCAAAGTCTGTATTTATTAAATGTAACACCTGAGTATAAGTTCAAAGAAAGGAGTGATTTAGGCATCAGAGTAATTCATGAATATAATTAAATAGAGGTAGCTGCGCTCCGAATTGAATATGGGAGTATGAGTATTCGTACGAAGGAAATAATGAATGAAAGAAATCCCATGGTGCCCACACCAACATTAGATATGCGGTAATGACGATTCCGCCTAGAGTTAACCGAATGGTTGCCTCAGTCAAGCAAAAGCCCCCCCCCCTCAGTAAAAAAAGAAAAGAAAAAAAAATGCACCATACGCTAGCGACTACTCCAATGAAGACGCATAGGTGAACATTATGGTCGCCTTTTCAAAGGTGCCCCCAGTTATCACGGATGAAGCATTGTGGATTAAAAAAAAATTGTTGGCTTCCTTATAAGATTTCGGTATTTTTCTTTCAGCCCCGTTTTACTGATTGCTGAATTTCTGGAGCTTTGCGTCCCAAAACCGCGATATGGTTATGAGAGACACCGCAGTGGATGGCTGCGGAAATTTCGACCACCTGAGGTTCTTTAACGTGCACTGATACCGCGCAGAACACGGGCCTCAACATTTCGCCTGCATCAAACTGCAGCCGACGCGGCCGGGATTTGATCCCGCGACCTTCGGATCCGCAGCCGAGTGCCATAAGCACTAGACCACCGCCGCGGGGCTTTGCCTGAGTTAAGACGACTGCTCACAAGGGAGACAACTAAACTTCTTTTTTTTTTGGTTTAAATGTGGGAACATGGGACTAAACATGTGATCTTGCTATAACGTTAATCCCTCTCACTTTCCCTCTATCTCTCTCAGGTGTGCATCAAAAGAAGGTGTGTCGACAGGCCTCTAGTGACAAGGGTAACGAGAGATACTACTACGAATACAGCGAGCACATCTGCGACCACGACGGAAGCAGTGGTCCCAGAAGAGCCACCCGAAAGCACTGACAAGTGCAAATGCGAGTGTCCTTGTGAATGCCCTCCAGAAGAATCCGGTACAAAGCCGGAGAGCGAGAAGGAAGGCTCATGATAAATTGAAGATATTCTTAAATACCCACACACCCGTCGAACAAGCCGGTTGTCGCAGTGAAACAGACTGGACCGATAGAAAAAAAAAGTTCGGGATCCACCAGTTTTTGTGGAGGTGGATGGACAGTGATGGTGTGGTATTACCTGACCCGATAGACCAATGCGACTTAGCCTTGAACGATTGAGCAATGCTGTGCATAAAGTTATTGACAAGAAGACGACTAAATGCATTAGTGCTTTCGGTTCAATTAAAGCAGTTTTCAATGATTTCATTAAATAACTGATTTATTTTATTCACGAAAGCTAAAAATAAGTCAGTGTTTAATACACTTCATTCACATATGACTCACTTTCATTCACTGCATTCGCAGTCTCTTTTGGGTATGAGCCATTATAATTGCTCCACGACCCGCACAACCACCGTGATCGGCTCACGTATGTGCGAATGCGAAATTATGGTTCTCTGATTTCGGGTAAAACCCAAGTTATTCCCGACTCTAACATCGCAAACTCGTTTAAGGAAAGTCGGGTTGAACGCTGTTTGTTCCCGAATTCCAGTGCCATATAGCCGCCTAGATATTATGCTGCACGATGTTTGGGGTGCACCAGCGCTGTAGCTAACGGGCCTCGGCATAACGAAATTAAGGCGTACTGGCGTAAGTGGTCTCCAGAGACATATAGGTCACTGGAGACCGAGGCGCTATGCTACACAGTGCATGTTTCTCATTTGTGTTTCTAAACTTTGTAAATGTTATCCCCCTCCTGCTCAAAAAAAAAAAGAGAAAACGTTACCTATGATATAGTCCAACAAGAAAACTGGAATTTCCTCCGAATGTCGCCTTTAGAGAGAGCGCCTGGTTTTTACTACCACGATTATGTAAAAATATAAAAACCCGAAAACGAACAACCGTAGATATACCTGTACTTAGGTATAAACAAAATGCATGCAGCTGCACTAAAGCGAAAACCATGCGGCGTTTCCCCGCTGTTTACCACAGTAAGACGTCAATCGCTGCTAATGGGCTCGCGTTGTCGTGGACACAACGACGACCACGTTAGACACCGATGGACCAGTATCATTAACCGAAATTTGTTAAAATAGCTTCTGAGACGGCAACTGTATACACATATAATAATGTCTGGCTGCACTGCCATCATGATCAGCACACGCATTCATACACACCATCTGGCTGCACTCACTGTCCCATGGGTCAGGTCACCGTGACACGCAGGCATTAGCATCACAATGTCATTCGCTCTATCACTCATAGATGGCGGTACTACCGCTGCGAACTAAGAGTGCAGTCTAGGAGAGGCGATGCGCCAACTGCAGGTGCGTATTAGCAGGACAAGCTGCAGCGCTCTTTCGTTCCGAGAGTCCCCTTCGCAATACCCGTGTGGATACAACTGCGCTCCAATAAAATATGTTCCTTGCTTTCACATAGCAAGTAATGTACGTGCACATTTCTTACGCTGCTTTCCTTTACAAGCGCACGTTCTATGGCAGAACG
>CM023488.1:39716666-39746137 GCA_013339685.2 Hyalomma asiaticum | reverse complement strand
TCTTGTTACTTGCGTACTAGCTTGTACAGCCTCTTTTGTACAGCCTCTTCGCACA
Organism: Hyalomma asiaticum; assembly: GCA_013339685.2. Lineage (NCBI taxonomy): Eukaryota > Metazoa > Arthropoda > Arachnida > Ixodida > Ixodidae > Hyalomma > Hyalomma asiaticum. The sequence continues at coordinate 39,746,082 of CM023488.1, read as the reverse complement.
GTCTCTTTGCCTACCTGCCCCTCCCCCGACTCTCCAGCCCAAAAAAAAGTTTCCATCTATGGCAGCTGTTGAGTTGATTTCGTTATTTGACTGAGAAAAATCGCAAGTAAAAGTCCCTCTCAGAGCCTGTACATTGTTTCAGTAAAACAAATTCATTAACGCTTCACAGGGAAATTAGACTTATGGGCTTTTAATGGGGTCGTGGAGCATTTTCTGAAAATATTGTGCGATATACTGACCCTCCAATCTATATAACTATATTTCGTTGCGTCGTCTTGGTTGATCTATAGCGTTAAAACACGCTTTTTCGATTGATCAGGGCGCGTTTCCTTCAACTATGCAGCTGACGTCATCTTAACCGCCACCATGGCCTCTGTGATTGGCGTGCCCTCGCAGGCCCGGAAAAGCAAACCTTGCTCAAGCGTTGCTTCCGTGAGGCGGCGCCACACGGAGCCCAACTATTTTCTTACTTCATACCTTTCATATCCATCTATATTTAAGAACACACGAAACTTAACGATATCTCTACATTTCTAAATATCTTAATTTGACGTCATTGAAACGTTACTGAGTAGTACCTATTCAGGCCAGTAATGTCGCATACTCGTTTCGGGAGCGCAAGAGCGCTAAGATTTCAAATAGTCCTTGTAAAATGTACCCAGAATATTGCGCCGAGATGTGTCGGAACCACCATGTCGAACTCTTCTTGAAGCATTGAGAATTACAACCAGCAGCTCGATTTCCTTTTCGCGACCTGTTTAAATGACTGACATAGAGCCCTTGTGCTACTTACTAGAAGGAATCACAAAATGTTCATTTATTCGAGGGCTAAGCTTAAAGAAAAAAGAAATACCTTGGGATAACACAGAAATGTGTCCCCCATAACATTATTTGGCACACGCGCACGCAGCTGCTTAAAGTGTCACATGCGTACGGAAAAAGGAACAGCTATGGTGAAAGCGCGAAAATCTTCCGCTACAAAATTCCTAGGAACACCACCTTCCAATGGACATGACTCGTTAATACCGACAGAGCAGTATGCAATAAAAATGCTCATATGCGACAAAAATGACATTTGCTTACCTTTAGCGGAAACAGCGCAGAGAAACCATAAACCGAAGAAGTACATGACGTTTTCCGTGTAGACGTACGCGATCCCTGATGCAAATGCAGGCGAGACTGAAGTGCATGCGTTTAAGAAATCAGCCGGCGGCCTTCGGCGCCTGATGTTAAGGTCGCGCTTGCGCAGTCAGCAATATTTTTTCCCGGATCTCGCCATTTGCAACATTAAAGTGTACTCGGTGAGCACGGCTTCATGGAGAAATAGCAGCGTGTCCTTGCTCGTACGCACAAACTTCCAGCTCTTTCAAGGACAATTACTATTGAGTCCTTAGAAATATGTGAATCGGTGTGTTTACACAGAATGATACGCAGCAACGGCTTTTTGTTGAGCGGAGGCTGTAATAAACGCGCATGTTTGAAACAAATGAAAGGCACCTTCCGTATTTGTGACGATTTGATACGTCAATGTCCCGATGGAAAATTGACCATGTCTTCTCCTATCGGGAAAATGGGGCAAGCGAAGCTTGGCATTTGTGGGCATTTTTCTTTCTTTGCGTTTGCGTTATTCAAGTAGAGCCGTGGCGGCGGGGATCGAACCTGCGACTTTGAGCTTAGCCTTTTCTGCACTTTCTCGCACATAATCGCTATCATCACATGGAAAGAGGCCTAGGTTAAGTGGCCGTCAAGCACTGCAGTGGGTAGAGCCGATCCTCTTTTCTATCCTGCCGTTCTGTCTCTTTCTTTTCATCATATCTTGATCTTTTTTTTTAATTCCCTCAGTCTTCCTTTATCCCTTTCTTTTGTTCCTGCCTTTCTTTCTGTCGTGCCATCAGTCTGCTTATCACTCTCTTTTCTCTTCTGTCCATCTTCTTCTTGGTAGAAAAATCAAAACGCCTACATGGCTCAGGGACCTTCACGCCTTAGTCGTTTGTCCCACGTGCACTCGCCTTGCGTCGGGTCTGCTTCTTCACGCATTGTAAACCCCGGCTTTAAAACGCGCGAATTATGAACCGACGACCATGGCTGCGAGGAGAACTTCTTCGCGTAGTAGATATCTTAAATTATCTGAAAGTTGATAAGCAAATACAAGCGTCTTCATAGGTACCGGCGTGTAATAAGTGCGATATTGGTGGTTGTACTGTTATACGTTGTAGTAAAGGAGAAAAAAAAGCCGACAGTGGCTGAAAGACGGCAGTGGATGGGTTCATGCTTCGCTAGCTTGGCGAAAGAGAAGCTCGTCACCTGTTGGGAGCGCGTGTGAAAGGACTGAAGTGTGTGATGATACATCCTAAGACTGTCTATCAAACTAAAGGTACTCTGGCTGCTGCCTCACCTACAACCTAGACGTATGGAAGAGGCGTTCCATACCTATGGTCGGGTGAAATCCGTGGAGGGCGAGAGAGAGGCGTGGATGCACACTAGTATGGAACAGTGGATGAGGCCCGTGTACTGTGCGTTGTCAGTGCACGTTAAAGAACCCCAGGTGGTCTAAATTTCCGGAGCCCTCCACTACGGCCTTTCCCTCCTCCCTATCTCTTTCACTCCCTTTCCCCCACCCCCACGGACGCTTAGCCGTGCTCCCTAAATGGGCTGCAGAAATTAGCGTCCTTTCCTAACCAAACCACAGTGAATCAATCAATCAATCAACAAATCGAGACGCTTCCTTGGTGCTCAGAGATACCGCCACCGTAAGCTCTATACCATACCTTATGACTATCTACAGACACCGATGCCTCGTGCTCATTCCTGGTAGACCTCAGCTATGCCTTTGCTGCAAGCGTGTGCGACACGTCCGCCCTAAGTGCAAAACGGCGAGGTGCTTGCAGTGTCATCGTCCTGGTCAGATGCCTGCATGTGGACCTACGTTATTATGACACGTCCTGGCCAATCCAGCATAGACGAGCTCTGGATCATCTCATGGATCAGTAGACTAGACACTCTTGTTGAGTGTCAACTGTGTTCACACATGCAAACTTTATTGTGCACAACCTGCGAAAGTACGCGTACAGGAGTATAAAATGCACGCTCTTTCTTTTGTATGGGAGACTTTCCAGCTGCCTGGAACACAGGCGGTCTATAGATATTAACCATGGTCTAGTCTGAATGCCTTTTCACTGCGTGAGACATGACTGTAATGCCTTGTTTTAACAGGTAACCCGCTTCTACAGCACATATTAATTATACCATGGAATTTTCATACAAAAGGAAGTTAATGCTACTCTGATTTATTGCCTTAGGACACGTGTAATTACAAGTCAGCTTTTCAGCGCACAACTTGGTCATACATTGTCCAGAGTACAACAGGTCGAGATGCCGAAGAAAAAGTGGAGCATATTTTCTACAACTGTCCTTTTATTTTTCTCATCCATCGTTTGTAGTTCACAAGCGTGTTTTCCGAGTATCCGCTTCCCGCTGTCCGATACCATTGTCACAATCGGCCATATCGCACCCGAGAGTTCTTTGAGTTCCTATCCGACGATTTCCTTCGTACGCTTGACTGTGGCTTACGTGTCGCTGCCGTGCTGCAGTCGCAGGCACATTGCGTGCTGGCGACAGTTGGTATGGTTTGGGAATCGTTCGAAGTCTGGACAGTGGAAGGTAGAGACTCTGGAGTCGTTGCTTCGGCTGTGTCGTTCGGCTTCTTCACGCATACGCCTTGTAAGCAAACCTGAGAGTTAAGAGAGAGAGAGAAAGACATTGATCTATTTCTGGGTTTTTACATCCCAAAAACCCGCTATGATTATGAGAGACGCCGCAGTGGAGGGCTCCCGAAAATGTCGACCACCTAGGGTTCCTTAACGTGCACTGACATCGCACAGAGCACCGGCCTCAACATTTTGTTTCCACCAAAATGCACTTGAATTCAGATCGATTTCGATGGATGCGAAATGTTGAGACCTGTGCACTCTACGATGTCAGTGTGCATTAAAAAAAATTACGTGGTCAAAATTTCCGAAGCCCTGCAGCTCGGCGCCTGTTATTTCATATCGTGGTTTCGGACGTTACACCATAAAAATCAATCAATCAATCATCCATCGAAATGCAGCCGCTGCAGCCGGGATTCGATCCCGAAACCTTCAGATCAGCAGCGCAGTGCCGTAGCCAAGAGGGAGAAACAGAACTGAAGATGTACAAGAGTAAGTGTTGTCCAGCAACTCATTCACTCACAAGAACCGTAGATACTGGGCGGGAAGCGAGCACGAGTAATCCCAAAAGCATGCCACAACGCTTTTACAAAATTATTACTTAGCTTGAGTCATCCCAGAAACACTAGGCATTTCAGCCCTCGTACATAATGTCATGCTCACATCATTAGCATAAGCTTTTCTGTATTCTTTCTCTCATGTTGTGTCCAGCTGGACAGGTAAAAGATGTGCCGTGTGGCTTACAAATGAATATGGCTTATTCCTCAACCAAACGACATAAGGAACACGTTGATGCTATGTGTTGGGTGAATGCGTGGCTGCAAATCGCCCAGGTCTTCGTGTTCAAATCGCTCTGCAACCTCTGTACCTTTCCTATTCATCAGGCTGAGCACTCCATGGTCCTTTTAAGGAGGATGTTAGCATTGTTAAATGAAAGCCGTCAGTGCATAACGGCGAGCAACGCGTGAACGCGGTTATCGCTTGAAGCCATCGTAGGGAAAGAAGTCCGATGTCTGGAGAAGGGGTTATAATTAAGTATTCTGACCTAACGATTCTTGCGAATTTCAATGTTTTTCTCAGCCCAAGCACTACAAGCAGTGGTATGCGTTTGACTGTATACTGGGTAGTGTTTCTGTGAACTGATCGTGGGGGAATGTCCTAATGATTACAGTTAGTGAAATGTGCATTATGGTTATGGTGTTATGACAAAAAGCGATCTACGCATAATGCCGAGTACTTGGTCTCTGTGACCATAGTGATGGTATTTAGGACTCCCACACGACCTCTATGTATTCCTTCACATGGCACGCTTTACAGCCGAGCAAGTATCGACTGATGGTAAATGCAGTTTCTGGACGGACAAAAAAAGAGCCGAATAGGAACGAACATAGTCGTCGGTTGTCGACCAGGACCCGTGGATGAACGGCTTGGGTGAAGATGTCGCCAAGTAATGGGCTATACGATCCTTAAGCTTAACAAAACACGTTGCGGGGCTATTCGGTCAAACATGTTGCTTCAAATGTTCAGCGCTACTTGTGACACGTAGACAGTGCAGTTAAACACACAGGACGGGCGCTACTCCAACTATGTTTATTAAAACCACACAAGTGACCTTTTATAGAAAATGTAGACAATGAGCGCATGCGCGAGACCAATGAAAAACATAGATTAAGGTGCTAGGAATATATCTATCGGTTCTTATTTAGGAATCCACTCTCGCAGTCACGCAAGCAAATAGATGTGATGCTGATGCATGTGTCGCCCTTTTGCTTGATAAAGTGCGCTTCTGATATTTCGCGGGCCAATTGGTATTTACTGCGACTTAAAATTTTTATTCCGTGAAGTTGTGGCTCAACAATCCGGGCAAGTGCTGCAATGGGCGGGCAGGTTTAGGCATCTCGCTCTTTCATCCTGTAATGAGCGCTCATGTTCTTTGGCGCGCTGGTTACACACATTTCAGTAGTGTGTGTAGTGTAACAGTGTAACTAACAGGCTAAACTGACGGCAGACGCGGCGACATTAACAATCGGCATAAATGAGCGATTTTTGTACCTGTCGATAATTCCACGATGCCCATACCTCAGTTATCACAATGGTGGCAATATCTCAGCTATCACAACGAATATAAATTTGAATATAGCAACGATATTGCCGAGTTCATAGCCGGCTATAAGGCACTCTCGTATATTCTTGTACAAAAGAAATTCGCCGTCCTTATTCGCAAGACCAGACATTCTGATGGCCAAACCATTCCGCATTTCGGCAGACGACCTTCCTAGTTGTGGTGCCTCAGTTATTTCCAAATTCATTTGAAATACACATAAATGTAATTGTACATGCTCTCAGTTTATCTGAAGCCATGTGAATGCAATGTGACATATGCTGCAAGACTTAATGTGACATAGGCTGCAAGCCTTAACAGAAATGCAGCTATGGGCCCGTGCGATATCATTATCATCAGTTGTGACGTGAATGACGCATGTCGGGACCCCTGAGTCTCACTAGACATGCGTTTTTGCCCACTCATGTTACTTTTGGCATGTGCCATGTGGATGTCACAGCCTTGATTGACGTCATAGGATTCTGGCATCACTCATGTTGATGCCGACACCGGTCACCTTTAGCGTTCATTTGTTGAAGCTTATAAGGCGTCTGCCTTAATAAATGGCGCGTTCACTGCAAATAGTTAGGCTTCCTACAACATTAAAATATTTCACTGTGCATTGTTCCATCTTTATGCATCGGCGAACAACTGACTTGTGGGGTTTTACGTCCGAAAACCACGGTATGATTATGAAAGATGCCGTAGTGGAGGGCTCCGGTAATTTCGACAACCTGGGGTTCTTGGACGTGAGCAGACATCTCGCAGTACATGGGCCTTCAACATTCCGCCCCCATCGAAAAGCAGTTGCAGCGGCAGGGATTCGATTCCGTGACCTGCGGATGAACAGCCGAGTTCCATAGTCACTAGACGACCGTAAAGGGGCTGCATCTGCGAACACAAATGTTAGCGCATAACCATTTCGTTGGCTGTGTTTTTTCGGTTGCTCCGCCACGGTGGTCGGCGCTCGTCTGTTGATCCGGAGGTGGCGGGACCGAATCCCCGCAACGGCGGCTACATTTAGATGCAGAAGATATGTTGAGGCCCGTGTGCTGTGCGATGTCAGTGCACGTTGAAGAACCCGAGGTGGTCGAAATTTTCGGAGCCCTCCACCACGGCGTCTCTCACAAAACTTCAGAAATCAACCTGCTGCAACATTAAATTATTTCGCTACACATTGTTCCATCTCTTTGCATCTGTGAAGACAAAAGTTAGCTCATAACCAATGCATTGCCTTTATTTTTTCGGTTTACCTTAACGGGTCCCTGCAACACTTCTTGAACACACACAAAAAAAGGTGCCGATGACTAGCGGAGGCTTCCGTAAACATGTGAGCAAACTATTGTTGTACTGCATGCACTAGCGAATAATTGTCAATTTGGTTTCAAACACAGCCGAAAAGCGCCTGCTCTTCCTTTCAACAAATGACGTCACTGGGGGCCACTTACTACATCACTTGATTTTTGTTCAATGCTCCTTAAGAGAGATACGCACACTTTCATTTGTCGAAGTCAAAACGACCAGATAAAGCAGATTATCTTTCCTCAGTCACAATATCAGCCAGCGCTATATCTGCCTCAATCAGCTTAGTTGGTCCTCCGAGTGACAGAGTTTGGATTGATTGAAATAACGGCGGTCGGGGCTTTCCAGCTGTGTTTAAAAACCAAACCGCGAATCTCCATCCACGAGGAGCACCGTAATGTTTGGCTCCTCGTGCTTCTAGGACAGACCGGCACCGCTTTCTGGCTTCGCTCAAAAAGTGTTTCAGGGTCTCTGTCAAAACACTTGCATTGTGAATGCTTACTATAGCAGCTGAAAGGAGGACTGAAGTATTCTACTTACGAAAACAGTGGACGTAGAGCAGACACTTAAAAGAAATTGAAGACAGTAGCGCAAGAGTGATGTTTACAGTTACCTTAGACGCGGCGCAGATTGTGTAGTCTAGAGCATTGCCCAGTTGGTAGTAACGGAGCTTTTGGTAGGATTCACGACGGTTGGGGAGTACCACCTTTTGCCACTTGTAGAACACGCAGCGAATCTTGCACGATTCTTCGACGATCTTAAAGGAAGATGGCAGTACGATGTGAGGGGAAAAAATAAACCAGACGTTAGACGCAAACCAAAGACTAAAAAACGATACAACTTTAAAGAAAGCAGCAGTTGGCAAGAAATCCTGACGGACCGCGTGCTCAGTGTTGCTCCGCCAGCCAGCAGAAGAAAACGAAATCGTCATCACGCGACCTTTTCAAAACGGCGCCGTCTTTATGCCTTCGGTACCAGCGGAGCATCTGCTGTTTTTGAGTCCTTTCATCTGTATAAGCCAAAATGTGCTAGAGAAGCATGGACAAAAATGTCTGGTGTCTCCACGTTTTCAACTGCAAAAGGCCACCGTACAGTCCATTTCGCTCCCGAGCCCATTGTACGGGTGAAACTTCACTGGACTCAGTTGAAAAACTCGGGTGGCGGCGCTTGTGGCGCGTCGGGTATTTGCATTGGAAGCGCTTGAGTTAAGCTCAATAAATAAATGTCGTTTGCATGTTGCTAACAAGAAAAATGAAGACAAAATTTTATGCACCTATGTATTATTTTAGCCACCGTCTTTTTAGCTTAATAAAATGGGAGATCCAAACAAGGAACTGTTGAGCTTCGCGGAGGTACAGTGTCTGGTAGTTATAAAGGCGTGGGAGGGGCGTCACAGCAGACTTCACCTGTATCCGACTATAGCAATAACTTCGGCCTTGGTTCGTAAGCACACATTGCTATACAACATTCAGTTAATCTAGTCAATACAGTACTCAAGCATGATACAAGCTGTACGTTTCCCAATAAAAGCAAAGGACGTGACGTTCCCGAAAGCATATCACAATCTGACACGTTGTAAATTGTTCAATCTCCCCTTTTCCACCTGTGCTTTACTGCCATTAAGGAAACATTGAAGTTGGGAACTTATTCGTAGTTTATTCCAACGCAGTGGAACGGGGTGTGCCTTAAGAAGAAAAATACTGCGGGAGGCGCTGTTGAAAGTCTTTGAAATCTACTCGCTCCCACACCTCAAGAAAAGCGTGAAATCGATATCCATTACTGCGCATAGGTGATACTTTGAACGGCCTATGTAGAGGCAAGAAATTTTCTTCTATAGAGTAGCGCCTAGTTGTTACAGTGAATGCTATATACCATGGGAACACTATTCGCAACAGCTGAACTCTGTGCTGCATCTGGTTGTACTTTCAGCGCTCGTAGATCATTGCCTTCTAAGTTCTCTCGAAGCCCATTCTGTATATTCTAATTTAGCTAGTCTAACTGTACATGCGTATGTAGCTGAAGATGGTATATGGGCTTTTATAGCGCGCATGACGAATGAGTGCCATTGCGTATGTAACTCTCTAAACAGCACACCTTAACTGTTTAATCTCTGTAAACCCTGAGTTGCGACTCGCACTTCGAAGAAGGGGGTTTTGCTGATGCACCAAAGGTCCTGCTACTAATGTTTTGTGCATTCGTGGGGCATTTGTGAAAATGGATTTGCGAGTCCCAGTAACTCGCCCGACGGCCGCGTCTAGTTCGTAAATTGTGGTGACTGTGCGTCCTAATTAGGAGCGTGTACGAAGCCCCATAATCACTTTATCACGCTACAACACGAGATAACGTATGCTACGATAATTTATTTCAAGCAATTGCTTCTTGTTAACATTTTCGGAAGAATGCCGCATGGGCTATGGTGAGGTGTCTATCTTACGTTGTACGATTCGATGTTTGCGGCAGGGTCATTTACCACCTCTCTGCAGTAAAGCATCTGGGACACCAGCATGCCAGGGTATGCACCCGGTAACACGTGTCCTTGGCCTCTGACTTTCCAGCAACTTGGTCCGGCTTTCCTGAAACGAAACGCACACTCGGCAGTGGAAAACGAGAGGAACTGGAAGCAGAAAAAAATGTATGGGAGGTAGATGAAGCAGAGTAACTCTGTGTGTGGCTCCTCAGTACAGCAGCTATTTAAGGTAATTGCAACATCGTTATCGTCATCGTCACCAGGAAGCAGGCGATGGGGACAACAAAGAAGAGGAAGCAAAAGAAAAGGTCATGGGAAGATGAAGAAGAGGGGGAGAAGTATCAGAATGAGGCCATTACACCGAGTGTTATGCTGAAGAGCGCCTCAAGTGACGCTCTTCGGCCTAACACTCGGTGGAATGGGTGCACCGTTCGGTGGAATGAGTACACTGGTGTTTCGATAAAGTTGGCCTCACCTTTACTCTTAAGAGACTTCGTCCCTAAGAAACGCTTTTCGTACTCTCGCTTGGCGGCAGGGGTACGGTGGCATAGTTCTGAGTCCCGCCTAACGCCCACTGACTTCTTATAATGGGGATATTCCCGTTCCAGCCACTGGGTGCCCGTCGGGACTCGGAAACGAATCCAGCGGCTCGCGCACTTAGAGGCCTACTGTCTAATCACTGCAGCTGCAGTGATTTCATGGGGCAGGTGAAGCATAGAGATATGGAGATGGTGAAAGGGAAAAGAAGGAAAGTACTGGAGGCCAAGAAAAGCTTCCTTTAAATATGTAGGCATATGTTCCGGGTGCTTTTTAGGGGCGAAGCTCCTTAGGGTCGAGTCTTGTGCCCCCGGCGTGACATAGTACTTAGCGCGCCCGCTAGCGCTAAGTACTATGTCGGTAGCAGCTCTCGCTCCCGGCGCGTGCTCTGGGCATGAGTGGATACCGCTAGGGGCGCTGCGGTGTCGCTCGCTCCCGGTATTGAGCAGCTACAGAAAAGAGAAAGATGAAATCAAGATAGGAAAATTTTCCGATAATTCATAGGAAAGAGCTTTACTGTTCGAAGCAAGGTCAGGTTGCCTGAGAACCCGAGGTTACAGAGCGAAATTCAATAAAGGGGATACATGTACGTGCTGTGGAAAAGCTCGGGAAACGAGAGATCATATTTTGATTCAATGTACAGATGTCCTCCCAGGTGTAACTGTGGACACCACCTTGCAGGGGGCGACGGGTTTCAGGGATAGCACGCGAAAGTTGAACATGTGGGCGATAGAGATAAGTAAAAGGCGCTTAGAGTATCGGGGACGCAAAGGTATGGAGCAAACGGAAACGCAAAGTAGTTGGGGTAAGATTGTTACTACACAGCGGAACGATAATAGATAAAATAGGTAGGCGAGGAGAAAAATTGTTGCCAAAATGTGTGATTCGGGAAAAAAACGTTTGTAGAGGGAAAAATAAAGGTAGAGCTTGGTGGCCAACGGGCTACCGCCCCGTTATAAAGGGGACGCCCTTATATCCATCCATCCATCCATCTCCCGGTGCGCAATCTCTCTCTCTGTCTTCAGGAGCGGCGGTCATGAAGTGCACTTCGTTAAGAATGAAGACAAGGCGGCGCACTCTCTGGGTTTAAGTGGAGACAGCTAGGGGCGCTGCGATGCCCCTAGCGTGTGGATGTGGGCCCATCCTGGAGGCTGTGCAGTCAGACGGTCTGCGTGCACGTGCGTGCCGATCCCGGAGGCAGAACACCGAGACAGTGTCGTCTGCTTCATGAGAGAGAGAGCGCCGGGCGCGCGTTGATTATGGAAACGCTCTTTCTGCGATGGTACTCGGCTTCCACCCAAAAAACGCGGGTTCGATCCCGGCCGCGTTGGTCGCATTTTCGATGGAGGCGAAAATGCCAGAGACCCGTGTACTGTGCGTTGTCAGTGCACGTTAAAGAACGCCAAGAGGTCTAAATATCCGGAGGCTTCCACTACGGCCTTTCCCTCCTCTCTATCTCTTGCGCTCCCTTTCCTTCACCCCCACGGACGCATTGATTGATTGATTGATTGATTGTGGTAGGAAAGGACGCTAATTTCTGCAGCCCACGTAGGGAGCACGGCTAAGCGTCCGTGGGGATGGGGGGAAAGGGAGTGAAAGAGATAGGAGAGAAAGGCCGTAGTGGAGGGCTCCGGAAATTTAGACCACCTGGGGTTCTTTATCGTGCACTGACAACGCACAGTACACGGGCCTCTGGCATTTTCGCCTCCACCGAAAATGCGACCGCCGCGGCCGGGATCGAACCCGCGTTTTTTCACGGACGCATAGCCGTGCTCCCTACATGGACTGCAGAAATTAGCGTCCTTTCCCAACCGTACCACAATCATCGATGAACACTTTACCAGCTCGTGAGGAACGAGAACGCGCCCTCGCCGGCGAGCGACAGCCCTGACGCAGGCAGCGTCTGCTGGCGTGTTTCTTGATGGAAAAAAAAAAACCGACTGCGCGCGCTGCACAACCGTTCACCGGCCACCCCATATATATAGGCACTGGATTTTGACCTGCAATGTAGTGCCGGTGGGAGATTTCTCTTGTGCGTGGTTGAACCATGAGGATTCGCAGCGTGCGCGTTAATTAAAAATAATCCGGAACTCGGCACGATCTACGACGTGGGAGCGCAGGAACCTGATAAAGACCAGGAGTATAAATGACAATGCATATACACATGCGTTGTCACTCATTTACATTCATGAGTGGACAATGTCACTGGTGGTTTACGGTAACACCGAACGATCTCCAGTGCTTCGCCCACTCGTCATGGTTCCCTTCGTGGAGACGCGTGGAATTTTCGCACTTACCTGATGACGTACTGCATCTGTTGTAGACTACACCACGAGAACTGGTGGTGGCTGGGGCCTTTGTCGATGTAGCTCATGATGTTTCCGTTATCCCACGAGCAGCTTTTGGCACCCGGATGTCCGGCAGACTTGGGCCCCTCTCCGTCATGCTCGGAGCCCAGACTGAAAAAAACAAACAAAATACACGGGGAAATAAAGTGAGTGAAGCGCTTTGATTTACTGATACTTTTTTTTCTTTCAGTACTTTCTCTGCGACAAATGCGGACCTTTCTTTGGTCTGGATCACTGCGTGGCAAGCGTTGTCACAGGCGCAACGCTTACAGCTTCATCCTGTCAGAGCGCCCTCGTTTTTGTAAAGCGTTACATCATCAAGCACATACGGACAGCCTGCTATGTGCGATTTTTGGCTCCAGTCAGACATTTCAACATGTCAGCTTAAAGTATCCTGCATTTGTAAGAAAGGTGTACAGACTGACTGGACTGCGGTGTGCCACCTTTTTGCTAGCTTGTCGACGTGACCAGGCCCATCGAGCACTGTGATTTTTCTGAACCTGTTGACCATCCATTTATGTATTTTCCTCAGCTCTTTTACTTTCCTTGCATTATTCTTCTGTGAAACTTTGCTGTGAGAGCCTCTACAGCTCTATAACTACCAGTTATAGATCACTGTTATCGTAGCGCGCCTAATACCAATGAGTGCGGGGACATAGTAGTGCACATGCGTCGAACCCGTAGAGATTGTTCGCTCAGATTATTTACTTTAACATTGAAGAAGTACGATGTGCTTACACGTGAGCGAGTTCGTGCGTGAGTGTGTGCATGCCCGTGTACATTCCTGGCTTGTCTTCGCCGAGTGCCACAAACGACGCAGTGCACACACTGGACACGAAGCCAATTCCTGAAAATTAGGAAAAAAATTCTCATAAGGCCCTGTGACTGCAGCTATATATTTACTTATTTATTTTATTTAGAGAATACTGCAGGTTATCAAGAGGCCCTAGGAGGAATGGATACAAGTGTATGCACACCATGCAGATAAAGGAGTACAAAAATACTAGTTCTTGTAACGACAATTAATAAAGGTGTAAAGGTCGATAGAACAATAAAGTAGAGTCACCAATCAGTCAATTGGTCACTCACTTGAAGTAAAAATTTGCTTACCCGCGATGAGTACGTTCGCTTTCCCACCGCTGACAGAGTACACATCGCGCCTGCGATGCAGGACAAGGAAGACAGAGAGAAAGGAGATCATGTGGAGCATCACCTACAAGCGCATATATTCGCGCACGAAGTAATGTACATGCCTGTGGAAAGCGCGGTTACCTGGTCATAAGATACACGACGTCAGGATAGCCGTAACGCACTCTGTTGCCGTAGGCGTAGCTGCTGAACTGTCTGACCGTCACATCGGCCTCCATATAATTTGGATTTTTAGGGTATAGTTCGGCGTACGGCTCGGTCTAAAAATGTTAATGCAACAAAGAAACAGACAAAACTGCAATGAATGAATGAATGAATGAAGGAATGAATGAATGAATGAATTAATGAATCAACCAATCAATCAATCAAGCAATCAAATCAATTTATTATCCACAAAAAATAACAAGGAGCGTATTATATCTGTACAGTTGGGGCCCCAAAATTTTGAGTTCTGGACGAGGCTCCTATGAGAGGGCTACTTATACTTACTGTCTACTTACTGACATGTCTCTATTTACTGTGTACTTACTGTCAGAAAGATGTTATATACAGGCGTGTACATTCAAATGGCGAAGCGTAATGGACGGTATAATACAATGCAAAACACGAAAAGGCAAAAGGGTATACAGTGCCAAGTAGCAAACTAACTTTTTTGTGGATTTAGGAAATGTTCGGGCAGCATTCGCACAGTGATGTGGAAAAATACTGATGGATGATCGTGAGGTTAAGTTTTTGGGAAGTATATCCCAAAGACTGGCTGCAGTGCTCTTAAACTAAAAGTTAATAAATCGCGGACCTTGGTTATAACAAAATTGACAGCGAACATTGAATCGGCCGAGAATTTCGAATAATGTGCTTCTTACACCTAACGTGACAAACTTACCTTGGGCATCTCAACGCCGGTTACGAGCAGCGATATCCTGGGATTTCGTGCTGCCTTGTATCTGAGGCCCACCTAATGAGAAACGACGGGAAATCGTCAGGCACATTCTGTATTCTATTAAAGGCCTTCAACAGCGGATGTGGTCTCTCCCCTTCCCTCTCTGCACACTAAGTAGTAGCATTCAAAAGGCAATATTGGCAACAAATGGGCATAAAGAGGAGAACATCTTAGCAACATGGAAGGAATGATAGCGGCGAGTCGCGCATATATATATATATATATAGTATCGTCTGTTGTTGGGGGAGATCTTTTTTCTTTGTTTTTCTTGCTAAACATACTTGCCCTTAAGCCATATTCCTCGTCGAATATGTTATATATGTGCTAAAAGCTCCCCTTTTGCGTATAAATTGCAGCAGCACTTTTCCTAAATATATAACCACGTATCGTGCACGTGATGTTCTCCCTTCGAGACTTCCGCTTGTTCAGTTATCGTGCGAAAATATATTGAATGCATCCTATTATAAAATATGCACGAATAAACTTAATGTTCCGAAAAGAAACGAGCATTTTCCATTCTTTCGTCACTATACTCACAGAGTTAGCCATGACGCATATGTAGAGCAGCAGCTCTTGATTTGAGCGAAAATGACTGTGGTGGGGCACGTCCGCAACAATGAAAAGTTCAATGTAAACTTCATCGGGAACTGGCGTCCATGGATTGTTCATACGCTCACTGATAACAGGCGTTTCTTCTGAAATGCAAAAGCGCGGTCAGTGGACCGTGTAAGGCCATCGCTGAAATTCGCGAGCAGTTGAAGCGGACTGCGGCCGCCTCCTTATCGAAAGGACTGAATCAGCCATTCCGCTTGTGACGACATCTTAACCTTTATCCCTTGTACTCCTCTGACTAAATGTGCTAATAAACTTTTGATGACACATCCGTATTGACAACGCACGACAGGGTCAAGCGTTATAATGGCCAGCTACAATGCAGCGTATGTCAGTACGTGCTGCTTGTGGTAGCGTTTCGTTCCATCGCCGGTTTGCACAATAGTGTGCTCTACTTGGCGATTTCATTCATTTTAGGGGCGAAGCTCCTCTTAGTCTAACCTTGTCACGCGTCAGTTGTCAGGCGCAACCCGCGTGCTGGGAGGCACGCGCTCGCCCTCGGCGCGTGCCTCTCTCTCTTTCTCTCCCTGCGCGTGCCTCTGCTGTCTTGTGAGAGAGAGAGAGATAGAGACAGAGAGAGAACGAAAGGCGCGCGTAGGCTATGGAAACGTTGTTTCTTAGAGGAACGCTCTACCGACTCGCAAAGAAGGAGAACGTGCCCTCACCCGCGAGAGACAACGTTGGCGCAGGCAGCGTCTCCTAGCGAGTTTCTTGATTGAGAAATACCGACTGCTCGCGTTGGAGAAGCGTTCACCGGCAACCCATATATATATATATATATATATATATATATATATATATATATATATATATATATATATATGCACTGGATCTTGACTTGCAATGAAGTGCCGGTGGGAGATTTCACTTGTGCATAGTTCAACAATGAGGATTCGTAGCGTGCGCGTTAACTAAATTAATCCAGAACTCGGCATGATCTACGATGAACATCCCGAGCTTCGCCCACTCATCATCATTCACTCCGTGGATATGCTGTAATTTTTTTTTGTTCTGTTCCCTTTCTCGTAATAGTTCTCTCTTATTTGGAGGATAACCAAACAGCGCCAGTTTCTAACGGATTGTTCTGCCCGTGGCGATACTTCGTGTCTCGTTGTTTATTTATTTCCTTTAGGAATTAATTATTTCCTGAATATTTATCACGAACTTCATTTTCCATCGCTGTGACCGTTTTTTCATCCTCATCTAGAAAGACATCTGTACAGTTACCTCCATTATAGGACAGACGTAGTATTGACTCCTTGAAACTTCTGCGTTCAATTGTTCACTCGTCATGCTGGTTATCTAATGATAACTACAGCTTGTAGCATGGTGTTCTTCGAACTAGACGCAGTCACATTCTTAATCTAAAGCCATTTTTTCCTGCACTAACATGGTGAAGTACGGTTATTTCCTATAGTTTCTGAACACTGGAATGACATACTTGGTGAGGATCGTGAAATGATTTTATCTGATTTTTTATTGTTCTATTCTTCAATTTTGATATCTGTTTTTGTTGAAGTATTTGCCATATTACTGGTTAATTTCTTTCCTTTTGTATTTATGTGTCCCACTCCTGCAATATCCCTGAATTGTGCTATAGTATTTGAAAATAAATGAATAAATAAATACAGTAATTTTATTACCTTGTTCTGTATGCCTGAGAGCTTTGTCAAACATCTCCGGCTGTTCGATTTCGTAGATCTTGTGAGCAACGACACCACCTTCAGATCTCTGCTCTAGTGGAACTGGTTCTATTCTATGCTTCGGGCCAACGAGCCCATTCTGGAGTGCAGAAAGACAGCAAATAGTACCGAGAGGAACCGATAAGATCAGGCAATAATAAAGTTGCCCCTTGATCAGACTTTAGCATTGATAGCACCAGTGCGCTGTCTAGAGGTCACGCGGTTGAGATAGTTACAGAGGCTGTTAAGCACAACTTGGCCGCACAGGGCCAACAGCTATTCTTTCTATCACCTGTAATCGCAAAGCAGTATAAGTTGCTGTGGAAACTTACGGGTTCCGGTGGAAACTTTGGCGTTCCGCATTCATATTTAAGTTAAAAATGGCATGGCTCGCTGTTCTGTCCTATGTATTCTATGTCTGATACTTCTTTCCTCCCGTTGCTCATTTTTTTGTGTTTAAATGCCATTAACGTTCGACACTGTCAATTACATGTCACTAAATGGCCCCAATACTAGCCTTCGGCTAAGGGGCCTTACATATTTGCAGTTTATTTGTATTTACTTAATGTCAGTACAGTTCAAACTCCAACAACTTGGAACATATTTGAAAATATTTCTCGTAGGATTTGATGCACGGCCTTTTACAAAGTCCCTACATCAAAATAATAGTAATGATTGTCTTTCAAAAGATCCTTACTACAGCTTAGCGCATGTCTTCGGACCTTTCACTCATCACCTAAATGAAGGGACGACCGTAACCAAAGGTGTCCCGTCTTCGTTCTGGTTACACTTTCTACTCCACATACAACAACGAAAAAGAAAAGGAAAATGCGTACACCGTTATGTTTTTCAAACACTCTGTGATGAAACACTGATGAAACACTCAGGACTGACTTCAAAATCTTCAAAACGTCGAAGACAGATGCACTCATCTCTGCGCGAAGGCAGATGCGCGCGCGGTGTAAATGCGGTAGGAGCTGATGCTGGACAATGAGGTAGACATATAAGACGGTGCAGAACTATCCGGCTAATAATTACACGGTTTGTACACGTCCGCATGTTATATCTATTGTCTGTGTATGACCGTCTTTCAGCGAGGCCACCGAATCCGCAGTTTTCCTTGAGAGCTGGCATTCCGCACAGCTAAACGATAAGGTGCGATTCGCTTTTCGCTGTTTTCGTGCAAGCCTGGCGTTTCTTTTTGGAAGGGCGGGGTGGGAGCGGAGCGGGGAGGGACAGTTTACAATAAAGATGCACACGCACTAAAGGTCTGAGAGCAACTAATATACGGTGCGCTTAGCTTCCGTCACGACTGCCGAGGTTTCCGATATTTCGTCATGTGAGAATTCTTCAAGGTATCATTCATATCTTTTGACACGATCCACCTAGAACATGAAGCCGCTTACCGATGAACTTTTGCATGTAAAGAAATGAGCCTTTCTTAACTGCGATTCCTTGTCGCTCATAAGACAAGACCGGATAGATGCTCTAATGTTTCTTGAGGGCCGCTTGCCTTCCCGTGCGCCTTTGATTCAGTTTACGTCCGCGCGAGTGCTCACTCTCATTGTGTCATTTCATATTGGTGGAGTATATAGATGAATACCGCCACCTTTCTCCTTGAGGAAAGACAAAGATGACGCTATCTTCCGCAGCCCTTGCAGGAGCACGGCTCTGTTCCTTGTCTCCGCGTCGCCTCTCTCCTTTTCATTGTGGCTCTCTATCTCTCTCAAGTTTCTATCCTTCTTTCCTATTCCCACTGCGAAAGGTAGCCAACCATATGCTTTTCTCGCTGAAATGCCTGACTCAGTGCACTGAAAGTGCAAACTTTACAGTGTGGGTCTTTACACGCACGCGAGGTTGATGCTTTCAATCTTTCAAATCTATTGAATATGGAGTTGCTATCGAAGAGGACATCGGTTTAGTGTGACCATCGCACGCGCCTGTCTTCCTAGACCAGCCATGACGTCCGAACAATCGCAGCCTAATGTCATTTCGTGTTAAATGCTCTCTTTATACGATGTTCTTCCTGGGGACGGAAATCAGTGAAGGCTGACAATGAATATAGCTTGAAACACTGACGTAGAATAACGATGACTGATGATAAGGAAACAGGCGCTGCCCTTCAATGTTCACTAAAGACCACGGTGTCCTGCTAGATCCGTATGGCTTTTTTAAATGCCGCGAAGTTACCCAAGTGACGAATCACAGATTTGTGCGCGTCTCGAGGTGAGATCAGGCACTTTGTGCAGTGTAAATGACCTTGATATATGAAATAGTAGGGCGCGTGACGTGCATAAGGCTAGTTCGCACCAGTACGACTAAGTGATGTTTGAGCCGCCCCTTTGTACAGAGCTTCCTAGAAAACTGTGATGGTCGGTGACTGAATGTTGTTGTTGTTGTTGTTGTTGTTGTTGTTGTTGTTTTGTGGGGAGTTACGTCCCAAAAACCAGTTCTGATTATGAGAGACGCCATAGTGGAGGGCTCCGGAAATTTCGACCACCTGGGGTTCTTTAACGTGCACTGACATCGCACTGCACACGGGCCTCAACATTTCGCCGCCATCGAAATGCAGCCGCCGCGGCCGGGATTCGATCCCGCTACCGTCGGATCAGCAGCCGAGTACCTTAGCCACTAGACCACCGTGGCGGGGCGTCGGTGACTGAAGTCGTACAATATATACTGTTCTTTAAAGTATGGAATCGTCTTTGCGCAGTGTGAAAATATCACCCCCGCTATCGTCGTTCCATTTGATTCTTCTCGTCTACACAGAACGCATTTGTATGTGGGCAAGAAAAGTGTAGCGACTTCAAATGGGAATGTGATGACATTTTACATTCAATGCCATGCAGAGTGTTCACTGGAGGAATAATCTATTAGGCCTCCCAAAGGTATCCTGTGTGTACGCTTCTAAAGAAAAATCAGCTTCTGCTAAATACCTGTGAGCGAAAAAAAAAATATATTTCCTTCCACCACTTTGCAATACTTGGTGCATTTTCGTTTATATGAGTCAAGGTCGTCAGTTCGTTTAGATGAGTGGATCTAGTATGCAAGAATCATTTAGTAAGGAGATTACATTGAATCAACCGACGCTTTCTTTAGTGAAAATAATATGCAACTCTTGAGACAATTTGAAGCGCTTCCCATACCAAAGCTTGGCATGTACTTTCCTCTCGCTATCTCCGCTTTTCATCTTTATTCTTGCTTCTATTTCTTTCGCTGTTTCTCTTTCTCTTCCTCTTCTTCTTTGGCATCGTGGGCGCACTCCGTAAACGCTCCTTCAAAGTGGTCTCCTCATTGTTTTTGCATATTCACAGTATAGTGAAATGGCGATGAACTGTCTTTTTTTTCTCTATATCTTGCTCTGCATTTGGTGCTATGCAAATGCTGCCATGGCTGCGGAGATTTAGCCCGAAACTTGGACCGAAACGCACACACACGCGCGCGCGTACGCTCGCGCCTGCAATTTTCCGGACTTCACTCAGGGCTTCACTCCGGACTTCACTCCGGACTTCACTCCGGGTTCGGCGCATTTTGTTTTCTTGGAATAGTCAGCGCCAACACCAGCTCAGTCAATGCAGGTTCAGCTAGGAAGACGTCTAACTTTCAAAACAGGCCAGCTCTATCTAAATGACCTCGTCATATTGAGGTTAGGTGCAAACTGCGCTTTGAAATATCTGTAAAACGAACAATTGTGCGATGTCAGTGCACGTTAAAGAACCCCAGGCAGTCAAAATTTCGGGGGCCTCTACTACGACGTCTCTCATAATCAGAGCTGGTTTTGGGACGTTAAACTCCACAAATCAGATTAAAACGAGCAATCCCATTGTACACTATTTATAAAGTAGGAACTGAATCATGAGCAGCACTGTTGTTAAAACGGTCATGTATGTTGGCAATCCCGTCAGAAAATAACTACGAAGTTCATATGTATATGAGATTGTGGTATGCGTATCGTTTCTTTTTCTTTCCCAGTGCAAATGTTCGCTATGCTTGCAGCTACGTATGCCTTTGTTCATTTCTACTATGTAGCTCTAGCATAAAATGTAACCCCCCACCCACCATGTGTCAGTAGGCTACTACGAGCTCGTATGTTGTATTTGAATTGCATTTCAACTAATATAAAAAAGAAAACATGTATGGCAGATCAAAACGTGCTACTACAGACGACATTTATTCCCGCCAGGAAAGGTGAACGTCCACGCTTGCTAGCCATAGCTGCAACTTGGAATTTTGATATATTTCTCAACCGAAAATGTCGTTACCGTTACACAGATGTACCAAAGGACGTATTCTTAAGTTGGTCAGTAGCAGTGTTAAAAAAACATCAAAGGGCAAACGTGACGTAGTTTGCACATTGATCAAATGGCCGGCAGCTTGCAATGTAATTGTTAAAAAGTGTATTAAATTCTTTATGCAGCGTCAACGGGCTAAAGATAATTTGAGAGCGCAAAGAAACGCGCCCGAAACACCTAATGTTGATTGTTAACTCAGGTTCCTTTGAGAGAGAGTTTAAGAGAGACATAAATATACCCTTCTTATTGCGTAACATATCAGTTGAGTGAATCCGTCTGTGCATTGCATTTTCCGTCTCTTGAGCTCTAGTCACTCACACGGTATATCGCTCTTAATTACCCTTATAATTATAATATTTAGGTCACTTGAGCTTCTTGTTTTCAATTAGCTGCCGCACTTTGTTTCTCTGCCCTGCTTATGTGCACTGTTTAATAGTCTGTCACTTTGTCTTTCTCATTGTTATTATGGTTATTTCATTATGTTCAGCACAGTCTGCTGTAAACCCGCTCAAGTGTACATTTTTGGGGGGCCTCAGCCAGTTAAGCTGCTCGTCAGCTTTTAAAGACCATAGTCTTTCATGGGACCCCTTCCTCAACGACCACCCAGCTTGAACCTTCATACTTCTGAACACAATCGGCCAAAAACCAAATATTACGCATATCTGAGGCGCAACGTCAATACGTAAGTATTAGACGGTGTGTTCCTTTAGTAGAAAATACATAGATGCGTAATTCTAAAGACCCTAGTGCTTGTTAGTATGCGCAAAAGCGGACGTTTCCTACGCAGTTCTGCGTACTAGGCAAGCTTCTTGCGTTTCCCGAAACCATGGCCAGATGGCGCCCTTATCTCACGCTCGTGCCGAACGGGTAGCACAAGGCAGTGGAACGGCCGCCCGCCACTACGGCCGGTCCCTTTCTCTCCTCGCGTCTCTTCGTTTTCCCTCTCGCTTGCGCAACTACTCGGGGAAATAGAAACACGCGAACTGGGACTCATGTAGTACGGCCGGTCGAAGGCTATCGTCTTTCGACGACATTTGTAGCGAAGCACGGAGATACGCGACAAATTTTTTCTCCCTGCCTCCCTCATCTTGTGCTTGATGAAAAATAAAGGACCTATTAATTAATTACTTACGTGGAACACGCGCTCACAAAATGCACGAATGTCGTGTCGAACCAGAACGACAACGCGGGAAATACAAGCAATCAAGCGTAGAAACTGTGAATGCCATACGCACCATGTAAACGCCGGACTCGTCTTTCGTCACGGTCACTGTGGCAATCTTATCTTCGTCTTCGTACAGGTCCCTTTCGATTTCTTCTCCGTTGTACTGCATTGCGTACTCAGAATGCCATTTGTGAACAAAATACGGCTAGGGAATTCGCATCACCTGGGGGCCGTCTTCCCCGCTAAACAAGACTTATTTAGGCATGTTTACTGAATGCTGACAACATGTGGCAAACATAGTAGGCGTGCATTCCGCAAATGGTCGACGTACTGCCAAGTAATATGAAGCCACGCTGATGTGGCATAATAAATAAAGAACTGTACAATAAAGGCTGAGTGTAGATAAAGAAATATCTTATGTACGGAAGAGGTTTCGACGCTTTACGCGCAAAGCAAATAGACGAACATGATAAACAATAACGACGGACTTAGAATGTGAGCCGGGACTCTAGAACAATTCTTACTGACCGGGGATCCGGAATGCGATCCGGATCCCCTATGCCAAAGTACGCAGGCGTTCTGCCATTTCGCCCCCATTGAAACGTGGCAGCCCCGTGACAGAATTAAGCCTGCCTTCCCACACAAACACATGACTAAGTGACAAATACTTCTAACATTTAAAAGGGTATAGGTCGAAAACATTCCTCAAACAAAATGGAGAAAGACCTCTCAAATAATTCACAAAGATCACTAGTAGATCAGCCTAGGTTTAGAGGCAACCTACCAAGCTTATGTTAAACAAGAAGGCATGTGTGCATGAGCGAGCGATGCCTGTTAGGTGCAGGTGGCTCTAAGGTTGCTCTATGGCTGTCCGTAGCATGCTTGTCGATCGATCTCAGTTTTTGCCATTCGACTTCTTTGTGCTTGCACAGCACAACCTCCGACTGAATACGTTAGTAAATCAAGCAAAATATTGGGTTAGTGATAACGTGTCGCTGCTACTACACCCGGGGAGAAACACCTGGGGAAAAACACCTACACATCCTCTTCCCGCTCCACTCTCCAACCTCCTCTTCTACGGCGCGCCTAATCACTTTAGTAACCATCGCACAAGCACTCCTTGCCAGACATTGTAGTCTACTCTTACTTTCTGCTTAATGACACAGTTATCGTCAGGAAAGTATACCAAATGTTCTTGTCTCATCATTATGGGTAGCAGACTAAATGGGAGCTCTACTAAATGTAAAGTCAATAAATGATATTCGCATATACTATACTGCAAGGCGTGGCACTGACATTCCCATTGCTAAGCCAATGCCAAAGTCGGGTCGAGCAAGACTGGGTAATACTTTCCGCCAACCAAATTTCGATGGGTCTCCCACATGCAAAGTAAATACATGTGTACAGTACGCGGGACGTGATGGACTGGTTTAAGCTTAAATTTTGGAAAATAATATAAAAGAAATGATATATAAGTTTACAGCACCGAATATATCTTCCATTTCGCCAGCTTACTTTGGTTATGCATTGATTTTGACCTAGCAGTTTGATCATCCAAACGGCTATTTGACGTGCCGCGTTGTCAGGTCCACAGTAAAAATGCGGACAGAATTTTTCCAGAATGGCGCTTTATATACGCAGTCAATCGAGTCATACTTAAAATTTTGGTGTCGAGAGTCTTTGAAGGTTTACCTGCCTAGAGATTACTTGCGGTTTTATTAAGCCTTACTTCTTGATGCAGTTTCCTAGCAAGCTGTGGGCAACTCTAGGACCAATAGTGTATGCAGGTGCATGAGACAGTGCTTGGGTGCATCTACGTACGATGTGGGTGACGGGCTTCCCATTTTCTTCGGTGAGGACTCTCAACTCTGGTGCCGCCACTGATGCTTTTCTCAGGTTCAGCGTCAGTTGGTCGTGCACTCGCATCACCATCGCTCCCTCCGAAGACCGCTCCTCGAGGAGTCGAGGGTACACGAGCTTCGGCTCGTCCAAGCCTACATGGAAGATTGTATCAGTGCTTTTATTTTATGTTTTTTATTTATTTATTTTATTTATTTAAACATACTGAGCACCAACATTCTTGTCCAAGCAGGAGTGGTTAAAGAAAACATCAAGTGAATTGTTACAGCAAAAAATAAGAATACATGACTTTGTTGCAAACAAAAGAACACAATCATCAGTACACTAAAAAAGGCATCACGTCTGTGAAACAACAAGACTACAATATATGGGAACGCTAGACACCAACAACATAATTTTCCAGTGACGTAGCGAAAAAAGAAAACACAATCAGTACGCTGAAAGAGGCATCACGTCTGTGAAACAACAGCATTACAGCATATTGGAAGGCTAGACACCAACAAGATAATTTTCCAGTGACGTAGCAAAATTTCCAGTGGTAAAAATCTCCTGAGGCAGTGAATTCCAATGTGTGACTGTTCTAGGAAACTAACTATGTTTGTAAGCATTAGTTCATGCAAATATGGCCGCCAATGATCGGCCTCGTTTATGACGGGTTGTCCTAGCAGTAGCTGGTTGGACACAACATGGTACATTTATTGTAATTTTTCCTGACATAATTTTACGTAAAAACGTTAAACGGCTGCTCAACTTTCTTCTTGTTTCTAACAAAGGGCTATATGCAGCTCAGAAAGAGTTGGTTAACAACGGCGCCGATTTTAAGGCTGTTGCGCACACTCCACACGGGCATAGTATATGGAAGTAAATTGCTCCGTGCTGCAAAGTGAAGTAAAGGTGTTATAGGTCTCCTGATGCTACCCCTTGCACCGTCTGTCACTTACCGCTTCTATGATTACTGTGTCCAGATACCTATGAGAGGCCTCGAGTGATTATCTATGCGCAGAAGAGTTTAAAAAATTGAACCAGCTTCACTGACTTAGCTTCGCCAAGCCTGATTAAACAGCTGAGCTTGGACAACGGTTTCAAGTTCACCACCGCTATAATGTAGCAGTGTCAGCATCGCTGTCACGTAGGAGTACTAATGAGGGCAAGGATCTGGGCAGGTGGGTCCGCTTTTCCCTTCTGCCAAATCCGAGGCTTCTTTCTTTCTTTCTTTCTTTCTTTCTTTCTTTCTTTCTTTCTTTCTTTCTTTCTTTCTTCTTTCTTCTTTCTTTCTTTCTTTCTTCTTCTTCTTTCTTTTTTCTTTCTTTCTTTCTATATTGTCATGCGCATAATAGCTATCATATATCCGGATTGAGTAGTAGGTCAAGGACAAGAACCTTTTACTTTTGCGTGACAGCTCCGCTGTTACCTGTCAGCGCCCCGTAGGAATACACTTGATGCTAAACAAGTCAGGTGTTAAACGTCCAATATAAACATATCAGACGATTGCGCTGCGAGTTGTGATCGCCTAATGTGCAATCAGCCACAAAAGTTTACAGACAACGCGAGCCCGTGGCCAACAGCTTCTTCGCGACACTTTCGCCACGTGACCTGCATTCGACCGCAGCGCACCGTTCAAGAAGCATCCCTCCTTAAATCTGCAGCCTTGTCTGTTTTCCAACTGTGAACAAATATATTTCAACTTTCTTTTCCTAACGTGACATCACGTGATTGTATCTCGATAGCCCATAGCGAAACTTATCTCTTCATTGGTACACATTTGATGCGCACCGTGATGGCCGTGATGGCTCCGATACCGCTATCAAGGCAGATATGTGGCGTTTTTACCTCCGACGAGTGCTGTGCGTGGAAAGAAACTAGCAATGCGTTGCGAGTTACAAGAAGACTCATTTCCGACGGAGCTTTCCGATCGCCGTTAGGCGGCGCGAAAAGCCAGTTTGGCACGCGCTCGCGTGGTCCGCATACTTTTGTGGTTGACTGTACAAATGCACATACATAAAACACACGCGCACACACACACACGCACGCACGCACTTTCTCTCTCTCTCTCTCGCAGACCTAGACTGAAACTTTCTTCACCTAGTCCAAGAAGCAAGCGGGACGAACGGTTCATTAATAAATTAATGAGATTAGCTTGAAGTATGCAATAAAGTTTCTACGGTTATCCATGTACACCTTGCTAAACAATGACGCACACAAACACCTAGAGGAGAAGCTTCAGTGCTATTTCTGTAATACCTCAAAATAAAAATCGCCAGCTCTATCAGTATATGTAAGAGCAGGTGGCACCGTGCTGTGTGCGCGAGATGATGGCACGATTCACGAAATGGTCTGCATAGACAACAAACGATCTCGGCTTACCATTGATGGTAGGAATGCAAAGAAGGAACGCGCTGAACAAATACATCGTGTTGTTCGCGTGTCCGCGTCGTTACCACGCGATCAGACTAGATTTAACCGCTCTTTTAAAGATGCTGGTAAGTGGCCTTTACAGTGCACGTCGCGTCCGAATCAAGGTCAATGCTCGGCGTTGACACTACGGGTCTTGCCACGTCTGTGCCATTTTGTAAACAGCAGGCCGAAGGTGTCAACTGAGAACGTGCCTTTCTTTTTTGAAACACCTATGTTTCAGGTTTGTTGTGGCGTCTTATTGAATACGCTCTGCATGACTGTTTTCAAAATATAGTGTCAATGAGGGAGAGAAAGCTTTATTGGTGATTCTAGAGATGTTAGCCTGATTTGAGGCCTGGCTTATCATAGTATTGAGCATTGAGAGGCGTTATTGAATCGCTCTGCAATGTTGTTGTTAGCAATGGTTATTGTTTACCTGCAGAAACAGGAGCGGTGAAGGTTGGAAACTGTACATTCCCGTAGTGGCTCCAGAAAAAATAAGGTTCTTGGATATTTTGATATCTTCTCCGGGACGTGTAGATATGTGTATTCGTTATGTTGAAGATGTGAAGGCTACTTGGGTCTTCGAAGAACGCCAGCTGCTCTATTCAAGCGTTTGCAAATGCTTGATTTGTAGGTTCCCGTGTCCTTGCGACACTGAAACTCCGTCAAGGCCAGCCGAAATCGCCTGAGTCACCAAATTCCTTCCCATTATGTGCAGGATTGAGAGGACTGTCGCCACTTGGGAATGCTCTTTGTGTGTATCAGGATGGTAACCGTTCATAATTTGGTGAGTTTGAAAGGCTCCCATTTGAATGTGCCCCTTCAGTTTCACAAAGTCGAAGTTGGAACGTACAGAGTGGTATCATATCCAATATTTGGTTTTGAATACGTACGGACAATTCGTAACACGTTCCCTTGCCTATTACTAGAATATCTACACCTCGCTGAGCGCATAGACAGTGCATAGGAGATTCGGGAACATCGCAATAGGCCCACATGTAAGGAAATTACAGGCCCTTATTTCCAGGCTAAGCTGACCTGGAGTAAATGTGTCAACCCAACCAGTCGAGCATGGGGTAAATTTTGGCTGATTGGAAGCAGTGAACAACCGTTCGGCATTGGACAAGAAAAAGTCAAGCAATAATACAATATAAACGATTGAAGAAGAGACAGAAGTCTGAATAGCAGAAAGGAGATTTGTATCCAGAATGGATACGACCAGCAAGTTTCCCTGGAAGCCACGACTAGAGGCCACGTATTCTTGGCCATATAGGCTTTGGAATATCGCACTGTCGACGAAGTAGCGGTCAAGCTCCGAAAGGCACTTTTTTAGACAAATGTTGAAGTCTCACCTTTCACAAAAGCTTTCCAGATGACTTTTTTGTCGCGAAGCCGACGAGCCCATAGGCTCATAAATAACATCTCGGTCATATAACTGTCCCGTTGGCTAGACTCACCTGCTGGTGACATTGACGGTCACACCGCTTGAAAAGACGAACTTCACACGGTATTTGTTCGCATCTTTCAAAATAAGGCAATGCGGTAAAACATAAAGCAACTTTTGCATACGCTTTTTGTTAAGAAACAGTGCGTCTCAAATGGTTTCGCAAAAAATATATATCAAGCTACTTTGTTGCACAATTATTTAACAACGGAGCAGAATGTTTGAGCAACACTGTATTGTTTCAAGAAGAGAACGGAGTGTGTTAGCGAACGAACGCGTGTTAAGGACATGTTAATAGAAATTGGGGAGAAGAAATAGGCGCGGGCAGGCTATGAAATGCGACGACAAGGCGACCGTTAGTCATTAAGGGTAACAGAGCGGATCCCTAGAGAAGGCAAGCGTGGCCGGGGGCGGCAGAAGTTAGGTGGGCAGACAAGATCAGGAAGCTTGCGGGGATAAAGAGGGCCAAATAGCACAGACAGGGATAATTGGTGATCTATGGGAGAGGCCTTTTGCCCTGCAGTGGGCGTAGACAGGCTGCTGCTGCTGCTGCTGCTGCTGCTGATGATGATGATGATGATGATGTATATTTGCGCGTGACACAGCTCATTTTCATTCATGGTACGGTTGAGGACTTGAACTACGTGATTCATAGCGGCTAAAGAAGCAACGAACAGCGCTGAATTTCTGAAAGGGGCGCAAAGCAAGACCACCTGACGACAGCGCTGACTTACCGCTGATTTTTATTTTCCGATATGGTCTTGCGAACAGTGGCTTCGGTGCTAGGTGCACTCGGCTGCTGATCCGGGAAAACCCAGAAATTATTATTTTGCGATATTGGCACATTTATAATATGACATAAAAAAACACGCGTGAGTAACATGATTGTCATGGAAACATTGCACCATACTGTGCATTACAAACACGTGCCAATTATCCGAGGATAAAAGGTCTCTCTTTCTCTGAGAGAAGGCTACAGAGGGCATAATAACACATTATCTTTAATCCGTTTCTTTTCAGCAGGTTTCAATCCTTCCATAGGTCTTCTTTCTTCATGCCTCGCGATAACTTTTCTTTCACAAAATCTTGCTTCGCAGCCTAATTCTTGAAGTGCATGCTAGCTGACCGCTAATAACTTTGTGCACTTTGTAGTCATTTTTTCAACTTTAGATTTGAGTATCTTCTTGTTGACCTGAGTATTTTTTACCACCGGGCAGGAGACCGAAGAAATAAGTGTTCCCCGCACGATGTTTTGGTGTCCTGTCATGAAATCAGCGAGGTCGTTCCTTATATCCTTTCATTCGTTTAGGCCATTAAGCTGCCCCCACTAGTTCACAAGAGATTAAGGAGCGTGAAAATCTCGGCTGGTTGGTTCGTATTATTTTCAGCGAAGACTCCAGTATCAGGGACAAG